>JASSKH010000007.1:11723986-12264132 GCA_031763025.1 Macrocystis pyrifera | reverse complement strand
CCCCCCCCCCCCCCCCCCCCCCCCCTCCATCCTGTCACATAGTGTGTACATGGTAAGGCACCCACGAGGCAGTTACATAGTATATCTATTGATGTCTCTGTAAGTGGCCACACCATAGAATACATCAATTAGTTGACGCCGTCATCCACACGCAAGAAAGTCCGCCCCAAAAGCGGTTCTTCGCAGGATGCAGCTCACCCTTCACACGACTCGCCCAACACCTCACGTTTCGCTTCGTGCTTGGTGCAAGCAATGTTCGCCTGGTCGGTGAAAACCCGACGTGCTTCGTCCCGGCATTGTAAGTATGCGAGGGTCTATGTCACACGACTAAGGCCCTCTCCTCCCCTCCCCCCTCCGCCCCCAGCCCCTGACTTAAATTATAGCCCTCGGACTCCCTCGCCTCATCCCGGAACGACCATCCGCCGGTACTATAACCACCGAATGGTTCGCTCTGCTCCATGTTCTCTGCTCATCGCATACGGTATTATAGTCCATGGTGAACAGCATTGACTTGTGACTACCGGTACCGCTACAAAGTACAACAGTAGGCAATTAAGGCATCAACATTAATAATAATGGTGGTCTACAGCAGTAGTGGCAGTAGTAGCAGCAGCAGCAGCAGCAGCAGCAGTAGTGGTAGCAGGGTTAGTAGTAGTATTAATAGTAGTAGTCGTAGTAGTAGTAGTAGTAGTAGTAGTAGTAGTAGTAGTAGTAGTAGTAGTAGTAGTAGTAGTAGTAGTAGTAGTAGTAGTAGTAGTAGTAGTAGTAGTAGTAGTAGTAGTAGTAGTAGTAGTAGTAGTAGTAGTAGTAGTAGTAGTAGTAGTAGTAGTAGTAATAGTAGTAGTAGTAGTAGTAGTAGTAGTAGTAGTAGTAGTAGTAGTAGTAGTAGTAGTAGCAGCAGCAGCAGCAGCAGCAGCAACAGCAGCAGCAGCAGCAGCAACAGCAACAGCAACAGCAGGAGGAGCAGGACCCAGTAGCAGCAGCAGCAGCAGCAGCAGCAGTAGCAGCAGCAGCCAGTAGCAGTAGCAGCAGCAGCAGCAGCAGCAGCAGTAGCAGCAGCAGCAGCAGCAGCAGCAGCAGTAGTAAGCAGCAGCAGCAGCAGCAGTAGTAGTAGTAGTAGTAGTAGTAGTAGTAGTAGTAGTAGTAGTAGTAGTAGTAGTAGTAGTAGTAGTAGTAGTAGTAGTAGTAGTAGTAGTAGTAGTAGTAGTAGTAGTAGTAGTAGTAGTAGTAGTAGTAGTAGTAGTAGTAGTAGTAGTAGTAGTAGTAGTAGTAGTAGTAGTAGTAGTAGTAGTAGTAGTAGTAGTAGTAGTAGTAGTAGTAGTAGTAGTAATATTAATAGTAGTCGTAGTAGTAGAGGTAGTAGTAGTAGTAGTAGTAGTAGCAGCAGCAGCAGTAGTTGTTGTAGTAGTAGTAGTAGCAGTAGTAGTAGTAGCAGCAGCAGTAGTAGTAGCAGCAGCAGTAGTAGTAGCAGCAGCAGTAATAGTAGTAGCAGCAGTAGTACTATTACGGGGGACCATAGTAAGTAGTAAATAGGACCAAATATTGTTAGTAAAAATAGGGAAATATATACCAGGTTTTTGGGCGTACCGTAGGTCCTATTTACTATGGCCCTCCGTAATAAGTAGTAGTAGTAGTAGGTAGTAGTAGTAGTAGTAGTAGTAGCAGCAGCAGTAATAGTATAGTAGTGAGTAGTAGTAGTAGTATTAATAGCAGTAGTATAGTAGTATGTTGTAGTATAGTAGTATGTAGTATAGTATTAATAGTATGTAATAGTATAGTAGTATGTAGTAGCAGAAGTAGTAGTAGTCGTAGTAGTAGTGACAAGCTAGTACTAAGTAGTAGTATAGAAAGTGAATTTCAACACAGCAGATACATAGTACAAGACCCTTTCGAAGGGGTCCACGATGAGGGAAAACGGAAGATGAGGGACCTTAAACTTCTGTGCACCGTTTTATCCGATCAGCTGCGTACCCCCCCCCTCGAAGTGGGGCCAAATCCGATATGGGACGCTGGCAGATGAGGATCTCTCCGCCCCCACGCACCCACAAAGAAGGCTACATATATATGACGCAACATTGAAAGGCGCAACATACCCACCTACAGCGGTAGTAGTCTGGAACGACAAGTGGCAAGTAACAAGTGGCAAGTCACTTCACCACGAAGAGGCCCCGTGTGCGAAGCGACTGCGCAGAGGTCCACGCATGCGGCCCCTCTCCTCCGAGAGGTTGTTACAGTGGTCCCCACCTACCCTTGAGCCATCCCACAGTAGGGATGCACCCGACGTTCCTGAGTCCCGAACATTAGGAACTCAATATCTCACCCGATATAATACTTGGAAGAAATTCGTTCGGGCCATCCGACCGGCACTTGTATGCGCTAGTCCTAAAACGAATATACTAGTAACTTTTTTCTTCCTAACTGGTAGTTCCTCCCTCACTTAGAGAGCTCAATAGGTCAGGGGGCGAGCGGGGGGGGGGGGCTGCATCGCCCCCCCCCCCCCCCCCCCCCCCCCGCGCGCGCTTGTTTACTGACGCCCACCTAGAAACCCCTGTTGCTGCCCGACTACAAATTACGTACCGTGCGCTTCTCGTACAGCAGTTCTACTGCTGTTGTTTAGGATCCACGCTTGGCGACAAAAAATACTTGGAATTACGAGACTGCGATCATTTTTGCACCAGAAAAAATAGGGTCTTAACCCCTCGGGGAACTGGGCCCGACGTTTTTGGGCAGACTACTTAGAACTAGCGTGCCAAGAAAACGCATTGGCCAAGATAAAAAGGCCAGCCAAGCTACTGTAGGTTCGCACACGTGTTATATGCTCGCCGAGACTCCCGGGCAGCCGTGGTCACAGGGGCGTACTCGTACCGTTATCCTCTCGCCTCCCCAGGTCCTCCCCGGGAAGCCCCAGGTTCTCCTCGGGAAGCCCCAGGTCTTCCCCGGGAAGCCCCAGGTCCTCCCCGGGAAGGGGAAGAAAGCCTTTTGGTTGGAGACCCCCCGGGATTCGGTCTTGAGACTCACTGAAGAATGGCGAGGATGTGATGTACAACCAAGACCTACGGAAGCGGGAGGAACCACATACAACACCAGGAATAATGGTACTGCTCTGCTGTACTGCTTGGGTGCTGTCGTCACGCGTACTTACCGACATGGTCGACCATTGAACCAAAAAAACACGCCTTGCCGGGTACGCCGTACAGCACTACTCGCACCAAGATGAAGAACTGTTGCACCAGGTACATCGTAAAAGGCAGCTGGTACAATACCTGCTACTGGTACATACCAGTATGAACGATGTATGATGTAATACCAGCTTGAATATACCAGATACTTCGAGTATGAGGTAATGCCAGATACTGCTGTACAAGGTTCCTCTTCGGAAATATGGTTGCCTTGAAATCCCGAGGGTGTCGCGAGCTGAGAAGGGAGTACACAGCTGGATGGCGTTCGTTCCTCGTACCAGCTACTGATACGTACGTAGCCACCAGGCAAGAACGAACATAGAAAAGCTCGCGAAAGCTGAACAAAAAAGACGCAGCCACCTGACCAGTAACCGGGCAAAGCCCAAACGAGTTTACAGTTTAACACCAGGTATACAATGTAATCTCGTAGCGGTTTCCTTTCTCCAGATCCTTCAATATAACGTTTCTCGCAGAAGCTCGCTCTGCTTCTTCACGTCCATGATGCCACTTTGTTACCCCATCATGCCTGCTCTGTTGAGAGGAGGTGTGGGGAGTAATGAGCAGTCAGCGGGTCGCTTGGTTACCTCGTCGAGCCTGCTCGATTCAGTTGAGCCGCAGGGAGCAGTTGGCGGTCACTTCTACGCGTTTTTTATGCCAAAGCGGCCCGCTCGCCCGCACCGAGCGTTACATAACATTGCAGTTAAATCACCCACTGGAAGTCATATTATACGAATCAGTTGAATTCGATTTGATTCACAGGCTCGCTTTTACTAACTGTAGTCCACTGCCACAATCTAAACGGTGGTCACGACTGTTAACTACTAACAGGTACGTATTATTAATAGTTGTCGCACGACTATTAATGTCATCCTTGATGTGTACTTACGCTTCAGCAGCAGCAGCAGTACGGTTCACGCGATCGGGGAGAACTGCCAGCGCGTACCAGGTATGATACACCCATACATCATCCACGCAATATGCAACACAGGCAACAGAGAACACAGAAGGCTATTAATAGCCGCCTACAGAAAATAGTAGGGCGAGAGCCGAGAGGAGACAAACGTGAGGCCAGAGGCCGTGAGGCGAGAGCCGTGACACGATACATAGTCAGGCCAGCCGTGCGGTGAGAGGCGTGAGGCAGCAAAACCGAGACCCTTGACGCGAAAACAGTTGAGGCAAGAGCCTCGAGAGTCATAGGGCGTGCGGGGAAAGCAGCGAAGCGAGAGCTGTATAGCGAGCCGTAAAGCGAGGACAGTGGGGCGAGATACGTGAAGCGAAAGCCGCTAAGCCAGAGCCTCGAGGCGGGAAGCATGAGGTGAAAGCTGTGGGGCGAAAGCTGTGAGACGAGAGTCGTGTGGCAAGAGTCGCGAAGCGAAAGTCATGAAGCGAGAGTCGTGAAGCGAGAGCCGTAAAGCGAGAGCCATAAAGCCATAACCGAAATACGGAAGCCGTGAACCAAGAGCCTTTGAGCGAGAACCTAGAGGTGAGAGCCTTAAAGCAAGAGCCCGCGAGGCGACACCCGAAAAGCGACAGAGCGGTGAGTCAAGGGCAGTCAAGCAAGAGCCTTGATGAAGCGAGGGCCTTCAAGCAAGAGCCTTCACGCGACAGCCTAGAAGCGAGGGCCTCAGAGTCAAGTCGGTCACGCCGTCGGCTCCACGCACTTCATCACAACCCCACATGCCCGTACGTACGTACTAAACGTACTGTACATAGGTTACTGACTCACCAGCTCCAACACATAACCCCCCCCCCCCCCCCCCTATTGTACCACTCCAAACGCCGCCACTAGGCAGGTGTGTGCTGTGCTTGACACGCAACCGTTTTTTTTACGCAAGTACATACCCAACCAACTCCGAGATTCAGAGCCTTGAGGGTTCCAGTGTCCATACCACCCAACCAAGTAGGTTTTCCAACGGGCTCGCACTTCCGTCCGAGGCCGTGGTAAATACGAGTGTAAAAGATCTTCGTGTACCCGCAGTATTTCTCGCTCGTAGATAGGGCTCGATAGCTATCGTACAAATATTGATTTTATCATATACTTTGTATGTTAGTTCTCCGACGAAAAATCGATTTTCCAACACATCTGCTCCTCCTCGCATTAAGGCATACCGTATACAAAGGTAGCATATACCTTTCACGAGGTCATATACAGCCCGCATGATGTGAGCGATCGACCCCGTACAGCAAGCAGTACTTACACGCAGCTCGCAATATATATAGTTTTCCCACGAAATCCTCCATCTTACAGCTGGGTGCGGTGTTCAAAAAAAAATTACAACAACAAAAACTATTTGTGCTACTGCTGCTGCTGCTGCTGCTGCTGCTGCTGCTGTTGTTGTCATAAATAACCGTTCCAGTGCCGCTCACCTGCTCTACGGGAATACCGATCATACCGGGTATAGTACATCGGTAGCAGGCTGTATGATACAACAGGCACACCACAAACTACACCGTACCAGGAAAACATACCAGGACGCATGTTTCTATACAACAAAATATACCCGGTAGAACGACCAGGCGTGTGTGGGTCGAATCGGCTATGTACATCAAATGGGCAACATCGCAACATCACTGACTTCTCTCGTTGGTCGAGACTCGTATCATGGGGGACCATAGTAAATAGGAACGACACAATAAAACCTGTATGTTTCCCTATTTTCACTAACAATATTTGGTCCTATTTACTATGGTCCCCCGTAATAGCCTTTCGGCCGGCCTTTTTTTTTTCGGGGAGGGGAAAACGTTCCCGAAACACGCGGCGGAGCCACGCGACCGCCCCTGCCAACCTCGAGCCCCCGAAAGGGTTGGGCTTAAGGGTTAGAGTTATGGTTAGGGCTGGGGTCGGGTTGGGTCTGGGCCGACGCGATGGAAATCCAGTTCAAGGTGTTGCACGACTTCGTTTACGAGGTGGTGTTGCATGTTACTAGGGGTGCCCCTGTTTGTATAATACATACCGCTGTGGGCTGTACACATGTTTACCTCGTAGGTCGTAGGCCTTAAGCCCCGGGAGCTGAGCTCCGCAGACGGTGTCAGCTTGGACCAAAGATGTCAGGAGACAGCGCTTTCACCCCTTGACTTTTGTCTTTTGACATGCCTTGACTTGAAACCGAACTACTATTAAAACTACTACTGAAGGTTTTAGCGTTGGAACACTCGGCCCTGCACCCTCGACAGCGCTCGTTTTGCCTTTCGCTTGCCATGTCTTTGTGACATATTGTGGCATGGGCCTTGGGCTTCGGCTGTCTTTGTGCCTCTCCTTTTCTCGGTCTCCTGTTCACTGCTCCTCTCGTCTCTTCTCTTCTGAAGGACCGTTACATACACCCATCATAACGGTAGGCTCAGCGTAGTAAAAACGCCTCCTATGGAAGGTATGGAGCTAGGAGCAAGCGAGCAGTTGCTGGTCCCCCGTCTGCGCTCCATGAGGTACCGCCGTATGGAGGGTTGCGTTCGAACAGGGATGCGATTGTTTCTCGGAGCTCGCTTTTTCAGACCGGAAGGTTTTGCCAAACAACGTGTTTTACTATTAATACCACAGGAAAGATCTGGTCGAGAGAAAGATGAGCATTCCGAAAATAGAGAGTTCGACTTTTCAGCTCGTATAACGGGGGACCATAGTTAATAGGACCCATGGTACCCACAAAAACCTATATATTTACCTATTTTTACTAACAATATTTGGTCCTGTTTACTATGGATTCCCGTAATAGCAACCTTCGTTGTCGAGAAAACAAGCTCTGAAAAACGGTCGCACCCCTCTGCCAACTCCATGCTCTTTGGGGAGAGATATTAATATTACGGGGGTCCATAGTTAACAGGACCAAATATTGTTAGTAAAACAAGGTAAATATATAGTTTTTTATGTATGCCATAGGTCCTGTTAACTATAGACCCCCGTAATAGTGCACAAGAAACACCATGAGAGGATTATTGGACTGATTGCTGCTGCTTGCTGGTCTATCCAGTAGTATCAACCCTTTTAGAACCGCAGTCCCGTTTCGGGGACAAACCAGTCAAATTCTAAGTAGTTTGTCCCGAATACGAGACTGCGGTTTGTGGCTATTGTTGTTGTCTTCACACTAAATCGTCCTTATCTACGTACCCAGCTTCATCAGTACACCCAGTGTCCGTCCTGATTCCTTATTCTATAGAGATACTGATTCCGTGGTCACAGACTGTGAGACAGAGGAGGACCAAAAATAATTAAAAAAATAATCGCAAATGCAAGTGTCAAGCAAGTGAAATGCCAGCGTACCGGGTACGAGAACACATCAACACAAGCAAGACAAAAAAAAAAACGGTTCCAACAGGGTTATTACCAAGCACCAAGCAGTAGATACCATTGGTCTTTCATGTGTAATCGTCGTCGCCACAGAACGTCCACCATAAATATCATCATTATTTTTGTGCACCCTTTTGACGTCTTCCTTCTGGCGTTCTTCGATATACTTATATTCTTCTATCGTCTTTTTCCTGACCCAGGGTGAGGAAAATATTCGTATCACATACTTCACAGCTACTCCAGACTCGTATTCATAGTGCGTAACGCCCGACAAAATACATGCATTCATGGGTAAGCGGGTGTATATTAGCGCCCGTATATTTATATTGCAGCAGAAGCGTATGAATACGTACAGCTGCTGCCGCTGAACGTAGTAACCACGGCGTAGATAAGGATCGCCATGGTAGCAGCACCAGCAGCACCAACAGCACTCGCATCAACAACAACAACAGCAGTCAAGTGGGTCCAGCTCCACGCGGGAGGAACAAAGTGGCCTGCTGTGCCCGAAGTTGGAGCCCTTCCGATCGCCGATGTAAACGCATATACCTTCAAGTGCGACTTCTCACTTCCACACACTAAACTGTTGCACCGGGTTCCAGGTACCAGGTCAGAGGTACAGAGTACGAGCGAACCTCTACGAACTGCTCTGGCCTTAAATATAAGGCGCGTTTAGATATTAATAAGAGCACGAAGCGGTCCTTTTATTTCCGTCCGGAAAGGTATATAACAGCGTCTTCTGCGGCGATCATCATTTACACTTTCCAGCCTAACTCGTAGGAGATTTTTACCCTCAGCGACCTTCTGGACAAGCCCTGGTGCACAGGTGTCGTCCCTTTTCCCCCCCCGGTGCTTGCCTTTATTTTTTTGTCGCGAATAGGGCTCAGCATTCCCACTGCTTGTCGATTTTATCGAATGTACCCGAGGTGGCTATAACTCACGCTCTCGGGCTTGCCGAGTCATGTGCACTTTTATACCGCGACTTCGTCCAGCAGTAAATATCATACCTGGTACCTGGTAGAAGAAATAGCAGCTACTGGTACCTGGTATATACTCGCATGCAGGGGGGCCGTAGGGGACCCAGCCTGGTATATCTGGGTCGTTACGCTATGTTTAGAGGGAGTCTCACGTTTATGTATGGGTACGCATCGCGAATAGCTTTTCCGTGATGGGTGCTTGAAAGTCGTGAGAGGAAATCCAAGGGGGGGGGGGCAAACCCGCCAGGCAAAGCGACCTCCAGCATTACGTACAGCAGCAGGAGTAGCACGAGTACGGCAACACAGCAGCAGCAGCAGCAGCAACAACAACAACAGCAGGGCGAGGATCAGAGCGGAGTCCGCGTGCTGAAAACCATGAGGACACCAATAGCTATCAAAGAGCTCGCAAAAGAAAAACACATCTCACCTGAGCGTGGTAAGACGCCAATCGCAATGCACCGCCGCCCGACTGTACAGACACCTTTCATCAAACGTACAGGCAGAGCGCATCGATCGAATATATTAAGACAGCCACACAGCACAGGCAGCAGCAGTAGCAGCAGCAGGAGACCGGCAGATAACGAAAACGTGAGGCGAGGATAAACACGAACGGGACGCGATGGCAAAATGGGGGGACGGGGGGGGGATAATAGCGAAAGCTCCACGGCCGAGGTGCTGACTACGAGAAGCTAGCTATTGCGAGGTGCAACTCTGCCTAACGCCGTGGGTAAGCTCCTCTACGTGTAACAGGTACTGCCCAAGACGGGTATACAAAAACAAGCGCACCACAGGTAGATACGATACTGCAAAAAGCAAAAGCAGCACGAGCGGACGAACTAGAGAGTACATGCCCCACTTCCGTTCCGTACCTGCGACCTGATAGCAGCCAGGAGCACGAGCGCAGTGGTGACCGCCAAGGCACTTAGCGCTACCTTCGCACGCATCGCCAAATGAGCCTCGCGTCCCCTCAGAACGGTCACCTACCACCTACTGGTGGCGGCGATGAGTGAGAACAAGGGCGTTTTCAGGGGAATTCTCCCATATGAGTAATGCCTTTCTGATATTGAAACCTAGGGAATCTACGTATTTTGATGAAAGGATACCCTGTACCTGGTACCAGGAGTTGTATGTGCGTCCGTTGTGAACATGTGAATGGACAGAGCAAGCAGCATTATCGGGCGATCACGTAACCACAACTGAAACCTGTGGCCCCGAATACGTACTCATAGCAAAATATTCTGTCTCTATTGAGTGGCAGGATAGTCTACACGTGTTTGTGATGAGTGAGTGCTATTTGAGTTCGCGGGCAAGATGTGTGTACTCGTACCACACAGCAGCAGTAAAAAATAGGTTGGGTGAGTCTTGTGAGGTACCTGGTATGTCGTTGTACTTCTACTTCTGTTGTGGGTACGAGTACGAATCTTGCAGCTCTGGCAGTGAAACCTGGTATATACCACCAGTACGTACTACGAGCGTATACGAGTATATTACTGTTGTGTTCTACTTTTGCTACTATTAATACTACTTACTGCAATGATACGAGTATACTACCTCTTTTGTAATGAGGAGATTACCCTGGGCTGGATAATCGATCGATCTTTTATCTCTATAGTTCAGTAGGTGACTCCCTCACATTTGACGTCGTCCAGGTCACGGGTTCGAACTTCACTTCGAACGTTTCTTTCAGAGAAACGCTTGGGCGTGCCTACTCGTAAAAAAAAAACAGAAAAAGGACACATCTCCCTGGTTCCCCAGGTAATGAAACGAAGCGGGTAGGTCAGCAGAGTACAGACGTATAGGGTGCTGACGCCCCAAAGATCCCGCCGTTCACCAGAGGGGGGGAGAGTGTAATAAGGATAACCCTGGGTTGGATAATCGATCGATCTTTTACCCCTATAGCTCAATAGCTAACACCTTCACACTCTGCTACTACTGTTATACTATTAATATACTACTACAGCAGTCTGTGCTACTACTATTATTAATACTACACTAACTGCGGTAAGTAGTACTTTTATATCCACCACGACGTACATCAGCACTGTTTTTATTATTAGCCACTACTTACTATTACGGGAGACCATGATAGTAAATAGGACCTATGGTACACACACAAAAACCTATATATTTATCTATTTTTACTAACAATATTTGGTTCTATTTACTATGATCCCCCGGAGTACCACCACCTGGTCCAGCAGCAGCACTACAACATCAATAATCAGTTTACGGGAGCTTGCACTCGGTGGCACTCTGAACAAGCCTTGGTCACAGAAACAGGTGCCAGCCGCTGTCCCCCGGCTGCCTTGCTTGGTTCTATTGGTGTGTGTCCTGCATACGAGATACGGTAGATATATACGTGTGCTACAGATACCTGGTACACCGGAAGGGGCATTTCTTCTCGAATTCCATGGGTTGTGTTGTACGTTCTTCTATTTGTAGAGCTTCGCTTCGTAGAGCTACGCCGACGTACCTGTAGAGCTGTCAGCTGTGTTCATACCTTGTTGGCGGGGCTAATTGGTGATGATTTATGGCGAAACTTGGGCAGGGACTGGCGACCGGTCGCCGTACTGTGGTCGTGAGATCTATAATTCATTATTTTTGTATTTTTATGTCAACCGACGATATATCCAGACCTCCGACGTTCCAAGGCGGGGGGGATACGGCTACCTTGGGTCGATTACGGGTATAGCCCAGTGGGTTTCTGTATACACTTCCACATACATGATACTACTTACAGTATAACGTCAGCATACTACGAACATACCAGGTAACCTAAAAAAAATGTTATTGTCACTATTCATAAGGTACAGATGGTGATGGACGAGGGCGAGGAAAGTTCGTATTTCCGCAATCATTTGCCGGGTTAACCAGCGCAGAGATATCTAATATTGTGTGGTGGTAGAGGGTTTTGCCCGATAATAGCAGCATTGTGTTGGTGTGTGTGTGCCGCACCAGTACACTTCCACGGACGAAACATCCGACAGACAGCACTTAAACATAGAGTGTATATATATAGGTCGAGTTTGTTCTCCCACTCAGGATTAGGGAGCCCGACCCAGTATTGGGTCCCATACACATGGCCACCCGCGAGCACCACCGCCACCACCACCCCAACGACCCAGTGAACTATAGTCCCACCGTTCCAAGGGAGGGGGCGGGTGTCACAAGGAGCACTTTTAACTTATTGTCCGGTAAGATCTTCCAGGGGTCGGGCTGTTCGTTGTCTGCGGGCCAGGAGGCACTTGTCGGTGGGATCAAGGTACCGGCACATAACCAACCCAACCCCTAACCCTAACCCTAACCCTAACCCTAACTCCAACCCTGACCCCAAGCGACCGAAATGGCCCAAAAAACGGGCTAGAAACGCGGCGGCGCCGCTTTCGTTTTCTATGTTGTTACTCGTATTCCGAACTTGCGGACTACGATCTCCCCCCTCACACTATTCGATATTGGTAACTGCAATTTTCCCGGAAACTTCCCGGCAACATCATACCGGACGAAATGCGAATACCACGCACACAGCAGGGGTTCGTTCCTCGTACCAGCTACTCTTACGTAGCCACCAGGCAAGAACGAAGAACATAAAAAAAACAGGAAAGCTAAAAAACGAAGTACGAGTACAAGTAGCCACCGGGAAAGAAACCGGGCAAGTAACACCGAAACGTGAATACCACTCACACAGCAGGCGTTCGTTCCTCGTACCAGCTACTCTTACGTAGCCACCGGGCAAGAACGAAGGACATAAAAAAAGCATTAAAGATAAAAAAAAAACGAAGTACGAGTACAAGTAACCACTGGGAAAGTAACCGAGCAAGTAACACCGACCATCCCACACGAGTGTATGGTTAATTCTATGGTAATAATGTCACATGGTCGAGGGCGAGGAAAAATTCTCGTTTCGACCGCCAACATTCGTCGGGTTGACCAGTGCCGACCCCCATATATTATGGCGGTAGGAGGCAGTCACTTTGGCGGTGTTCTGTTGGTGTGCCGTACGCACTAGCGGCGCCACCAGTGAATATTTTTGAAGGAAATTTTTATGGAGGAAACGTCGGACGAAATGGGGGGTAGCTTGCCACACTCACCACTATTGTGTACGGAACGAACAAGAACAAGCCCCAACCCAAACCCTGACCCTAACTCTAACCCTAAGTCTAAGCCAATCAGATCCAATTCAACCATTAGATATATTTCCCCTTTGTCTCGTAAACAGCGTGTGCATACCTTTTCTTCGAAAAACCGTTAAAGATTAATGTCAAATTGAGGAGTCCGGCCCAGTGGGTGAAAGGGAATGAAGAACATATATCTAATATTTACTACTGTTGTACTACTATTACTACTACTATAATGAAAGTACTACTATTCTTGTACTACTGCTGCTACTACTACTCTTATACTTCGAAGTGCTATGGCGCTCTGGCGGTGTTGCTGTGGGAAAACTCGACGTGATGAAGTTGTGCAGCTCCCAATCGATGTCGTATACCCTGGCCACCACCGCGAGCATTTTGGCATGGAGTCGGGGACGGGTGGTTGACGCGCTCAAGCACAACACAGTTGATGCTGGGGTGGTGATATAGGAGCTTGTGTGTGGGAACTTCGACAAGAATACCTCGATGCTGGTAGATGGCGACGGGGTGTTTGGAGCTAACTATAGCTACTGTAGTCCGTCGCCAGAATAGAGCGAAACTATGAAGCCCCAGAGAGAGGTGTGTAGTGAGCGATGAGAATGTCGGCGGTGTTATTATATGTTGTAATTTGGCTGCTTTGCGACCGATGGATATCGATCTCAGGCAAAGGCGGCGCGGACAGCTGTTAGGCTTATCCGTAATGATGCTGCATCGGTATCATAGATGACCGACCAGATTCGCACAAGACGCGCTAGCAGATAGGTTTAACAGGCACTCTCCGGCCCGCGCATAGATATTAACACCACGAGTACGCGAGTACCGTGCGAGAGTGGACGATCGAGGATCGTCCAGAGATATCAGAATCCCAGGTGTGCGATCCAACCGAAATGTAACGCCAAACATATACAAATCATGCGGTACAAGTTACGCTGCTCGATGTTTTCATCGATTAGACAACAACCCTGAAAAGGCCATTGCTACTGATCATCGATAAATAGCTCACGGCATGCCAATTTCTAACGTTATATGTTGTGGCGGGGAAAAATAATCTTGAGGGCCGTCACGGCCGACAGGTCGACGCGACGACTTGCCACACCTGTTGTAGCGGCCGGCGGAGAAGAGGGTACTACAGTACATGCTCAACACACACATGCGTGCGCTATACCGCACGATGTATCGCTAATACCGCACGATGTAGTCGATAGAGGTCTTAAAGACCAATCGTGTGGGACGGGGGGGGGGGGGCGGGCGTGAGCGGGGGGGGGGGGCGGCGGTGTACTCGTATCATGCATGGCCGTAATCAAATGGCCATTTAGACGCTCGCATCCCTACAATGCCGGGACGGAGCATGTGTCTGATTTTCACCGACCAGGCAGACATTGCTTGGGCCAAGCGCGAAGCGCCGCGAGGTGTTGGGACGAGCTGCATAAAAGGTGAGCTGCATCCTGCTAAGAACCGCTTGCAAAGGCGGACTTGTATGTAGATGACAGCTTCGAATTGGGGCGAGGAAGGGGGGGGAGTACTCGTCTGTTGCCTGCCGTAACCATTGGACCATTGACCACGAATCCCTTCCGAGACAGAGCATCGTTCCAGCTCCTAAGAGAGCCCTTTCCAACAGTTGGGCGCTCACAGCGTCGTTGCCATATATTACATGGAAAAATTTTGCTGTTCTTATACCCTTCCTGTTCGTCCGTGGTCACCATCTAGCTTCTAGGATAACGATAGTTTTCTCGCTGCTATCTAGTGTCCTCCATGTAACATTCGTCAATTTCCCTCATCTCCTCTTCTACCGTTCCTTCTTGTAGATTTCACATTCTCCTACTACGTGAGTTTTACTCTGTATTGTTTTGCCACACGGGCACATCTGTGCATCTACTTCCTCCTCTTCTCGGCTACTGGTATACGTCTTTCGTCTTTCTGGCAGGTCCAGGTGCCCTACACGAAATCGCAGTTTCAGCGTTTCCGCGAAGTCCATTGGGTCGTGCAAATACGTTTACTTTCCTATCCCTTCGCTTAAACCCCCGTATAGTTTCAAGTGTTTCTCCGAATTCACCTTGTTTCGGGGCGGGGGGGCAGGGGGGTGTGTACCCGATATCATGCATGGTCGTAATCAAATGGCCATTTAGACGCTCGCATCCCTACAATGCCGGGACGGAGCATGTGTCGGGCTTTCACCGACCAGGCAGACAATGCTTGCACCAACGCGAAGCATCGTGAGGTGTTGGGCGAGTCGCATGAAGGGTGAGCTGCATCCCACTGAGAACCGCCTGTGAGGCGGACGTGCGTATGGATGACAGCTTCAATGAGTTAATTTATTTTGCGGTGTGACCGCACTTCCAGAGACAGCAACGGGGGTACTATGAAATTGCCTCGTGGGTGCCTTACCATAAACACTACCAGTACGTGATATGATCACCCCCCTTGTGCGGAGTAAAGGTTCTCCATCGCGCGCAAATGATCTAACTCGATCGCCAGCTGTGACCGACTCCCAAGAAAAAAATGATACCCTCGTTGTTTAGCTCACGTAGTGAGCGGCATGTTTTACAGTGTCGTTGCCAACCGACGCCAACCCGATCTATATGGAATATATAGGAGGGGAGAGAAGGGTTGGAAATTGGTCGGCTAGATACTCGTTTTGACGATTAGACGCGCTTAGTACTAGGTGCAGCGGCGTAATCACCACCTAGAAAAGGTTAGCATTGTTCATTTAGTCAGCTGCTCTGATACTGAAGTCAGCTAGCACACATAGGGTGACGGGTGGACGGGTGAGTGACGGCACACGCGGTGAATCCATATGCCGTCAACATTGGGACGTTTACATACAGTCGCGGAGAACAAATGGTCGACTAGTGCCGCGTGGTCGCGGGCGCGAGGGTCGTTATCGTTCATCGTTGTAGGCGGATAGAGAACGGCGTTGTGCCTGTCGCTGCAGCTGGCGCGAAGGGCTGTTGAGGCATTAATATTATTCCCAATCGGTCCTAGTGCTTCCGGACAGGGTGGAACATCGTAGAGCAGGGCAAGCGCTGCCCTGCTGCTGTCACCTTTTAATACAAGGTTGGACAGAGGTATGAAAATTTCAAATATTGGTCGGGCTTAAAAAAACAGCTAAAAAGCAGGAACGACACGTTCGCAACACGTCGGCCAGAAACAAGAACAACATGTGCGGGTAGGAGCAAAAAATAGCAGCAGCGATACGATAACGCTATACCGCAGAGGTCACTGGCAGGTGCGTTTTGGGTAGGGGTGGGAATTTGCAGCAGCGACACGAGAACTACATACTGCGAACAAAAAGGTCGGCAGAGTACCAGTGTCCAGTCATCGGGACTCAGTCGTTGGCTCGTGTTAAGATCAAGGTCGGGACACTTTGCATCCCTGGACAGGTTTGCTTATTAGGCCGGTAATCGTTGGTACTCACGTGTGTTGTTCGCTTAGAGATAGAAGAACAGCAGCTTTATCCCTTTCGTGCACAAGGAGACTAAGAGCCGAGCTCGTGCCTCGCTGGGAAAACCCCTGGTTTTCCATCTACGAAACTCCTCCCAAGTACTACAGAAACGATTTCAACACTTGAACCCAGGTAATTACCGGGCTTTAAGCCTCATTCAAGGCAATGTCATAACACTAGCCCACTCTGATGAGCCGTATATGCAGAATTATGGGAAATTCGTGGAAACCCCGATTCCACGAACTAGAACATGAGTCGAAGATGCGGCTCCTCAAAACCCACTCTCACGCCTCTGAACGGTGGGGCAACGAAGCCGACAAGGTACGTAAAAAAGGAAGAAAGAAAGGAAAGCCTAGCCCTAGGGGACAGGAATAAATCGTCAACGAAAGCCATCGCCATGCCACCCGCAACGGGGGGCGGGGGGCGGGGAAGTTTCGTGGAGAAGCGAAAAGTGAATACCTAAAACGAGAAGAAAAATAACACGGAATACCCCAAGAACTGCCTAAACCCAGCCCACAACTCTGGAAACGCGTCCGGTGCCACAAATGAGTGGCCCCAGACCAGCCCCGATACTGAGCGGGGGGTAGGCAGGACACAACACGCAAAAACCACCCCCAACCCAACCCAAGAAAAAACAAACCAGAAACACAAAAAAAAATCGACCCGAAAAACTCGGAAAACGTCAAGAAGTAGAAAAGCCACGCCCCAAATTCCAGGGAAACGACAAGAAAAAAAACACTCGCATATACCAGCCATTTTGAAGTACCGGGTCCAAGAGTACGTCAAAGTACTGAAACGACAGAGTAATTTTGAGTCTCGAGGGTACGAGGGGCTGAAATGACTGAGTCCTCGCGAGTCTCATGGGTACTTAAATTCGAAATATAAAACCGAAACATAATACTCGTATTACAGTCGAATCGCACATATTGCGATGGCTGCGACGTGCCGTGTACGCATCCATATAAAAAACAAGACGCCGCAGTAAAGTCCAAGATGACAAAAGGCACATACAAGGAGAACTTTCGCCGATGATCGTTACGCACATGCACCCCGCAAACAAAACTCTGTAGACAAAACAGATAGTATAAATGCAGCCGCGGAGAACTCGAAGGCCTTGACGTGCCGTGCAACAACCTAAACCAAAGAAACAAACGCAGGTACGACCTCAACGGTGACGGTTAGCGGGGTAGGTTGGCTGTGGTTCTTCGTCGGCCGTTATCGTCGTAATGTAGGTATCGAAAAAGTACGTAGAAAATACGTACTCGTATACTATAGTCTAACGCAGTAGTCTAGTACGGCAGCAATAAGTGCGTTTGTGTATTCCATGTGTTTTTTTTTCTGCTGGGCACGACTCCGCGGTTGAACTCAACGACACTGTACACAGGAGAGGTAGCCATCAGTCACAACGAGCAGGAGGGCAGCCGTAAATGTTGCTGCTGCTGCTTCTGCTCCTGCTACAGTAACTGCTGCTGCCGGTGCTGCTGGTGCTTCTGTTACGTTCTGTCTTCTTCGGTCTTCATTTCATTTGTTTTATTCCTGCTCCGTCTGTGCAACTTGGTCTGTGGGTACATTTTTTTCGCGGTTGAGGTCTCGTACAGCATGCTGTTGCTGTGTAAGCTGTGTCTGCTTACAGTCTTTCGCGACATACCTGGTAGATATTTGTGAGGTAGAATTTCACTTGATTGAAGATGCTGCTATCGCTATTTAGTGTTCCTTGCGTGGGTTTTCAGAAGAAGTGATGGCAGCAGGAGGTACCAGGGATACATACAGTATAGACGCTGACCACCCGACCCGAACCCTAACCCTAACCCGTATAGCTCAGTAGGTAACACTTTCACATTTGACGTCGTCGAGGACACGGGTTCGAACCTCGCTTCGAACATCTTTTTTATAGAAACGCTTGCGCGTGCGTCCCTAAAAACATATCTCCCAGGTTCCCCAGGTATTGAAACGAAGCGGGTATGTCAGCCTACGGCCGTGAACGGTACCGACGCCTCAAAGATCCCACCGTTCAGAGGGGGGGAGAGTGTTACAAGGATCGCCCTGGGCTGGGTAATCGATCAATCTTTTATTCCTTTAGCTCAGCAGCTAGCTATCACCTTCATACACACGCTATGTTTAGGCGCAGTTTTTTTTTTATTGGATTTCCATGGTGGACAAAACACCGTTCGTGGCGCGCGATTTTTACTTGGGTTTAGTATGTGACTGATTTTGGCCCAGAAGTGGCCAGGTAAACCTGATGTTGGCCACAGCGCTTTTACGTATGCTCCTAGGAACCCTATCGTAGGTAAACCAGGGGAACCTGGTTGATGTCTAGGGTTTCAATCAATACTCAAAACGGTCCTCATGTTTCCGGAGAGTGGTACCTTCTGATGATGGCGAAGGTGAAAACAAAACGGAGGGCTGTGGGCAACGAGCGAAGGATGGTATGCCTTTCTCTGCTGCTTCTTAACTGTATGACGTGAACGAGCACAAGTCAAACTAAGTCGACGGGCGAAGGGCGTGCTGATCCTGCAGTGACAAACGAAAATAAAAGCAAAGGGAGCATGTATATGCAGCAACAGACAGAGTCAAGGCCAGGGAAGTCTTCATTCCACACGTAAGATCTGAGTTTCGACAAAAGGACGGCTATAATATCAGAGGCGAGGGCTACTTAAGAGGTACGAGATAGAAGAAAAGAGCATGAGTGTACCTGATCCGGCGACAGGATATTCATAAGAGAGAGCGTTACATCCATTGGGCTGACCGGGTACTGCTCCCCATCGATTTCGAGAAGTCTCTGGTGGGTCCCCCATTCCGCTCTGAACAGGGCCACCGCACTATTAATGTTATGCCGTAACTGAAGGTTCCTAAATACTGCTATAAGGGCGCGTCCGATGTTTTTGAGCCACAGCCCCCCACACTCTATTGTTGTGCCAAAAAACAAAACTTCACACCATCGACTTCGAGAAGTCTCCGGTGGGTCCCCCATTCCGCTCCGAACGGGTCCACCGTACTATTAATGTTATGCCGTAACTGAAGGTTCCTAAATACTGCTATAAGGGCGCGTCCGATGTTTTTGAGTCACAGCCCCCCACACACAATTGTTGTGCTAAAAAAACAAAAACTATGAAGGCTCACAAATTACGACATCATCGCGGCAGGTCAGCTGTAGCGACGGCCACCGCCTCAGACAAACTACCGCTGGTGGTTCTATTGACTAATAGTAGCTACCAAAACATTTACCGAAACCAATTTATACCGAACATCTACCTGAAGCCAAACAAATACCGAAGCCAAACATCTACCTGAAGCCAAACATCTATCTTAGAAGCCAAACATCTACTTGAAGCCAAAACAACTACCAACAACCAAACATTTACCGAATCCAAACATTTGTCGAAATATGTGTGCCCCCCCCTCGCAATGCCTTGGCGCCAACACAGTCAATTTTCCACGTTGGACGTTTGCATCCCTTTCAAGCAAATACGGGAATACAACAAGCTTGTTTCCGCCCAAAATCTTGACTGTGTAACGGATGTGTGGGAGATGCGTTTACCATCTATCACGCACTTGGCAGTGGTACGGTCGAAATACCGGTTGTAGCCTTTTGCTTTCGCTTTCAGCAGAAACGCAGAAAACCTCCAACACGGTCGAAAGCCGTGCTGCCGCTATCTTCAAGGGTACACGACACCGTAACAGCACACAGCGAACTGTAGGAGCCCGTGTGCTAAACAGTAACAACAACAGTAATTCATCGACACGGGTGCATTTGCACCCAACTTTGAGAGCAAAGCGTCTTTTGTGGCAGAATACGAAGACACCGCCACCTACCGTCAAAACAACTTGAACCGAGGCCAATTTCCTGCCCAACTTTTTTCGCAAGAAAAAAACGAAGCCTTCCACTACTGCTTTACCCTCGGCGTCGCTATACTGTCAGTGATCGAAACGCATCGATTCACATCGTCACTTGTTGCCTGTAAAAGCGTGGACCATTCACACCTTTGCGACAGCAACGAACGAGCTATGGTCTATAACAAATCACACAAAACGGAGACAGTGTGCGCGTGGTAATACATCACATCACATGGGGGCTACAGAAGTCTCCGCGAATTCCTTTCCTGAATCCGACCACCTGTCGAAGCAATAGCAATCACTCACTCGCGAACTTACAGTAAGTGCACTCCCCGACTAAAAAAGTGTGCACTCGTCGAAATTATTGCACTCAGTCGTTGACATCCTTGCACTCAGTCGTCGACAAAATTGCACTCGATTGCCCAAATATGTTCAATAACTCACCGTGATAAGTGAGCTCACTCGACGACGAAAGTACACTCGTCGACAAGATTGCAATCAATTGTCTGCATAATTGCATTCACTCGTCGACAAAGTTGCACTTGTTCGTAGACATAATTGCACTCACTCGTCGAACTGAGCGCAAATCATTCGCCGAAATAAGTGAACTCACTCGACGAAACAAATACACTCATCGACATAGTTGCACCTAATCTTCGACATAATCGCACTCACTTGTCGAAATAATTGCATTAACTCGCCGAATTTAGTGAGCTCACTCGATGAAATAAGTACACTCGTCGGCAAAGTTATGCTCAAATCGTCGACACAATTGCACTCACTCGTCGACATCGAAACAAGTGTAATAATTCGCCGATTCAAGAGAGCTCACTCGGCGAAATAACACTAGTCGACAATATTGGATTTAATCGTCGACACAATTGCATTCACTTGTCGAAATAAGTGCAGGCAGGAGCTCATCAAACACGGAACACTCCCCGAAGCTGGATAAACAGTTCCGTCTTCTACCCACCGCCCGGGTAGACACACGTAAAATACACAAAAGCAGATAGACAAACAAGACAGACATACCGACAGACAGACAGATGGGGCGCACGCACAAATGTGTATGATAAGCGGCCGCCTAGTATGTACCCTCACCAACCTTCCTTTCTTTCACACTGCTTGCTCTATCTTGTTCTTTAGGTTTCAAAGGGAACGGTACTGCCTTATCTCCACCTGTCACCTCAACCGGTGTGTGCGTGGAATTGCAACAAAAGACGCATTATAAACAAGCCTCGTTTTCTACTACTATGCAGCAAGACCAGAGTAAACGCTATTGGTAGCCAACTTGGCAACCCTCCCCCCCCCCCCCCCCCCCCCCCACTTCCCAGGCAGGCGATTTTGGCGAGGCGGCAAACCCCCCGACTTTTGTTGTTTAGACACACCCGCCGAGGCTTGAGAATGAATGGGCACCATGAAAGTGACGCAATCTTTTTTGTATTTGAGTGTACACCCGGCCTCACTGGGCCTTCTTTATTACCAAAATAAACAAAACAATAAAAACAGTGGTGGTCCTCATCAGCAAGCAAACAGTTATTAAATAGCTGAGGGACGGTAACGAACACACAATAAAAGCACGACCCAAAGACGCTCACAGAACGTTTTTTCCTTCGTGTGTACAAAACGCCAAAGGGGTACGCCTTCATTCGACGTGTCCGGCAGCCTCCCCCCCCCCCCCCCCCCCCGCCTCCCACCCACCCTCAGGTTAGGCAAACGGTGCACGGCTTATCACGCGCCGAGAATCAGGGTTCGAACCAGGGTCCGATTATGTCCCGTCATAATTTCCCGCCCCTTCCTCCTCCCCTTCTTCCGGTTCCACCTGTTGGTGTTGTTGTTCGTGTTGCTGTTGTTCCTGCTGTTGCTGCTGCTGCCCCTGCTGCTGTTGGCCCTGCTGATCCAGGCCCTGCTGCTGCTTCCCTCCCGGTCGATCATGTTCTTCCGATCTCACCCTCAACGCCGAAAGCGTCCGGGCCATGGCGTTCTGCATATCCTGCTCGAGCACCGCGGCCGACTTGTACGGCTGCTGCTGCTGTGCCTTCTGAGGCGGTAACACCACCGCGGCGGTTGAGGCCGCCGGCGCAATCCACCTACCCATCCCAGCACTCATCCATTGGCCAGAAAGAAACGAAGGGCCAGGAGCGGGCACACCGTAGGGCAAGGCGGGTTGGGACACCACGAAAGGGTAGCCCGCGTACCCCATGGGGTCGTGGTACGGCTGCATTTTCCCGGTTGCATCGCCCGGCCAGCGGGGTGGCCTGGGGGGCAAGTCGTTGACCCCGTGCGGGCCTCCGCCGACACTTCTGTGGGGAACGCGCCCCGGCCAGTTGTTGCCGACTGGGGATGCTGTGCCCCCCCCAGCTGCCGCAGCCGCCGCAGCCGCAGCCGCCGCAGCCGCAGCCGCAGCCGCATGCACAACTCCGATTTCGCCGACGCTCGTCGGTGCTGGTGCTGATGCTGGCGCTGATCCGACTGAAGCGGACGAGGTGGATGGCGACGTGAGCGGTGGCACGGTGTGGCGGCGCTGATGGCGGGTGCGTTCGTGCGGTAGAGTCGGGTGTTCGCGCGCCCTTTTCGTCGTCCGCCCCTGTTCGGGGATCGTCGGCAGGAGAGGGTGCTCGTCGAGCTGCAAGCTACCCCCCTTCCTTCCGTCGCTGCCTTGACTCGACGTGCGCCCGCGTACCTGAACGTTGACCCAGGACGGGAACAGGGGAAGGTTGAGGTTGGAGAAATCATTGCCATGCCGCCCACTCATCCCCAACTGTTGCTATGGGACTTCGGCACTTCCACCCTTAGCTAGCGACAGCTACGAAACGGATCGAAAACCACCGCCGTTGTTGGGAAAAAACATGTGCTGAGATACAGCTGAAAAACTCTAGGGATTAGAATGGGCCTCTCCGCTCCAGTGGCGGATCGGCCATATTTCGGATTTTGCGGTTCGTCCGAGCGACGTGCGAAACGTATATACGATGTGCAGGTATTGGACCTATATGTCGGCATAGTAATCACGCAGCATACAAACGTATTATATGCCTGGTGGGCAATATAGCAATAGAGTCACCACCAGCAGTGGTACAGAAGGGCGGCAGCTTGAAGCAGAACACACCTACTGTATGCACATAATGCAATATCACATCAATCGCGGTGCTCTACATCGTTCTTGCACTACATCTTATACAATTACCCATTAAAGAACCGGTCGAATCGTAGCTATATTATGTTAAAATTATACGATGTCTATAAAGGGAGTTGGAGCAAGCGGCAAGCGGGCTCCCCAAGGACAGCAGCAGGTCGCTTTATTTTCGCTTTTCTGTTTTTGTACCGTAGCCAAACACGTGTGCCATACGTATTGACTCCTAGCCACGTGTGAGTTAGTGGCAGCGGGGGCAGACAGGGTGAACCGAAAACCACATTGCTCGGATGAGACTTCCGGTGATTCGGATCGCCCGAAATTAAAGGTTTTTCATGTTGTCCGCACCGGATGCATCTGGAGCCGCCTGGCGGTAGAAGGGGCAGCAATACCGTTAATAGGCTCGTTCTCCACATGCCGGTTAGTTGGTGAGTGTTGAAAATGCTGTTTCCATGGCTGTTCATGCTGCCGGTTGTGCTGCTGCTGTTGCTGCTCCGGCTGCTGCTGTTGCTGCTGGTGGTGGTGTTTCTGCTGCGGCTGCTGCTGGTGTTGCTGGTGTTGCTCCTGGTGGTGCCGATGCTGTTGCTGTTGCTGCTGCTTCTGTTGCTGCTGGTGCTGCTCCTGCTGGTGCTGGAGCTGCTGCTGGTTTTGCTGCGTCTTCGGCTGTTCCAGGTGCTGGGAAAGAGACGAGGGGGGCGGCCGAGGCGGTGACGGTGGCTGATAGTTCGTACGGTCGCCAACCGCAGACATAGACATGGACCTTGGCCGGGTCCCGCCGGGAAGCGCCTCCTCTAGCCTCTGCGCCGGTGCCACCGGCATATGGGTGTCATCATCGCGGACGTACATGAGGTGGCCCAAGATCAAGCACTTGAGTTCGTCAATCTTGCGGGTCATTTCGTGCATGTGTTCCCTCATGTGTTCCATCTCCCCGATTACCCTGTCGGGGGCTTCATTGTTAGGGTGACCAGCCTGACCGTTGGTCAGCACGGCCGTCGAACCAGCCGACAACAGCCCGCCGCAGCCTGACCCCGGTCGAGGCGAGGATCGAGCGCCAAATGGTGGAAGCGACACAGTAAAATGCGGAGGGGGGTGGGGTCGTAGCGCACGGGGAAAGGGCGGACGAAAATTGGTGTCAGGAGGAGGATGAGTAAGAGGAGAAGTGCGTGGTTGACGTCGACAGATCTACTACCCATTGCCAGCCCTCCAGGGTGCAATGTTTGAGGTAGCCCGAAGATGGGGCTGGGGCCAAACGAGCGATTTCACCCGAACCATAGGAATTACCCACCCCCTTGCCCCCCCCGCGTGCGAGTAAATGAAGCTCGCGCAACTGCGTCGTAAAAAACATTGCCGGGGCGGACAATCACCGCATGCACGCGCAAACGGGGCACCTGCGCTGGAGACGGGCCTCTTCTTTTCCTTCCGCCGCTTGATCTCCGAGAGCAACCTGCTGCTCCGCCGCTGAAACTTGGGGTGCTTGAACTCCCACCAGTTGGCCTCGCGCACCGGCCGACCACGGCTCCTGTCCCCAGTGCTGCAGGCAGCGGTGGACGGGCTTCTGACTCTGACGAAACCTGCCGTGTTCCGTCGAGATAGCCCCAATCAGCGAAGGCGCGAGAGACAAAGGTTGAGGTTACACGCGAAATGGAGACCCAGGCGGGGTGTGTGCTCATGTCATGTAAGGCCGTGGTCGTATAACCATAGACCCTCGCATCCCTAGGGGGTGAACTAGGTGAACCGGGAGGTAGGATTGATGGGGGGAAGACATGCATAGGAGGACGGCGGTAAGCGGACGCGTGAATGCTATGACCCGGATTCCGAGTCTAATTTCACAGGTTTTCAATGAAGTAGCAGGTGTTTTTTTCAAGAGATATCATATGTCGGGGCTTTCAGGAGAAACACGTGCTGCAGGCGTAACTCCCTACAGTGCACGAAACTAGCGGATCTTTCGGCACTGTTGGACCCGGAATCATGGCGGTTATAGTCGATTGAACCAGATGCCTGGGAGGAGTAGGAGGAGATATCTCGCTGCCACAGAAGTAGTGTAATTGTATTGTTACGCAAGTCAGGCGAATATCGTACGTCACCTATAAAACACAAACATCATGTTGACGTGTTAGCTTATATGCAACTTGTGTACCAGGTATTACATAGTAACAACAAGTTAGCAGAAAACGTACATTCCCAACCAAATATCAACGAAATATTACTACTGTGTTATCTCGTGCGTACGAGTATGCAGAATAAGTATTATTAGTTGCACGTCATTGACCGACAACGTACAGGCGGGGTTTCCTACTTCGTTCAGACGTTTTTTCCCCGGGATGTATCCTAAAGATCCCCTGCTTTCGGGTTTCGAAAAGATGAAGGCGTCTTTTTCGGGATGACATTTTATCCTCTCCTCCCAGGGATATTGTTGTATGTGTCCCCGCGTGCGAGAGGGTCTATTGAACTCCAGGAAATACCGGATGTTATGATACTTCGCGACTCCACGTTAAGTGCATCACTTGTAACACGTGTTAGAAACCCAAGGGGTAACATCGCAACATTACGTTGGAACGACTTCAGCTCTAACGGTAACTCAGTGACATAATATTGCATCCGGATTGACTCTTGTGGTAACACAGTAGTCACGGAACGTAACAGCTAGATATTTAATGACAATCATTATATCAGAATATTAAGAGAAACGTCGGCATTTTCGACTGACATCCTGACAAAGTGTTACGTATCGGCCGGCTCCGACTGTAACGTTGCTACCGTAAGCCAAGTGTTACTTATCCGACCCTAAGGCAGCAGGACGAGGGGTCTGAATAACGTAGCGCTAGTAGTACTGGCCACTAATGTTTGCTAGCGGGTTTTGTGTAGCACGATGATATATAGGGCAAACACAATGTCACAGCGTTAGGTCTAACAGCAGTAACGTTGTGTTAGCAGGTTAGTAAATCGGTGGATATCGATCCGGGCATGTTAAGGGTGAAAACGATCGTGTCTGGTCCAACACTAACATTATGCTACGGTATTAGTACAAGCACTGATCACGGCATAGCATACTGTTCCCGTACCAAACCTGGACGAGATCGAGCAGAAACATCACATCAAGGCGTATACACGTTCGTGGGTTTGCAGTTAACACTATGCTACCGCGTTAACGAGATTGTGCTTCAGCGGTCCCAGCGCGGGAGGGTGCAGGAGGGTACGGGGCCACGTCCACATAAAGACTGATTGATTGGTCCCGAGAGCCTGCCAATATAATCCCCAGGCAAGCGAGGGCTCTGCGACTGGTTTTCGGCAAAAATCAGCGTGCCTACGGCACCAATGTTGTAGAAGGGTATACATTACCTGCTCGGCGTTAGGTAAAAGTTATAGCAGGCTATTATTAACCGCGATCTCGACGTTACGGTTGGAGACGGGGGGTGTATAGGCAGCTTCCACACGGGTCCATACAGGGATAAGTTGATTGAGTGCTGAATACGGTACGGGGGTTTCTGTCGCTACATGCTGTCACTGGCGTACTGGGGGTCTGCAAGCCGGCAGTGATGCTCCAAAACGTTTTCGGCTTCGACAGGGTTTCGTGGCTCTTGACAATATTACGGTTTTCATGCTGTTAGGTAACGCAAAGGTGTTCGAATTGAATTCCCGCAATCGTCTACTGTGACACCGCGGATTTGAAACGGAACTATCCGTACCAACACGCGAAACGGAGGAGGGGACATGGAGGAACGATTTTTTTTGTTGAAGCAATCATACTTCGCAGCCCCGGAGGTAAGAAGTTTGATGCATACCCCTTGAACAGAGCTGTTCCGCTTCCGACTTTTTGGAGTCGGCTATCACCCTATCAATAGTGAATTTGACCATCGCGCTCCAAGCTCAGCACTATCATCATGATGCTCATCGGTACATCCCTAGGAAGCGCTGTGGCCTTTGTGGATTCATGGGTGCGGATCACTGGTAGTGCAACGTCGTCGCAGATTCGGAAGCGAGAGAGAACGGGGTTATCCCGGGTTCGAGCAACAAGGCCGGTCACCTTGAGGCGCACCGGTAAAGCAGCGAGCAAAACCCATCCCGCTGATTTTCAGTTTTGAGTGCTTGAACGAGGGCCTGTACGGTGCTGTGAATTTCTCCACTGCATTGGGGCTAACATCCCACGTGCTTTCCCCCATCCCACGTCTCACGGATGCCGGCGCAGGCACCACGGCCATACCAGCACCAGGGAAGCGCCAAGGCCTGTTGGAGTGAAATATGCGTCCACCAGAAGCAACTGCGCGTCCCCGTGGGTAATTGAGACCCTGCAGGTTCCACGAGTGGCAGATGCTTTGCGTGTTGAATCGCGGATGACTGTCAGTTTGAGCAGAACATCAGGCTGCTCGAGATGGGGGAGCGCCGGAGGGTGGCTGTGTAGACCTCAACACCATCGAGGTTTTCGCTCGTTGGCCAGCACGTTATATCAACTGGACATGAGATGATAGTGGGAGAATATAAAGACAATCAAAATATTGTTTGGCAACACGAGGAAGGGGGGTGCGTTATCTGTTGTGTAGTAGACGAGCGTTGCCACCACTTGAAGCAGCGGAAAGAGAAAACACATTTTGGAAATTCAGTGGGAAGTGCGAGCTTGCATGCGCCAGAGACGAAACAAAATTAAGAGGGCTGCAATTCCGGCCCGTCGAGCAAGCAATGATGGCGCGTGCTGAGTGCGGGCAATCTGGAGACTACTATTCAGATTAAAGCATGCCTGGTATGATGCACGACGCGTGCAGTGTCTCCATCCACCAACTTGATATTGTCCAAGGGTGCATACCGCCAAGACTTCTAAGCGACGTGATTGCACTCCGTTGAGAGTACGACGATGTTGTGTTTCGTGTGTTGTGCATTCTGCCAATCACTGTTTTCAAGCGTCCTGGTTGTTTCGCAATAGTTGTAGGCATGCTGTCCTCGCGAACCACATCTGACACGACATGCTGTACTTGCAAACTACATCCAACATTGACGGCCGGTGCACAGCTTCTGAGAGTGGGGTGGGCTTCAGCTATAAGCGAATAAATTTTCTGGTGTACATATTTTGGAGGGCTGTATGCGCAGTGAGCGACGAAGAATTGCTTCTGCGCATTGCAACCAAAGAGGACAGACGAGAGCTGTTGACGAGAGGCGAAGCACGAATAAAAACCATATCTTGGAGACATAAGTTTTGTTTGGGAAAGAGGCGTTCTACGATAGAGGTTCACCGTAAAATTTCTGATGCTTCGATGTTCCCCCAAGGTATAATGCGGAATTAATACGAATGATGCCACACGCATCTTGTACGTGTACGTACGTATGCTGCCCAACAATCACAAATTAAATGCTCACATGCGGCCAGGGTCTATGGAGGTCTGAAACATGAGGCGCTCGGTGAGGGCGCCGTGGTGGCTCAGAAAGCTTTTTTTTTCCAAATGTGATACCTCTATCGTAGAACGCCTCGCAAGTCACTCGATTTGCTTGAAGCTGTAGTGCGTACCAGGTACAAGAGAAGATACGATGGGCACATCTGTGAATACTTTCATGGTTTCCACAATGCACGGTATGCTACGTGCGCGTTCTCGTTTCTAGTTCTTGATTCACCGGTCGGGATAGCTACTCTCGGCGATTGCTTTCGACGTTGTCGCTGGCAAACTGCATCGGTCGCTGCAGACACACACCGTCTGACCTATTTAATTTTTTAAGAAAAGTAATTATTATTAGAGTCCACAGCGTCTGTGTTGTGGGTAAGTATAAATTGGCCCAAATGCTGTATTGTAGGCACGCTTTAGAAGAGAGGTGTATGAGGCAAGGCTGCCTGACACATGCCGTAGGTCGTGTGCGTCCACAGGGAAAAAATAACGCAAAAAAAAACAACGAAATCCCGCCGCATTCAAAACACACATCACCAAAACCACAGCAACACGGCTTATGCAATCAACTCTGGATGGCTAGCAACGAAACGAGTCCCACGCGTGAGCCCGAGCTCGCCTGCTTCTGCAGATGCCGACTTGGTCGAAATCGGTCAGGTACAGCTCTCGCGATCAGCAATGCAAAAGCATGGCTGTTGCCGACAAACCGACACACCGCGAGCGAAGTGAGCCGACAAAGCCCCGCCCGGCCGAGGGGGATCCTCCGGAGGCGCCTCCGTATTAAGCGAGCCGAAAAAGATCCGCCCGGCCAAGGGGGCTCCGCTGGAGGCGCCCCCGGAGGCGCCTCCGGAGGATCCCGCTGAAGGCGCCGCCGGAAGCAAAAATTACGCTATTTGGTTTCATTGTACACACAAAAAAGTATGATAAAAGGCCAAGTTTAGCACCGGTTTTTATAATAAAATAGAAGCAGGTGTATGGTAAATTTCGTTGTATCGGACTGTAAAATCAATAAAAACGGAAATGTCGAAATGCCACAAAATTGGGTACGGGGTCCCGTTTTGGAGATTCCTCACTATTTTTTTTTTTCGTCGTACCTGCACCCACTCGAAGTAGGTACTAACAATGCTTCGAAGCATATGTTTTTGTTCTCATATTAATTCGTCGCCAAAATCGGCTCCGTGGTCACAAGCCAGGCTCAAACAACGCATAACTCTACTGAATGCTGAATACCTCAGGAAACAACAAGACAAAACTAATACACAACGAAAACAAACTGAACTGCAAAATCAGCGTGCATACGTACCAGATACATAAAATACTATGGCTTGTATGGCTTGTACGGCCTGCAACCAAACCCGCGGGGGACGCATACTACCAAGAGAAAAACTACATAAAACAAATCGAAACGAGAAAATGAGAACGGGGAAAAAGGAGAAAAAAACAGTCACACGCAAAACAATACGCAAGAAGAGAGTACTCTAAAAAAAGAAGAACAAGCAAACGTGAACACCCGCCGAACGGATGATGCACTCAAAAAAAAAAACTATTACGGGGGGGCATATTCAATAGGACCGCATACTGGTAGAAAAAACAGCGAAATATATATTAGCGAAATATATATATATTTCGTAGGTCCTATTTAATACTATCCTTTGGAGTTGGGACCGCACTGTGGCCCACTGCAGCAAAACAGACGGGAAAGTGGTACCGGGGAATCCTCGAAGCAGCTGAACAGTTCATGGGCAGGTGGCACGAGGCTGAGGCAAAGCTGAGTAGACAGCGCCGTGCATCCGCTGCAGGTAGTGTTAGAGGGAATGGGGGGAGGGGTAACAGCAGGAGGGGTAGAGGGAACACCGTACAAGTGTATGGGGGCAGGGGGGGGAACAGGAGGAGTAGAAGGGAAACCGCGGTAGAAGAGAGTAGCAGAGAGACCGCAGATAGGGTAGCAAGGTACCAGGCCGACAAATAGGTTGGACGTTTCTTTGCTACTCGTACCGCCAACTGCTGCGGCCGTTCGGTATGCATTTTGATTTTTTCCCCTTCTTATCCTTATGAAAGAAGTACTACATAGTGGGTGGGTGACGAGCGTATTTTGGCCCACTCACTATTGCTCTTTACTTAGTTAAGTGTTCACCGGGATGCATAGTCCCCTTTTTCCTTCTCGTATCTTTCCCCTTGCACGTCCCTTTTGGCTCGTGCTCGGGGTAAGTATGTATGTGTCTGAGCTTTGGCTTCCCATTTTATTTATTTATTTGGGATTCTTCTCCTTTTCTTTTTCTTTTTCTTGTTCTTTTTCGGTTTGGTTTTTTCGTTGCTTCTCTTTCTTTATGGTGTATTTTGGTTGCTGGCGTATGTATGTATGCTGTGTCGGCCGCACCTAGTGCGAAGGCATGGTATTACGTAGGCTATTAATGCATTACGGTGTGTTATCTCTGTGTCGTAGTCTGTGACCACAGAGCTCGTATCTTTCTAGGGTGAAGAATCAGCACGGACACTGGGCTTGCTGGATGTCGACGAGTAGAAGAACGGTTTAATGTGAAGAACACACACACACACGCAAAAGTGTGGACTCTTGATGTTGCGGGGAAATGCGTGCTCCGTACGAAACAAGTCTCCCTATAAAACTGTGATATGGAGTAGTATTGGGCTAAATACCCGTCATGGGATAGCCGTAGTACCAAAGCCCTGTAACACCCGAAGAGTATTCCCGGGACTCTGAAATTTCCCTTGCAGAACAATGGTTAGGATAGCCGATAGGAGAAGAGTAGGCAAGTGCCCGAGGAAAGTCCCGCGGACAAGTGTCTTTACTCGTCTAGCGGGTTAATAGAAGTAGAGCAAAGTGGGCTTGATCCTTTGAATCAAGCCCCTATTATATCGAACCACTCTCGACAGCTCCCTTCCATCTCTCATCCTGAAGAGGAATAATACGACAACAACGCGAAACGAAGTCTCCTGAACGAGAGAAGCCGCCTTCCTAGCCAGTGCAGATACGAAGCAGCGCCTGTATTCCATTCCCTTGCCACGATTACTCGGGCACCACGACGCGAGGGACAGGCTTTGGAGCGCAACTTCTTCTATTCAACATGCCTTCCTTGCCTCTTTAAGTGAGGCAACTATCAGGGTGACCCTTTTAATACCCCCCCCCCCTGCGAACGGCGGAATGTTTGGGGCGTCGGTATCGTATACGGCCGTACGCTGACCTACTCGCTGCGTTCCAATACCTGGGGAACCAGGGAGATATATGTGTTCAGGGACGTATACGCAGACACTTCAGTAAAAGAAAAAAGTGAGGTTCGAACCCGTGTCCTGCCGACGACGCCAAAGGAGAAGGTATAACCTGCTGAGCTATAGGGGTAAAAGATCGCGATCGATTACCCAGCCCAGGGTAATCCTTATAATACTGACGAGTATGTATGAATGTATGCACACCCGGGTACGTTTGGCACGAGCGTATGGTTCATTCTACGGCAGTATGTCGTTCGTGCCCTCTCCGCTTTCTGTGCTTCGTATGGTGTTCCCGTTTGCGTATCTCCATCGTATTCGCCATGATTCGATAACCGGGCCAGCGCTCATCTAACCCCGAGCTCTACCCGGCCCTGGAGTTACGAGCCCCCACTCACACGGCCGTTATGTCTTTTGACTCCATTTCGGATTTCTGCATCCTTCTTCTGCATTGGTCCAAACGTTTCTATTGGGAAACCCAAACACTAAATAGTTGGGTAGTTGACGCCGCTGCAACTATTAATAACTCAAACATCTAGCCAACTACTAACTAGCTGGCAACTTACAGTCAGCCAACTCACATCCCTATTTCTTACACCTACCTGCAAAATCATTGCGCCCCGGGAGGGGGGTTAGTCGCATTATTACGGTAGGTAGTTGGAGAAACGACACAGGTGTACTTGAGCTGCTGTACGTAGAGACATGGAGGCTTGACGGTCCCGCGATAGTGTGGTTCCCGCACCATTGGGGGGCCGGCCCCGCAATGCGGCAGCCACACTACTAATAGTACGGGGGACCACAGCAGTAAATAGGACCAAATATTGTGAGTACAAATAGGGATGTGTGTAGGTTTTTGTGTGTATCGTAGGTCCTATTTACTATGTTTCCCCGTAACTATTAATAGTGCGGGCCGCACTATGGTGGGCCCATGACTACTGTATGTGTGAATATGATAAAACATCATGGTATACTCCGTGACGAATGGTGAAAATTTATGTATATACTTGTATAGTTTCGGACTTTGTGTGGAGAGACCTGAATTTCTATTTTCTCCCCGGCATCACGCGTTGATCGTTAGTTGGGACGGACAATCACTGGTTGGGACGGACCATTCGTACGTACGTACGTACTGGTGATACATACCGCTGCCCAGGCACGTACACGATACATATATACCTGGTATGTATACGCAACCAGTATGGGTGTCAATAAATTATAGGCTACCGTAAGTAGGGTTGAGCTTGCGCGGGGGTGTGTTAAGATCATGCAGCGGCAGCATCATAACAGGTGCGATCGTTTTCCAGCGACGGCAAAGGAAGGGTGAAAGGGTGCTGCGTTATGATACTGCCTTGAATGAGGCTGAAAGCCCCGTAAATACCTGGGTTCCAAGTGTTAGGATCGTATTTATTTGTAGTACTTGGCAGGCGTATCGTAGATGGAAAACCAGGGGTTTTCCCAGCGAAGCACGAGAATGTATCTTCGGAAGGCCCTCGATTGGATATTTCCGAAAACAACCTTGTTCGGTGTTTGACAATGTTAAGTGTACCCCTGACCTTGACCTTCTAGTTTTCTGGAAAAACGCAGCTCTGAAAAACGATCATATCCCTGTACGAACTCACAACGCTCTTTACAGTAGTACGTAATACGTATGTAAGGCAAAAGTTAAATGCCACCTTGTCAGATTTGATTGATGGAGCGTCGGTTAGGAGTCAGCAGAGTCATTCATGAGTAGTCGGTACTCGTTGGTACTCACGTGTCGTGGTTGCTTAGAGATAGAAGAAGAGCAGCTTTAGTCCTTTCGTGCACGCGGAGACTGAAACCAAGCTCGTGCCCCTCTGGAAAACCCCTGGTTTTCCACCTAAGATACGCCTTCCAGTGCCTGAACCCAGGTAATTACCGGGCTTTCAACCTCATTGAAGGCAGGGCCATAACATGAGGGGGACTGCATTACCGGTATAGTTTCGTCAAGTGTTGACAGGTCTGATTGATAGCACCTTCCATGTTTTAAGTAATTGGATTCTAATTACGGCGGACGATAGTATATAGGACCAAATATTGTCACTAAAAATAGGTAAATATATAGGTTTTTTACGTATACCATAGGTCCTTTCGAGTATGGACCCCCGTAACAGTTGCCTCTTTGTATGTGGATGGCAAAATTTAATGGAACAATAATGTATGATATTGTATGTAGAGCAGGGCAAGTGTTGCCCTGCTGTTCCAGTCGAAACGCGCAGACTGCGATGGCTTCGACGTGCCGTGTACGCACCCACATAAAAACTAAGACGCCGCAGTAAAGCCCAAGATGACAAAAGGCATACAAGGAGAACTTTCGCCGATGATCGTTACGTACATGCACCTCGTGCACAAAACTCTGTATGTAGGCAACACAGATAATATAAATGCAGCCGAGCAGAACTCGAAGGCCTCGACGCGCCGCGTGCAACGACCGAAACCAAAGAAACAAACGCAGGCACGACCTCAACGTTGACGGTTAGCAGGGTAGGTTGGCTGTCGTCCTTCGTGGGCCGTTATCGTCGTGATGTAGGTACAGAGAAAGTACGTAGAAATTACGTACTCATAACAAAGTCTAACGCAGTAGTCTAACAATAGTACGGCAGCAATAACAGCGTTGGTCTTCCATGTAATTTTTTTCTGCTGGGTACGACTCCGCGGTTTGACTCAACGACATTGTACACAGGAAAGGTACCCATCAGTCACAACGAGCAGGAGGGCAGTCGTAAATCCGTTGCTGCTGCTGCTTTCTGCTCCTGCTACAGTAACTGGTGGTGCTGGTGGTGATACTCCTGTTGCGTTTTGTCTGCGTCGGTCTTCACTTCCTTTGTATTTTTTGCTATTATCTCGCTCAGCTAAAAATGAACTATTTCCCATTTTTGAAAAAAAAACTGGGCGATCGTTTTTTTTTTTTTTCCCCTCTTTTTCTCGTTTGCGTATATTTTCGCGTTTTAGTCGATTTTTGACGTTTTCCCCTAGAGTTTCGTCCTGTTTTGTGATTGTTCGTTTGCGAGCTCGCAGTACGCACGTATGATACGGAGTTGTGCTTGATGTTCGTTTTCGAAGAATATACGATGTTTACCCCGTTTTTGCGATTTTTCATCGTTTCTATCCGTTTTTCGCGATTATCTGGCTCAGTTTGAATTAGTTTCCATTTTTTTCTTGAGGTTTGGTCGATCACTTCTTTTCTGTTTTTTTGTTTCTTTTCGTTGTCGTTTTTTGGCCAATTCTTAACGTTTTCCCTTAGTTTCGTCCGTTTTTGGTATTTTTCTCATTCATAAGGTATTTGTTCGGAATTATACGCCGCATTTGACTGAGGGGAGGCACGTAAATCACCGCTTGCATGTTCGTTTTCGAAGATTTTACAATGATTACCCCATTTTTGCGATTTTTTCGTCGTTTTTATCCGTTTCTTTGTTATTGTATCGCTCAGTTTGAATTATTTTCCATTTAAAAAAAACATTGATCGATCATTTTTTTTCGATTTTTTGGCCTTTTTTTGTTCTAGCTTTTTTTGCCAGTTCTTGACGTTTTTCCTCGGTTTCGCCCTTTTTTGGTACTTTTCTCGTTCGTGAGGTGCTTGTTCGAAAATATAAGATACTCTTGACTATAAGTATGAATACGAGAAAGCGCTTGTTTTCATGAACGCGGTTTTTGTCCGTAAAATATAAGCTACGCAAGACATTGATATTTTACCAGAAAAAGGTATACCATGACAGAAAACGTCATACAGCTTGGGTTTGGCGTGTCCTGGTTACCTGGTTTTATTTTTTGTACCGTGAAGTGGCAAAAATACAATGAAGTACCGTTCTATGTCATTTTGTTGAGCGGGACAGATTTTAATTTTGCTCCTATTACGGGGGTCCATAGTAAATAGGACCAAATATTGTCAGTAAAAATAGGTAAATATATAGGTTTTTGTGTGCACCATAGGTTCTATTTACTATGGTCCCCCGTAATAGAAATCCTGCTGTAGGTAAATGCTATAAGGATTACCCTGAGCTGGGGAATCGATCGATCAACCAAGGGAATAGAATCGACGTTGAAGATCACATGCTGTGCATCGTTGGATGCCCAACCTAAAAATAGTAGACTACAGAGTACGCAGCTACCGGTGTTAATGAGATACCAGGTACACGCGCCTCCCATCGAGTAAAATGCTGTTTTGTCGACATGATAGTTTCGACATCTGACACACACTGTAAGTACTTCTTTACACGACTACCAGGTATGTAAGACGTAGGGCGAACTGAACACGTATGTGTAGATATATAGGCGGTTGGTACTGCAAGTCCGTCGTATATCATCGGCGCTTGCGGCGAGGTGGGTCTGTTTTTCTGTCACTCGCGGACGTATTTCATAATTTTGACGGTACTACGTTTTAGGATCTCGCCCCGCACGGCAGGGTGAAATCAACGCTGTAATTATCGCCGATATTTCGACCCGTTAGGTTGATCGGACATGCTCTACAACATATCAGGGATCATATATGTGCCTACTCGTGATTATCGCAACCAGGTTTCCGTCCGTAGACACGAGCAAGACGAGTCTCAGCACGCACCCGCCGACACGTATGTATGCATGATACTTCGAAGTACTTGTCTTCCAATTCCAACTATGGATTGATGTTGCTTCCTGTTTTTTTCTTCGTTTCCCCTCTCTGTGGCATCATACAGAAAATTTCCAAAATCACGCCGCTTGCCCACCCCCCCCCCCCCCCCCCCCCGGCCCACAGCCGACGAAACGTTCGACGCAGAATTCGAGAAGGAGATCAACGCGCAACGCGGGCAGAGGCAAACGTAGATGCATCAGGAAGGGAATCACGGTGGCTCGGAAGGGTTATTACAGAGGGAGTTCACAATCGAAGAAGTAAAGAAGTTGTGTAGCTAAACAAAATAGAAAGGCAGCAGGGGCAGACCGAATAGTGAATGCATTTATGAAGTATACACGATGGAGAAGGAATGCTTGCCACGATGGTTATGTTGTATAACTAACTGGATATGGAAAAACGAGTACGCACCTAGGAGGTGGAGAGAAGGAGTAGTAGCAAACTTATTCAAGAAAGGAGATAAGGCTGACCCGGGGAACTATGGAGGGATAACGCTACTGAGCACAGTAGTAGGCAAAACTTTTTGTAAGATTCTGAACGCTGGAATGGGAACGATGATGGAGAAGGAAGACAAAACAAGCGAAGGGCAAGCAGAGTTTAGGCCAAACCGTAGCTGCGTAGACCATGTGTACACCTTAGGTAAGATAATCCAAGATAGGAATGACGTGGGACTAGCAACGCACTGTTTATTTTTATTGATAGATGTACAGAAAGCCTTTGATACAGTATGGAGAAATGGATCGTGGAAAAAACTGTGGGAAATAGGTGGGAAATAGGAATCAGAGGAAAGATGTGGAGAATGATGAAAAATATGACGGCATGCGCAAGAAGTGCTGTAATGCTGGACGGGGAAATATCGAAGTATGTTGATATTATACAAGGAGTTGCACAGGGATGTACGTTGTCATCTAACTATTCAATATATGTATCAACTACCTGATAGTAGCAGTCGAGGCAGCAAGGCAGGGAGTCACGGTAGGGGAAGATACGATGTCGGGATTGATGTTTGCGGATGACTTCGTGGGGATATCAGAAACACCCGAAGGACTGCAGAAACGAATAGAGAAGGCGCTAGAATACACTAGGAAATGGAGGGTGACAGCGAACATCAAGAAATGCGTAGTTCTTTGTAACGCAGATAAGATAAACTCGATACATTTCAGTTGGAAGTGGGGAGAAGATGAATTGCCGATCGTAGACCAGTTTACGTACCTTGGCGTAGAGATCTCAAAAGACTGCTCTTGGGACACACATACAGCAAAAGTAATAGGAAAGGGTAAGGCACAAGTAGGCACGACGGACACGATCCTAACGGACTCGCACCTTGACACTAGGATTAAGAGATGTATCCTGACGAAAGTGATAGTACCAAAGGTAGAATATGCAGGAGAAGCATGGGAAGGAAACGCGAAACTCGTACAAAAGTTGGAAACAGTACAAATTGCAGCAGCTAAAAAATCCTGATGCTCAAGTACGACTAGTAATACAGCAGTATTAAGAGCAGAACTGGGAATACACCCACTCAAGACAAATGGAGACATGAGAGAATTGAAATGGCAATATAACGTAAGGAACATGCCAAAAAAGAGGTTGCCAGCCACAGTTGACAGAGCTGTATGGGAGAAAGTAACAAAAGAGCGAGCTGGAATAAGGTCGGGTAGCGTAGTTGAGAAAGTATTGAAGGATATAGGGGGAAACCAAGAAGAGGTGAGGTCCGCCGGGCGTTTGGGAGATACAAGGCAGAAGTAGAAGAAAGGATAGAAAGGAGGGAAAGGTTAGCGCTAAGAAACAAGGTGGAATCGGAAAAACACTTAGAGATATACGGGGGATTGAGCGAAGGAATAGGAATGAAAACGTATTTGCACGGCCCTGTGGACTTCGCGAAAACGCTGAAACTGCTATTTCGTGTAGGTGACCTGGACCTGCCAGAAAGAAGAAAGAGGTATACCAGTAGCCAGGAGGAGGAAGTAGATGCACAGATGCCCCCGTGTGGCAAAGCAACAGAGAGTAGAATTTACATAGTAGGAGAGTGCGAAAGCTCCAAGGAGGAACGGTAGAAGAGGAGATGAGGGAAATAGACGAATGTGACATGGAGGAGTTTGATACAATGAATAGCAGCGAGAAAACCATCGCTATCCTAGGAGACTGATGGTGGCTACAGGCGGCCAAACAGGAGGGGGATATAGTAGCAAAAAAATTATATGTAATATATGGAAACAACGTAATGAGCGCCCAAATGTTAGAGGTGTCTCTATTAGGAGCAGGAACGGTGCTCCGTCTCGAAAGGGATGCGTTATCAATGGTCAAATGACTAAGGCAAGCAACAAAAGAGCACGCCCCCGCCCCCCGCCCCCGCCGCCCCCTACCTCGTTCCTCTGCATGAAGCGGGAAACGAGCAGAAAAAGACCTGCCCCCCCCCCCCGCCCGGCACTAGGGGTAGGGTAATACCTGGTACACGGCTGGGGCTGGGGCAGCGGGGGGGGGGGGGGGGGGGTGTACTCGATAGGAGAGATGTACTCGATCTCATGCATGGCCGTAGTCGTATGACCATAGACCCTCGCATCCCTACAATGCCGGGACAGAGCATGTCGGGTTTTCACCGACCAGGCAGACATTGCTTGCACCAAGCGCGAAGCGCCCGCCGTGAGGTGTCCGGCGAGTCGCATGAAGGGTGAGCTGCATCCTACTAAGAACCGCTTGTGAGGCGGACTTGCATATGGATGACAGCCTCAATGAGTTAGTTTAATTTCCGGTGTAGCCACTTCCAGAGACAGCAATGGGAGTACTATGTAACTGCCTCTTGGGTGCCTTACCTTGAACACTACGTGATACGATCGGGGGGGGGGGGGGGGTAGTACTGTAGTAACAAAAACGACGGTGGTGGTGCATACGACGAGCAGCAGCAGGGGGCATATAATAAACAAGTAGGAGGAAAGAGGGAGAAAAGAAACATATATATATATTTTTTCTAGTCGCACGATATAGTCATAGACCCTCGCATGCCTACAGCGCGGGTTTTCATCGACCAGGCAGACATTGTTTGCACCAAGCGCGAAGCGTCACAAGGTTGTTTCCTATGCGGTTCAGATGTTGAGTTTCAGATATCGACCCGATCGCATATTCAGATGTGAGCTCAGCTAATCGAAACAGTCTTCAAGTGCGGAAAAAACAGATTTATTTTGCGTGCAGAGATTCGAGCAAACGCCGAGACCAACTGCTGTTGTTGTGGTCTGGCGCCGTAAAGAGACGCGCTGAGTGCGCTGCACTGGACGTAGGGCCCAAGCGTCCAAGCCCACGCTGACTGCCTCCGGCCCGGCGGCGAAGAGACGTGCCGCGTGCGCTAGAGTCAACCTATCTTGCTTTGGTATTCTGTATTTTGACAAAATGTGACTGACTGCTGCTGCGACTGCTGCTGTAGTCTACGAATACGTATCCACGGAAAGGTGCGCGCCGAGTGCACTTCTCTTGGTCTCTAGGCCCGAGCCCGCGCGAGCCGACTGTAGTCTGACCACGGAGAGACGCGCCGCCCACAGACTGCGCGTCGGACGCGACGCAACGTCGCTATACAGCAGCTGTGTCGCCGTCCAACTCATCGATCGTTCTGCTGCTGCTTGCTGTCGTCGATAACATCTTGAATTTAGAGGCCATGCCATTTTTCGGTTTAAAATCTGATAGCCCAAGTCGTCGGATTTTGGGCCAAAATCTGACGCCTTGGGCCATCGGATTATCAAATCGAAATAAATTCCAGTCATTTATGGGATCGAAAAATACCATATTATTCGGACTGTATAAGAAATAAGCAGATGCTTTCATTTTTGGGATCGAAAAATACAGATATGGAGCTCGGAATCGAACTGCATAGGAAGCAGCCTAAGGTATTGGGCGAGTCGCATGGAGAGTGAGCTGCATCCTGCTAATACTCGCTTTTGAGGCGGATTTCCTACATATGGAGACAGCGTCAATGAATGATTTATTTTCTGGTGTGGCCACTGCCAGAGACAGCAATGGCTTTACTATGTAACTGCCTCGTGGGTGTCTTACCGTATACACACTACGTGATACGAACATCCCCCTTGTGCGGGGTTAAGGCTCTCCCCGCAAAAAAATGATAGAACCCGACCGCCAGCCGTGGTGACCGCCAAAAAAACAAAAAAAAAAACAAACGGTACCCTGGTTGTCTAGCTCACGCAGTGAGAGGCGTGTTTTGCAGCGTCGTCACCAACAGACGTCAATCCAACCTATGTATATACCTGCTACGAAGTATATAAGATACGGGGGGGTATATCACGGGGAGGACGGGGGTGGCGTACTCATTTATTGCTTGCCTTAGTCATTTGACCATTGATAACGCATCCCTTTCGAGACGGAGCACCGTTGCTGCTCCTAATAGAGACACCTCCAACATTTGGGCGCTCATTACGTTGTTTCCATATATTACGCATTTTTTTTTGCGGTTCTTATCCCCTTCCTGTTTCGCCGCTTGTGGCCATCATCTGTCTCCTAGGATAGCGATCGTTTTCTCGCTGCTATCTAGTGTATCAAACTCCTCCATGTCACATTCGTCTACTTTCGTCATCTCCTCTTCTACCGTTCCTCCTTGTACATTTCACATTCTCCTACGATGTGAATTCTACTCTGTTGCTTTGCCACACGGGCACATCTGTGCATCTACTTCCTCCTCCTCCCGGCTACTGGTATACCTCTTTCTTCTTTCTGGCAGGTCCAGGTCACCTACACGGAATCGCAGTTTCAGCGTTTTCGCGAAGCCTATTGGGCCATGCAAATACGTTTTCATTCCTATTCCTTCGCTCAATCCCCCGTATATCTCCAAGTGTTTTCCCGGTTCCACCTTGTTTCTTAGCGCTAGCCTTTCCCTTCTTTCTATTTCTTTTACTTCTGCCTTGTACCTCCCAAAGTTCTCAGCGGACATCACCTCTTCTTGGTTTCCTCCAATATCCTTCAATACTTTCTCGACTGCGCTACCCTACCTTGTTCCAGCTCGCCTTTTTGTTACTTTCTACCATACTGTGGAGGACAGGTTGTAGGAAAGGTTCGTAGAACAGTCATCGCACATGTACCCATGGAAGATACATCAGGAGTGGTATCACATCTGAGAATCTTTCCGAGAACCGGGAGAAACTCGGCTTAGTAACCCGAGCCTCCTTGAAGTCGAGACGAGCCTTGGTTGCCCGTCCGAACCTCACTCTACCCCTTTCTGCTCCACGCTGCTAACCCAACGTGGAGGGCTCTCTCTCCTTGCCCTAAATATAAGAAAGAAAACGTGCAGCCTTCGGTAGCAGGTCAAAGCTACCACATCACTGGGGACCTTTGGAACTCTACGAAAGTAGGGACTCCATAATACAGCTCTATCAACTATGGCTGGCAATAACCTCTTTTTTGGCATGTTGCTTACTTTAAAGTTTATATTGTCATTTCAACTTCCTCATGTCTCTGTTAGTCTTGAGTGGGTGCATTCCCAGTTGTGCTCTTAACACTGTATTACTAGTCGTACTTGAGCATCTTAGTTAGGATTTCTATCATGGGGAAGAAGGGTTTCTGGGAAGAAGGGGGTTGAGGTCGGGGGGGTTGAAGACGGGCAAGCGCCGTGCAATTTGCTCCATGACGCCACAGAGAGAGGCAGAAAAAAAAAGAACGGGAAAAAAAAAAAAAAAAACTGGAGGCGCAGAATCTACAGTTAAACTGTTACTATTAATATTAGGCGAAGGGGTCTGGTATCCACAGAATACGGCAATACATTTTTCTTCGTGAATTGGGTATATATACCGGTACAGTGACACGTACGTCCTCTTTCTGCTATCATCTTCGCCCTTTCCTTTCGCTGACGCGCCCTTACTTCTTCTGAATATTTAATGTTTACCACGACTTGCAGCAGCTAGCAGCAGCAACAACAACAGCAACAACAACGAGCAACGGCGCGCTGCAACGGCCTACGAGCACGGCCGCATTTTTTCCATCGGGATCTTTCAATTATTATGAGACAGATGATGCCGACGAAGCACGTGCGCTCCACAATCTTGCTGTTGCTTGCTGCTACCTCGTACTTGATGGGTTTGATATTACTACTTTTTTGGGTCAAGAAATATTAATCTGTTCGTTCGCGAGTTGAAGTCTACTACTGTACGGAAAGAACGCCGAAATATCGCCCAAAACATCGCCATCCATGTAGGGAAATGTGGACTAAAAATGTTACGTAACAAACGCTACATGAATTTAGGGCTTATAAACTCGATTTCCACCACATTCTCCCTCACTAAACCTGACTTGTCTCTCCTTGCGAGTACCAGTAAGTTAGTAACCCCGATGAGACTCCGCGTATCCAAGTTTTACCTCCGCCTTTTCGGTACTGGTATGCAATGATCGCATTGCTCTCATCGTTCCTTTCTAGGTGTGTTTTCTAAGAGAGTGAGTTTCACAGGTTCTTCAACATGAAATATTCCCCTTTTTTTTTCTTTTTTTTGGGGGGATGACGGCGAGAATCGAACCACGGACCTCGCTCTTCATAATCTCACGACCTGTCTGCGACGCCATTTCCCCGACACGGAATTGGGAACGTGGAAGTGTGGTGTTTATTTTTACCAATCCGCCGGAGGATTAAAAAAAAAAAAAAAAAATGTAGGGAAAAATGCAGACTAAAAATGTTACGTAACAAACGCTACGTGAGTTTAAGGCTTATAAACTCGATTTCCACCACATCCAGGTGCATGTGGGTGGAGGTGTGTGCTCTTAGATACAGCAGTAGTCATAATTTTGTAGAAGGAGGCGCGAAAAAAATATCATATTTTACAAATTTTAAATACGTCAGCTGTGAGTTCGACTGATTAAATACCCTGGTAGTTGATGCTCAACTTTGCAAGCTGCGTAACACGCCTCGTATATATTCCATTTTTACCGAATTTTACAAGTATTTTGTGATAAACCGAATGCGCGTATTCTATGTGTGTTTCCTTGTCAAAGATATAGGCCAGCGGCTCCCCTGGATGCTGCCCGGGTCAACAGGACATTCTGCGCACTGATACTATATAACCCGAACAAGGGATATTGATATGATGTTGCAACATGTTGAAACAATTTCTATATAAATACCAGTAGCCAAGTAGCCGAGTAGTATCTCTCCGATTGTGAGATCTCGCGTTTCATATTCCCATGTGATTTCTGGGTTCGTGTGCTCTCCCCTTTCAACGAGCTCATCACGCCTTCACGAGAACACGAAGTCAAAGCGCGCAAGACACGAGGTGTGCAATCGCTGGGGCCCCTCGCTGCGGCGGCAGACTCGGCGGCGGCGGCGGTGGACAGTGAAATAATCTTTCGCCTGCAAACGAGCAGCAGCAAGTGTCTGAAAGACTGGAGTTTGAGGAAACTCGCTGAAACAAAAAAATCATGATGAGGACTTGAAAAAGTGAGGGGGGGGCAAGACCTTTGCCTTTGCTTGCCGGCAAAACGAAGCACACAACTGCCTTTTCTCGTGACACCCCTCCCTCACTCCCTCCCTCCGCAACCCTCTCCCTCCTTCTCTCGTCTCACCGTGGTTGTTCAGTTGCCTGACGAAGGAGGAGTAGTTGCTGTGGCAAAAGAACCTTGGCAGTACTTGATCTTGAAATACCTGGACGCACTTGATGACAAACGTATCTTCCCCTGCGCCGTTTTCGGACCAGGACACCACCTCGTCCGACTCGCCGTTCACGATGCCGTACGTCTTGCTCACGAACGGCGCGATCGGAGAGAGCTGCATGGAGTACGAGGGTGCCGACGACTGCTGCTGCTGCTGCTGCTGTTGCTGCTGCTGCTGCTGCTGCTGTTGCTGTTGCTGATGAGATGGGGAGGAGGTGCTCGACTGCTGGTGCTGCTGTGGAGCGGTCTTTTTGTCATTGTCTTCAAGCTCTTCTTGCTCTTCGCGGTGAGTTGTCGTCGTCCGTTTGGTGGGTGCGGCCGTGCCCGCGGCGTCTGTAGTCGCAGCGTCGCCACCGCGCCTCCACTCGGACTCCTTCCGTTCGGGAGGGAGGGCCGCCTGCTTGCACCGCTGCTGCTTCATCGCCGCGCGGAGAGCGCGGGAGGGTCGGTTGCGCGAGGGTTGATTGAGAGGGACGCTTGGATTCAGTGCCGAAGGTGGAACAGCCACTTTCCTACGCCTTTGGGGATCCTCGTAGATGAGATACGTACCACATACGGTTGAGGGGATTCAGCGTCCAGCTGAGTATCTCCGATTATTCGATGCGAGTAGCTGCTTGCTCTCTCAACTTAATTTCGAACAGGGGAGTCCAGGAGTCCAGGAGTCCCATACGTACCGGGTATACCCCAACGATCCTTAAATTGACGTTCATATGTATGATAGTGGGACAGCAGTAGTACAGCAGTATACACGTAAGTCAGTAACCGTGCGTCTGGAGCAAAGTGAACCGCCCCGGGTCAAATCTGGGGCGACGGTCCCATTATCTGGACGAATGTTGGGTAGTCAGCGCAGCAAACCAACTTTCCCTGTTCATTGCAATCGGAACTCGTTATCCCCCCGATAGTGTCGGTGATTTATGGATTCTGGATGTGGATAAATCCCAAGGCTTTTCGCGGGTCAGGTCAAACCTCACGGGTCGGATCGGGTCGGCTGACCCGACCCGACCCGCGATTTTTTTTAGGTGTGTTGACTTGACCCGACCCGACCCGCGAGACTTTGAAAGTAGACTTTGAAAGTCTCTTGACCCCATCCAACCCGACTCGCGAAATTAAAAAAACTGTTGACTCGACCCGACCCGACCCGTGATAAATCCGATGTGATTAAATGTTCCAACGCTCAAACGACTGCTGCTGCTGCTGCTGCTGCTGGGCATGCCTGCGCTGTTTTGGCTCGCGGCGTTTGACACAGGCGTCGTTTTGCTGCTTTCGTGTTGTACAATATGGTAAATACTGCAGCTCGGTGGCGGACACTGCTTGCTGCTGTTGTTGTTTTGTGGTGGCATATGTCGTCCGGAGGGGGAGAGTTATATTGGCATGTATGTCCATTGTTCACAGGTAGATAGAGTACGAGTACGCGAGGGTAAATTATTTATTCTTCCTTGTTTCTTCTTTTTCTTTTTTTTTTTCTGAATCCCATTTTCTCTTTTATTTACGAGTATTTAGGTGTATACTACGTAGTTATTATGCTCGCCATCCGACAATAATGTGCCGCTGTCTATGAGCTTAATCGTTTGATCAATCAAAACATTCCTGAAAGAAGAAATACCAGGATACAAAAAGGAAACCTACTGTATGCACGAGGTCTCTATCTATATCTTCTATGTATACTCCTCTTTTATTATTATTATTTATTTATTTATTTTATCCTCCTTGGCGATCTGGTTATTATTTTATTATTAAGCTTGCCATCCGACAATGTGCAGCATGAACTTCTCAACGTTGATCACTCGACGAGTCGAAACATTCCTGAATGACTTCGAAGAAATCCCCGGAAACAAAGGAAACTTATGCACAAGGTATATCTACCTTCTATGTCTGCTTCCTCCTATGCTATATCTACGATATACTTTTTTTTATTTAATTTTTTTGTTTTGTCTATTGCTTCTTCCTCTTAAACATACCTCAACTTTTTCTGTTTTATTTTCTTCGCCCTTCTTTTATTTCTCCTTCCTATTATTAAAAAAGTAATATTACGGGAGACCATAGTAACTAGGATCTACGGTACACATAAAAACCGTATGTATATTTCCTTATTTTTACTAACAAAAGAACGCCTCTTCCAGATCCCATCTCCGTGACTACACAGGTCGCAATTTCACGTACAGTACATAGATATAAACTTGCCCTCAGGGACCGCCAGGCCGCTAGGGGAAGGGAGGAAGAAGCCGGAGGAATGCGGCCAATGACACGGGGATGGAACGTCGAGGAGGAATAGAATATATTATATTGGTAGCCAAAATGAAATGTTGTGGGGAATGGGAATTTGGAAACGACAGGAAGAGAAGTGTATGAGAGGGATACTAGTGATTTAAGGAAGGATATTTGGTTTATATAGGAACGGCATCTACGCTATATTTTGTCAGAAGGCAAGCATAATATAATAATAATATTTTTATTTGGACCCGCGTAATAGTCGTAAACTCTCAGATAGATCCGGGGTCACACTGCAGGCTCTCCTCTCCCCTCGCCACTACGGTTCGCGTGCCTTTTGCTTTTTGTCGCGAGCAGACTTCTTTCAGCGCTTTCTTCCCTCGTCGACTCGGGTCGAATTGCGCCTGTGAACCCACGTGAGATGCGCCCTCAGCTGTTGATTCCTATTTATTATTTCATACCTGGTAAAATAAATAAGCAGATTTTGTCTGTTTGTTACGTTGGCAGTGAGTTGTTCATGGGGGGGGGGGCGCAACACAGCGGCAGTACTGGCACTTGGCACCGTTATTGACGAGAGTAGAAAGGAGACGGCAAAGGGTGTGACTAGGTTCCCGAATCGATTTTCTAGGTCAGACGGGCATGTTACTATCATCGTCTATAGAGTACGATGTTCTCTTTTTCCCCCGTTCTCTCTTCCTTCTTGCGTTTTGCCTTGCCTCTCCCTTTGCTCCCTTTCCTCGCTCCGCCGTCCGTATGTCGGTATCTTCCTCTCCTTCGAGTTGCTTCGTCCGTGCGGCAGCTATCTGTCCTCCCTGAGTACCAGTACGTACTGCATGTTTTCCACCTAGAGGCCTTTTTCTGATCTCCTTGCGACATTTGTATTATTTTTCGTTGCAGAATTTACTTTGTTTTACTGTCTTTTTGTTCTTATTTTCTAGTCTTATTGCTTGTGTTGTTGTGTTCTCGTACCCGGTACGCTGGCACTTCACTTGCTTGACCCTTGAATTTGCGATTATTTTTTTGTTTTTGGTCTTTCTCTGTCTCACACTCTGTGACCACAGAAGAATCAGTATCTCTCTCGACAAGGAATCAGGACGGACACTGGGTGTACTGATAAAGCTGGGTAGAAAGGACGATTTAAGGTGAAGAAAACGCACACACGCAATAAAGAAAATCTCACCACGGAGGGATTCGAACTCACGGAAGAATCGAATATCCAAGAATTAATATTAATGTTAATATTAATAAGGACAGCATTCGAGACTACCGCTGTAAACTTAGACCAACGGGTTTGTGTATGACGATAAACAAACTAAATGATTGTATAGGCTAAAATAGATTAACTACCAGTCGATCTGATCGAAAATATAAGGTACATTTCGATTTCCACATTAAAGCACAAAATTGTAAGGTTAAAATGTTGAGGCGTCGAAGCCTCACTACAAGGTGTGAGGTATATCTATCACCTCACTTCTGTGTTGAATAGTCGCATCTTTGATCCCTCTTCTTATCGATTTCGGGATGATATGGTCATCATCCTTTTATTGTCGTGTGATCAGCATCTACGACTATTCAGGGTAGGCTAATGTGATGGGGTAGCACATCCACCCTATAGGAACGTAGATACTCGTAGGCGAGTCTTATATGGTTATTCGTAGCGCTTTAGGAATCTTATGTATGACAACGTCCCGGTAGAGAACATTCTGTTATAGTTTGGGAATCTTCGGTAAATGACAACGTCCCGACAGACTGTACCTGCATACAGAAAAGTTTTGGTCAACGTCTGGGCTGAGTTGTGTCCCCGAAAAAGACCTCCTAGCTCACTCGAGTTATCTCTTTCCCTCAACTCACTTGAGGAGCAATAATAATAAGTTTATGAACTACAAGCGGCGTGCTCTACCCAGCATCGACATCCCTGTGCCTCTTACCAGCTTACATTTGACTGCCCCCCTCTTCACAGCCTCCCGTACAGAAACCAGGGAAATCATCTTATCTACTCCCACCGGAAAAAAAAAAATTGAGCGCCCGTCACGCGCTCCAGAGTGCACGCATCGCGCCGAGAACTCGACCAATGTCTCCGGCCGGGCTTCCCGCATCGGGGTTACTAGCGTTTAGCCGAAAAGTGCTCGTTCGAAAAGAAAAGTTGGAAAAAGTACGAATATTTCACAAACATACGTCTGATCAGTTGAAAACATTGCTCGTTATTCATGGCGGGGCTAAAGACTACTGTGGCGAAGGCGGGGCGTTTTTCACAAATATATATACGCTAGATATTTTTTCCAAGCAATGGGAATGACTTCTTAGTTATTTCCTTTTTGTTTCAGTGACTTGCGCTGCGAACGGGTTTCACTTTCCCTGCTTGGCTCGGCCGAGTGGGACCGGGTACCCGGTGAAACTGACTCTATTTTTTTACTCTGCGAGCGCGCCGCGCAGGCCACGGGCCTTGGCCGAGGAAAGAACCCCGAGGGTGCGCGCCCAGGATGATTCCCCGCCGGCAGAGTCCGTCGGTGACGAGACCGGCGCGGAGCCGCGGAGCGAAAACGCGCCGCCGGGCGAAACGAACACAAACATACTTTGTAGTATATGACGAGGATAAAATGCGCACGGACATTCATTTTTTGGTGAAAAGTAAAGAGCATGCATCGAACGAACGATCGGGCGAAAATTCGAAACAACACGAAATCCCCCTACGTCACGGTGTGTGCATTTTCTTCTTCTTTTTTCGTTGGCGTGTCTCCCTCTCTGAATTATTATGTGTCACACCCCCCCCTCGCCCCCCCTCTCCCTAGCGAACAAGTGATCACTCTATAGATGGTACTGCTGCAGTGCTGTAACTATACTACTACATACAGCAGTACCAATACTGTGTAAAATATTAATATACCTATGATGATCCTCTGCCTGATCTGATCTGTTTTTGGTCGGCGGATCTTTCCCGCCTCTGACCGTGTTTCCGGGTGGTTTCTTCGCCGGGGCGTGCCCCCTCAACGCCTGAAACGCCCGACGTCGGAGAATCCGCCCGCTCAACGCCGTAGCGCCTGCGCGAAGCGTTCACGTTGAGATCTAGGAAGGAATCTCCAAAAATCCTTGCCCTGTCAGTGTTTTGGCCCATGGTCTCTCGACATAGCATATGTTTTCGCGTGGTTCTTTCCGGCACGTCCTCTCCGACCTCCAACTCAAGGGGAGGGTCAACTACCCGGCGGGCGTCGCCATTGTCAGTTGTGCGGGCCTGCGCAGGTAACTGGGACATCAATGGAACGCCCCGATAGCACATGCCACCCAGGCTTAGCTGAGAACTGCCATCCAACGAAAATTAAAAGTTATGCCGATATCGCAATTCACCAAGACAACCAGCACCACTTATGACGGCCAGCAGCACTTATGGTGTGTACGCTATCGTGCAGCGGCAGCTGCAGCGGGACTGTACTACGTGGCTGCGGAGATGTACAGCTGCAGCAGTACTGCTACAGCAGCTGCTGTGACGGCATCTTTCTACCTGCGCTGTCGCCCATCGCGTACTCCCTGAGTTAGAAGTTACACCGCCTTCCAGAACTCCGCTGCTTTTCGGTTAATCGGCAAGTAATCGTCAGCATTCTGCCGCCTTTTCATTTCTTAATTCGCTCTTATTTTATAAATTTTGAAATACGTCAGCTGTGAGTTCGACTGATTAAATAGTTGATACTCAACTTTGCAAGCTGCGTAATACGCCTCGTCTATATTCCATTTTTACCTAATAATTTTACAAATATTTTATAAAATTTTGAAAAATACGTCAGCTGTGTGAGTTCTACTGATTAAATAGTTGATACTCAACTTTGCAAGCTGCGTATTGTGATAAACCGAGCGCGCGTATTATGAAGACACACAACACAACAACTTTATTTCACACTTCTCAGAGTGGAGTGCGGAGCGCACGCTCTCAATTTCTATGCATCAAGTTTCAGCCTCTCCTACTCCTCTACCTAATACTCCCTTCACGCGAGTCTGCGACCGGCGGCAGGCGTCGTAATATTCTGGTACTACAGAGGCACCTGGTACTATACTTACCTATGCTACAGTAGTATTATACTAAACTACAAAAAAAAATGCTGCTACTTCTCGTATTGTACTACTACTGCTACTTGTAGTAGTAGTACTACTATACAACTACTATTAATACTACTTTCTGCTATGCTTACCAGATTTTATCCGTACATGTAACGCAGAACTTTGTTGTGTTGCTGTTGCTGTGCTGTTGTAGGTCGAACTCCCATCACTTCGGATATACCCTGGTATATGTGTAGTATTAAGTTCAAGATCGGGACACTTCGTATCCCTTGTTAGGTTCGTCTATTGAGCAGGTACTCATTGGTACTCACGTGTGTCGAGTGCTTAGAAATAGAAGAAGAGCAGCTCTATTTCTTCCGAGCACGATGAGGGACTGAGAGCAAGGCTCGTGCCTCGCTAGGAAAACCCCAGGTTTTCTATCAATGTACTAAAAATAATACGATCCCAATACCTGAACCCAAAAAATTACCGGCGTTTCGGCCTCATTCAAAGCGGTATCTACCATATCACTAGCCCACTCTGATGAGCCGTGTATATATGCGTATTCATGTGAAATTCATGTAAACCCCGATTCCACGAGCTAGAACGTGAGTCAAAGATGCGGCTCCTCAAAACCCACTCCCACACCTCTGAACAGCAAGATTACGACGCCGGCAAGTTACGCCAAAACACACAAAAAAGCCTAGCCGTAAGGGACAGGAATAAATCGTTAACGAAAGCCATCGCCATGCCACCCGTAAGGGGGGTGGGGGGAGAAATCGTCCACGGAAAAGCGAAAGGTTAGCTCAAAACGCGAGGCGGTCCTGTGCCTCAGTGTGCGTTGTCAATTTTATCTAGATCGCCCCCGGCTCTGGAGCGGGGGGGCATCGGCCAAACGAGAAGGAAACCAAAACGGAATACGCCATCAACTACCTAAAGCCGGACCAAAACTCCGGAAACGTGTCCTGTGCCACAAACGAGTGGCCCGATTACCCAGACCAGCCCCGACACTGAGCGGGGGGGTCGGCAGGACGAAATACACAAAAACTATTCCCAACCCGGCCCAAAAAAAAATAATCAGGAAGCGCTAAAACATATCGCGAAGAAAAACCCCGACCCGAAAACTCGGAAAACGCCCAAAGTAGAAGACAACTCTCCAAAGTCCAGGAAAACGGCAAAAAATAATATATATATATATCGAGTGCAGCCGAGAAGCGATAATCAGCTATCCACGGCTGCGCCTCGAGATTCATCTACGTTACGCTGCCCCCCCCGTGCACACGCGCTACCCAAGTGTAATTGTAGACACCAAGAACCTCGTACAGCTCTCGTCCAAGTCGTGTTGCGCGCCGGAGAAAGATGAAGCTTGATCGGTCACGGGTCGTCCAAAAATCGAGCCAAATATACCCCATCCGTCTGTGAAGCCGCGATGATGATTTTTCTGAGTCACCAGAGACAGTCGTCGCCCTTGAACCAAACTTGGGGCCCGTTGGGAAGAACGGTGTTGCAGTATCGGCTCAGCCATTCGATGTGTGATACGCAGCCATAGTCGGATGCCAGAAACCGCTCGCCGTTATTCCGAGAAAGCTCCCATTGTGCCACGCCAGTTCGCATTCGGCGGTACAGGCGGTTGGTTTGGTGGTGCTGGTTTGGGGTGCGGGCTCAGTAGCGCAAAAATTCGTGGCGAGAGAGCTGAAGGTCATTTTCTCGTTCCCAGGATGGTCAAGAGAGTCCTATCCAATGCGTGTCGTACATTCACCGCGATGACGCCACGTACCATAACAGTGGGAATCAGTATTCAACCACTACGTGGGACAAATTTCTAAGCCGATACTTTCTCCTACAAAGAAGGGGGGCACACACAACCAATCGTATGACACGATGGTGGCCTGTAAAAGATCACGTCTATATCTAACGTTCCAGTGCTTCTTGCGTCGCTCGACGTTTTTGTCGGCACACACTCGCCGCTGTCGACGAAACAAGCTTGGAAAAATCATCGGATGAGGTGGTGCGTTGTCTTGCGTGTTGGTACTTCGTTGCGATACCAACTCTATAGACGGCGGATCTAGCCTGTGCCAAGCGATTCCACAGATACTACGTACAAAAATAATAGCGGACAACAGGCACCAAAGAGGAACCACTATCAAAACTATACGAATTACAAGATTTCCCTTCGGATTGGTACGTAACGACTAGACGAAAAAAGACAATGTACCATGGTAAGGTGTCATCGGGTATTGCTTCGAAGTACAGCCAACAGGTGGAACGAAAAATTGGACGGAATCCCTGCAGAGGCGTGTGTGCGCGGTTCCTGAATTAGATCAGGCAGGCCCCCGCAGAGGGAGGCACTTCAGCCGGTATCGAACCGACTGGTTGTTGTTCAAGCTTTTAACTCTCAGAAGAATATATGAAAGAATGTGGCGCTCAAGGCCAATGTTAATTATCGGCCTTGTCCAATAGGACAGAATAAGGACGAGGAGGAGGAGAGAAGAGAAGTGAAGAGAAGCAAAGAGAAGTGGACGAGTGTGCGTGTGCACGGTCGATCGATCACGGAGCTCTAAGTCTCAATACCCTTAGCATGCCGTGAAAACTGAAGCTCGAACCAAAAGCCTCGGTTGAACTCGAAACGGTATTTCGGGGCTCTGCCACATGTAAACTCGAGATAATTGGTCCAAGGGAGTTCCACCGCATAGTACTGAATCGGCATTGGACTTACCGCACTGCTTGTACTACCATAGCACACCGTACTGCTGTCGTCTACTCGCTACATGCGACTATGATACCGATGAGCGACTCCGTATAGGCTACTGGCTACTGCTGGGTAGCATGTTAGCTATCCTCAGTACGACCCCTCGATGGAGGTGACATAGTCAAACTTGCTACATTCAGCTATCTACTTGGATTACTCAGTAACTAGGTTCTAATGTACTCTCGCCTGATTCTTAATATATGTGTTGAAAATTACTCCGTTATATGTATGAAAAATTCAGTTCGCAGGTCAAGGTCGGGCCGGGTCTGCTACCGCGAAAAAATTGAGGTATGTTGACTTGACCCGACCCGGCCCGCAATAATTTGGAAGTCTCTTGACCCGACCCGACCCGATCCGACCCGTGAGATTTGACATCTCTTGACCCAACCCAACCCGACCCGCGAGATTTCAAAAGCTCCTGACCCGAGCCGAGCCGACTCGCCACGTTCCTGACCCATGAGACACGGGTTTTATGCGGGTCGGGTCACCTTGACCCGCGAGACCGTCTATCTTGACCCGCAGGTTCGAACCGCGGATGTGGCCCGTGGGTCGACACTTCAAAAACAATTTAATAGTAGGGCTTTTTGCGAGTCATGACCCGACCCGCGGGTTGAGTCACGTAGTATTCAAAATGTCACAAGTCGGGTCGGGTCCGGTCAGAAAGCCTTCAAATCTCACGGGTCGGGTCGGGTGAAGAGGTTTTCAAATCTCGCAGGTCGGGTCAGGTCGGGTCAAGAGGTTTTCAAATCTCACGAGTCAGGTCGGGTCGGGTCAAGATTTTTTCAAATCTCACGTGTCGGGTCAGGTCGGGTCAAGAGGAGATGAAAAGCTCACGGGTCGGGTCAGGTCATGACCCGCGAGAAACGGGTCACTCGCGGGTCGGGCCAGCATGACCCGCGAGTTGTTTTCTGCTGATCCGCGGGTCGAACCCGCGCACCCGGCCCGCGGATCCGATACTTCAAACATCCCGCTATCTTACACAACGGCTTTTCTCGTACCAATACTCAACAATACTCATTTGGCATCATACTCAAATATTAAAACACCGCTAAATCCATACGCATGCCCGAATCCATCCATACCCACTACGGCCAGGCCATATGTCGCTGCGGGGCAAAAAAATTATTATTAACTTGTTTTTGAAGTGTCGACCCACGGGCCAGATCCGACGGTCGAACGTGCGGGTCAAGATAAATGGTTTCGTGGGTCAAAGTGACCCGACCCGCATAAAACCCGTGTCTCACGGGTCAATAGGAAGGTGGCGGGTCGGGTCGGGTCGGGTCAGGAAGTTTTGAAATCTCGCGGATCGGGTGGGGTCGGGTCGGGTCGGGAGATTTTCAGGCCTTTTCGCGAGTCAAGTCAAATCTCACGGGTCGGGTCGGGTCGGGTCGGGTCGGGTCAGGAGATTTTGAAAGCCTCTTGACCCCACCCGACCCGACCCGCGAGATTAAAAAAGTTGTTGACCCGACCCGACCCGACACGTGAGATTTGAGAATATCCTGACCCGACCCGACCCGAGCCGCGAGATTTCAAAACCTCTTGACCCGACCCGACCCGACCCGCCACCTTCGGATTGACCCATGATACACGGGTTTCATGCGGGTGGGGTCGCCTTGACCCGCGAGACTCTTTATCTTGACCCGCGGGTCGACACTTCAAAAACAATGTAATATTCATTTTTGTGCCCACAAGCGATAAGTGGCCTGGCTGTAGTGGGTATAAATGGATGCGGGCATGCGTATATGGATTAGGCAGTGTTTTCAAGTTTGAATAAGATACCAAAGGAGCATTATTGAGTATTTGTACGAGAAAAGCCTATGGGTAAAGAGAGCGGGAAGTACTTCACACCTCGGATAACGTAGCACTTAACGTTTTATGTCAATGTTAGGCGTCAGCGAAAAAAACACGTGACATTACGTTACTACGTTAACTATTTTCTGGATTTTGTGATAACATAGTGTTAGTGTGTTATGATATTGGCGGGCGATCGCGTAACATTATGTTAGAATGTTACCTTGATCTCGTACTGACCGCAGTATATGTGTTACGGTGTTAGGGTATGCAGCCCATAGCGAGTAACACTATGTTAGCGTGTTAGCGGAATTCCTGGCGGCTATCGTAACACACGTTAAAGGGATAACGTACATGGTCACTTAGACGTTAACATTATGTTACCGTGTTAGCGGCACCAGCCCGTAGCGAGTAACGTTATGTCAGTGTGTCAGCGGGATTCTTCGTGCCACCGTAAAACCCTTTCGACGGATAACGTACACGGCCATATAAACGCGTACATAACACTATGTTAGTGTGTTAGTGAAATTCCTATTAATAGGGGCTATCGTAACACACGTTAGAGGGATAACGTATACGGTCCATACAACGTTAACATTACGTTACCGTATCAGCCGCAGCAGCAGTCCGTTTCGAGCGACGTTATGTGAGGGTATTACGGAAGTCTTGCTACCATAGCAACATAACATACGTCAAACGGATAACGCATATGATCGATAAAACATTGCTGTTAATAGCATTATGTTGATGTTGTTAACTCATATGCAATGTATGTAGTGACACAAGTTAGTAGATAACGTACACCCCCAATCTAGAGTCAACAATATGTTACTGCCGTGTTAACTCGTACTTGCGAAAGTGCAGATTACGTTATAGATGGATAACGTAATGTGTTACAGATGGAAAACGTACTGGCGGGGTTACTACAAAAATGAGGCGTTTTTTTTGCGTGGATCCCTCCTAAATATCGCCTGTTTTGGGTTTTTTAAATGTGGAGGCGTTTTTTTTTACCGGAGATGCCATGCTATCCTCCCCCCTGGGGATATTTTTGTAGATATCCCCTCTTGGGATCGGCGAAATTGGATAACACGGCTACGCTATGTTGCTCCCACACGCGCTCTTTACCACTAACACAGGTAACACATGTTAGATCTCGGGAAGATCCGAAGGGTAACGTAGTAACATTACGTTAGAACGACTTCGGCCCCAACGGTAACTCAGTAACATAAAGTTAGACCCGGATTGGTTTTTATGGTAACACGGTAACGGAATGTTACCATCAGATCTTTACTGACGGTAACACCGTAACATAATGTTACAGGGACTTCCACATTTAGGCTAACATCCTAACATAGTGTTACGTATGGGCCGGCTAAATTTGTAACGTATCTAACGTACGTTAAGTGTTACGTTATCCGACCCTAAGGCAATAAGATGGGTGGTTCAGATAACGTAGTGTTAGTAGTGCTGGTCATTGCGTCATGTTACGTTAGTGTGTGTTTTCTGTAACACAATGTTATGTGTTAGTAGTGCTGGCGAACATGGTAACGTTATGTTAGGGTGTTATGTATAACACTCTCCTCCTGTTATGGTGTTACGTCTAACGCTGCGTCGACAATAACATTATTGTTATCGTGTTAGTAAATATGCGGATATCGATCTGGGAATGTTAGAGTGATAACGTACGTGTTTGGTCAAAGCCTATAACACCGTGTTACGGTGTTAGTTCAAGGACTGATCACGGCATAACATAATGTTACTGTACCAGAGCTGGACGAGACCAAGCAGCAAGATAACGTTAAAGCTCGTGCACTTTCGTGGGTTTCCAGTTAACACTGTGTTACTGCGTTACCGTGATCGCTCCTCTAGTGCTGACACTATGCTAGTACGTTACCACGTTCCTGTGTTAGGCCCCATAACGTAGATAAGTGTTATCCGAGTGTTACGTTATCCGAGGTGTGAGTACTTTGAGTGTCGGATCCCGTGCCAAATGCGCGGATCCGACCCGTGGGTCAGCAGACAGGAACTCGCGGGTCATGCTGGCCCGACCCGCGAGTGACCCGTTTCTCGCGGGTCATGACCTGACCCGACCCGTGAGCTTTTCATCACCTCTTGACCCGACCCGACCCGACCGGTGAGATTTGAAAAACTCTTGACCCGACCCGACCCGACCTGTGAGATTTGAAAACTTCTTGACCCGACCCGACCCGACCCGTGAGATTTTGAACACTTCCTGACCCGACCCGACCCGACTTGTGACATTTTAAACACCCCGTGACCCGACCCGCGGGTCGGGTCATTACCCGCGAAAAGTCCTGAAGATTTTCAAATTTCACGGATCGGGTCGGGTCGGGTCGACAGTTTTTTAAATCTCGCGGGTCGGGTCAGGTCGGGTCAAGATACTTTCAAATCTCGCGGGTCGAGTCGAGTCAGCTGACCCGACCCGATCCGACCCGTGAGGTTTGGTCTGACCCGCGAAAAGCCTTGTTTAGTAGTCAATTTTGTACCCCGCAGCGATATGTGGCTTGGCTGAAGTAGTGGGTATGGATGGATGCGGGCATGCGTATCTGGATATTGTGGTGTTTCAATGTTTGAATATGATACCAAAGGAGTATTGCTGTGAGTGTTGGTACGAGAGAAGCCTTTGGGCAAGAGAGCGGGAAGTTTCAAGTGTCGGATCCGCGAGCCAGATGCGCGGGTCCGACCCGCGGATGAGCAGAAAAAAAAACAAATTGCGGGTCATGCTGGCCCGACCCGAGAGTGTCTCGTGACTCGTTTTTCGTGGGTCATGACCTGACCTGACCTGTGAGCTTTTCATCACCTCTGGACCCGACCTGAACCGACCCGTCAGGTTTGTGAATTTTTTTGCTCGACCTGACCCGACCCGCGAGATTTGAGAAAGTCTTGACCCGACCCTATCCGACGTGTGAGATTTGAAGACCCGATCAGACCCGACCCGTGACATTTTGAACACCACGTGACCCGCGAAAAGCCCTGCAAAATGTCAGGGCTTTTCGCGGGTCAGGTTAAACCTCACGGGTCGGGTCGAGTCGGGCCGGGTCAGCTGACCCGACCCGACCCGCGAAAATTTTGAAGTGTGTTGACTTGACCCGACCCGACCCGTGAGAGTTTGAAAGCCTCTTGACCCAACCCGATCCGACCCGCGAGATTTGAAAACCTCCTGACCCGACCCGACCCGATCCGCTACTTTCCGAGTGACCCGTGAGACACGGGTTTCATGCGGGTCGGGTCAATTTGACCGACGAAACCATTTATCTCGACCCGCAGATTCGATCCGTGAATCCGGCCCGTGGGTCGACACTTCAAAAACAATGTAATATTCATTTTTGTGCCTTGCAGCGATATATAGCCTGGCCGTAATGGGCATGCGTATATGGATTTGGCGGTGCTTTGATGTTTGAATATGATACCAAAGGAGTATTGATGTGAGTATTGGTACGAGAGAAGCCTTTGGGTAAGAGAGCGGGGGGTGTTTTTGGGTGTAGGATCCGCAGGCCGGATGCGCGAGTCGGACCCGTGGATCAGAAGAAAACAACTCGCGGGTCATGCTGGCCCGACCCGAGAGTGTCTCGTGACTCGTTTTTCGTGGGTCATGACCTGACCCGACCTGTGAGCTTTTCATCACCTCTTGACCCGACCTGACCCGACCCGTCAGGTTTGTAAAATTGTTCACCCATTTGACCCGAACCGCGAGATTTGAAAAACTCTTGACCCGACCTGACCCGACCCGCGATGTTTGAAAACCTCTTGACCCGACCCGACCCGACCCGACAGGTGAAACATTGAACACAACGTGACCCGCGAAAAGCCCTGCGAAATTTCAGGGCTTTTCGCGGGTCCGGTCAAACCTCACGGGTCGGGCCGGGTTGGGTCGGGTCGAGTCGGGTCGGGTCGGGTCGGGTCGGGTCGGGTCGGGTCGGGTCGGGTCGAGTCGGGTCGAGTCAGGTCGGGTCGGGTCGGGTCGGGTCGGGTCGGGTCGGGGTCAGCTGACCCGACCCGACCCGCGAAAATTTTGAGGTGTGTTGGCTTGACCCGACCCGACCCGCGAGATTTTAAAAGCCTCTTGACCCGACCCGATCCGACCCGCGAGATTTGAAAAAATTCTGGCCCGACCCGATCCGACCCGTAAGATTTGAAAATCTCCTGACTCGACTCGACCCGACCCGCGAGATTTGAAAACCTCCTGACCCGACCCGACCCGACCCGCCACTTTCCGAGTGACCCGTGAGACACGGGTTTCATGCGGATCGGGTCAACTTGACCCGCGAAACCACTTATCTTGACCCGCAGATTCGACCCACGAATCCGGCCCGTGGGTCGACACTTCAAAAACAATGTAATATTCATTGTTGTGCCCTGCAGCGATATATAGCCTGGCCGTAATGGGCATGCGTATATGGATTTGGCGGTGCTTTGATGTTTGAATATGATGCCAAAGAAGTGGCAGTGAGAATTGGTACGAGAGAAGCCTTTGGGTAAGAGAGCGGGGGTTGTTTTGGGTGTAGGATCCGCAGGCCGGATGCGCGGGTCGGACCCGTGGATCAGCAGAAAACAACCCGCGGGTCATACCCGCCCGATCCGCGAGTGACCCGTTCTTCGCGGGTCATGACCAGACTCGACCCGTGAGTTTTTCATCACATCTTGACCCGCCCTGACCCGACTCGTGAAATTTGAAAACTTCTTGACCCGACCCAACCCGACCCGTGAGATTTGAAAAACACTTGACCCGACCTGACCCGACCCGCGATGTTCGAAAACATCTTGACCCGACCCGACCCGACCCGACACGTGAGGTTTTGAAGAACGTCTTCTGGAACCGCCTCATCACCATCGATCGTTTGGTGCTGCTAGATCATCGCTTCTGGGATCGGTGGACGTCTTCACTTTGTAGGGCTGCTAGAACATCGCTTCTAGGGTCGCTGGGTCGATTTGGGGCTGCTGGAACATCGCTTCTGGGGTCGCTGGACCTAACCTGAATCGCTGAGAGGGGCATCTGCATCGCGAGGTCGCATCCATCACTTAGCGGCAAGTATTTATTTGCCGCGTAGCAGTAGCACGACACATGTCCTATGTGGGGGGGGGCGGCATGACAAGTGGTTTGGCTGTTACGTAGCCATTTCTATGCTCTTGGTCAACAAACTGATCATTAGAATGTTATTTATCCTTGAGATGCAGTTATGAGTTTTTTTTGGCAGTAATACTTTCTTGTTTCTCCCCGACACAGTTTCGTTTTTCAACTGTTCATTCACCCTTTGGGCAGTATAGCACCTTGGCCGTTTGGAGTGTGCTTCAGAAGCAAAGTATGATAACTAACCACTGGTGTTCGACTGGTATTATTCAAGATGTAAAAACCTACGGCCAGTATCGGCGTCGTAGTAGTTAGCTTACGAAGTAATATCGTGCTGAGTACGGCTGTCTGGTACATGTATAGTGACATGCACATGGATGACAGCTCCAATGAGTTGATTTATTTTCCGGTTTGGTCACTTCCAGAGACAGCAATGGGGGTACTATCTGACTGTCTTGTGGATGCCTTTGGGGGGTATTATAGAATCAATCATAACAAAAACTGAACAAAAGAGTCAGCAATTTTTGCGAAAGAGAAATAATTGTTTGATTTCGTCTCCCCGATATCAGAAAATATGTTAATATTTTGCTCATCATTTCCAGGAATTTTCGCGGGTCAGGTCAAATCTCATGGGTCGGGTCTGACCCGACCCGACCCGCGAAAAAATGAGGTGTGTTGACTTGACCCGACCCGACCCGTGATGTTTTGAAAGACTCTTGACCTGACCCGACCCGACCCGATCCGACACACGAGATTATAAAAATTGTTGACCCGACCCCACCCGTGAAATTGGAAAATCTCCTGACCCGACCCGACCCGACCCGCGAGATTTCAAAACCTCCTGACCCGATCCGACCCGATCCGCGAGATTTCAAAACTTCCTGACCCGACCCGACCCGACCCGCCACCTTCCTATTGACCCGTGAGACAAACGGGTTTCGTGCGGGTCGGGTCACCTTGACTCGTGAGACCATATATCTTGACCTGCAGGTTCGACCCGATCCGGCCCGTGGGTCGACACTTCAAAAACCATGGGATACTCATTTTTGTGTCCCGCAGCGATACATGGCCTGGGTGTGGTGGGTATGGATGGATGCGGGCATGCGTACATGGGTTTGGCGGTGTTTCAATGTTTAAATAAGATACAAAAGGTGCATTATTGAGTATTGGTACGAGAGAAGCCTTTGAGCAAGAGAACGGGAGGTGTTTCAAGTGTCGGACCCGCGAGCCGGATGCGCGGGTCCGACCCGCGGATCAGCAGAAAACAACTCGCGGGTCATGCTGGCCCGATCCGCGAGTGACCCGTTTCTCGCGGGTCATGACCTAACCCGACCCGTGAGCTTTTCATCACCTCTGGACTCGACCTGATTCGATCCGTGAGATTTGAAACATTTTTGACCCAACCCGACCTGACTCGTGATATTTGAAAAACTCTTGACCCGACCTGACTCGACCCGCGAGATTTGAAAACCTCTGGACCCGACCCGACCCGACAGGTGAGATTTTGCACACATCCTGACCCGACCCGACCCGACTCGTGACATTTTGAACACCCCGTTACCCGACCCGCGGGTTGGGTCATGCCCCGCGAATAGCCCTGATAATTTCCCATGCTCGTTATTGCGCTTGCACTACAACAGTCCCCCAAACAAAAGCAGGCCTGCTTGGTGCACAGCGAACGACGAGCAATCAACGAATTACCGCACAACGAAAGATGCATGAAATCAACCTTTTACAGTTTTGAAAAACACTCGCTCGAGAAGGCCCGATATTTCGGAGCAGAAAAAATACGAATAATAATCATTTATTTAAATACGGAGTATTGTGGAGGACAGGGTATGTAGAAACGTCAATCTCCGATCACATATACCACCACGAAGATGCGTCAACCAACGTCCGGTCCACGAGACCCGCCATCACGGATGGTCTTCGTAGTGGTTGACGTTTGGGAAAACAAATCTCAGTCGCTTCCCGGGAGCAAAGGGCTATACCTATGAGAACACCCGTGCTTATCCTATAGAATCTCCTCTTGCGAGAAGCGAGGGAGGTCTTGCGAAAGGCATCTTGCCATATATCACGAAAGAAAAGTGCACGCCAAGGCCTCGGCCAAACCCTTCCAAGACCCCGACAAGGCCGACGACTTCGGAGAAGGCGACTTCCATAGCATCATGACCACGACACTGCTGGGTTACAGCTGCGAGAGGTTTACAGTTTGGAGTGTGACAAGTTTACTGCAGTACCGCAGTACTGTAATTATATTTCTCCTTGTACAAGCAGTGCTACTATTTTTTTCGAAAGAGTACCAGCTACTACTACTACTCACACTGCTTGTTGTTGATTCTTGTTAGTGTTGTTTTTTGTTGTTGTGCTGTGTTTGCTTGTTCTCGACCGTCGCCAACATTGCTGCTGCCTTTGTATAGCGTAGTTATTGCCGAATATTCATGGCACACCGAGCAGATCTGTACTGCTGCTGTTTAGGTGGGTTGGGTATTGGGGTGATGGCAAACTGTTCTGCTCTGTGCTATGTGCCAGATATGCTTTTATTTCGTTAGCACTGCTGCTGTTGTATAGCGGTAACATGGATCCTGAGGGCCCGCACGGAGATATTTTTTTAGAGTCCAACGCACTTGCACAGCAGCAGACAACAATAATACAACCGACGAGTCGTTCTATGAACCAGAAAGAAGATCACTCTGATCGGAAATATGAGGGACTTTTGCACATATTTCAGCCATCAAAACGTAACTTATATTTTCGATCAGAACGATACGTCAGCATATTCAATATACGAAGCCGAAACAACAAATGCAACTCAATTGAGCATCGGTGGAACGTCTGTTGACAGCTGAAGCTGTCTGTTCTGCTTGTTGGAAACGGACGACTACATCCCTCTAGCGGCGGACAGACAGACCCCAGCAACAACGGTGAGCAGCTATTGCACGAAGGCAAACTTTAAGGTAAAAACTTGGTGGGGGCTGTCAAAGCTGTCAGCTGGCGGGTTGCTGATGTGCCCGTCGTACGTGTTTTGTCGTATGCTGTCAGCTTCTCGGGCTAGTCGTCGTTGCGTACGTCGCCTGCTGTCACCTGTCGCCAATAGCTACCCAGCTTGGGCTGGTCGTTTTGCGTAGGTCGCCTCCCGTCAGGTTCTGGCGCCAAAACCTAGCCTAGTCGCACCCAAACGTTAGTCGTACCGAAAAGCTAGCCCAATCGTACCGGCCGCCTGGTACAAAAACTTACTACTTGTGTCTATAACTGAGTATACAGGACACCGTACACCCGCATGGTATACACAGGGTATCGGCCCATGAATAACAAATAGCCTACCAAAGAAGAACATCAGGTCAGCGTTTTAGGGACACTGCGTATAAAAATCGAACGAAGAAAAAAAATAATGTGTTCAGCTGCGAGCGCTGCACTAAATCCTCAATAATATTGTTAACGGTCTATGGTGATGGCATCCCCTCTCCCCTGTTGCGACGTTATGATTTTATAAATTAATGAAATACGTCAGCTGTGAGTTCCACTGACTGATTATTAAATAGTTGATACTCAACTTTGCTAGCTGCGTAATACGTCTCGTCTATATTCCATTTTTACCGAATTTTGCAAGTATTTTATAATTTTTTGAAATACGTCAGCTATGAGCTCGACTGATTAAATAGTTGATACTCAACTTTGCAAGCTGCGTAATACGTCTCGTCTATATTCCATTTTTACCGAATTTTACAAGTATTGTGATAAACCAAGTATTGTAATAAACCGAACGCGCGTATTCTACATGTAATTCCTTGTCAAAGATTAGGCCAGTGGCTCCCCTGGATGATGCCCGGGTCAGCAGGACAGTTTAATACAATCATTCCGCGCACTGAACCGAACAAGGGAGGTATGATTTTTATAAAACGTTCTCTCATGATATCTGGCAGGCATTATCGCCTGCCTGGCTGACGAATGCCTCGCCCCTTCGTTCAAAAGACATCCGGCGAGGCAAGCAGCAACTAACACAAGAGACGACAACTTCCAACATCGTCAAGCACCTTGTGTTATTAATAGTGATCAGAGCACAGTCAGAGGCACGCCGCTAGCAGTATATCCGGTTCCTAGGTCCGTGCTGCCCTTGCACTTAACACTGGCGTCGTCGACTAGATCGATGAACCTTTTACCAGCAACCCAACGGACAAAGACCCTAACACGATGCTTAAGGTTTAACAAACGTGGTGTCTCAACAGTGTTCTACGGCTTGCTCAGAACAGGCGTTTCTTGTTGGCGGGCCCATACTGTAATCAAGATAACACACACCTGGCGCGAATATGGAAGCCGTTTTTCATTTCGACAACGGGGGCGAGAGGAGCGAACGACGAGCGGTGTGCGTCTATGGAAACATGTATCTTGTCGAGATCTTTCCGAAGCCATCATTTTCGCTGTGTGTATACCGCCCTTTTGGGGTTTGGAGAAACTCGGTCCGGAAAATCGTCCCAGGGGGTGTGTTATCTTATCATCCGTGTGATACGGTACTATATATTACCACCGGCTGGACGAATAAGAAACAAAAACAAGTTAGTACAAAACAAGTTAGTTTCTTATTTCAGAATGAGTGAGTTCTTAATTACACTATACCTTCAGTGAAACGACTCCCGAATTTCTTATTTTCCAGTAAATCTCAGCACATCTTCCTCTTCGCTCGTGTTCTTACTGCTGTTGTAGTAGCTGTCCTAATATTTACCAAGAGCCAAGAGGTTCTGGATGAGATCGTCTAACGTTTATAAACCACACCTAGATACCGGCATTCAGCTGAATGTCTGGGGTATTTCTCTGTCTGCCTGTGTTTTTGTGTCTGTCTGATCTATCGTTGTGATGATTGCTCTTCATGGCAAGCCGTGTGCTCGCGTTGCTATCTCTCTTTGCCTCTCTCGCGCGTGCACGTGCTATTTTTCCTCTCCTTTTCCCTGTCTGTCGTTTCGGCGTGCCTGTATAAAGTAGAGTAATAATGTTATTCACGACACCGCACAACGTTTAAGCGGCACACGCCCCGGATTGGCCCGGTACTACAACGACTGTGTTGGCATAGTCTATGGCTATCATCAAACCTATAACGTACCCAGAACGGTTTAGTACTCGGCGATATACGTGGTATCCGCGTGCACAAGCACACTATTCACACCGGTGTCGTAAACTAGCCTTGCTTGCGACACCCGTGTCACCAACATTGTTTTAGCGACACCGCGCCACAAAGCAGCACACACTCAGGATCGGCCAGGCACTACCACGGGTGTGTTGTCGTCGTGGTGTTTAACTTCTATGGGTGCTTTCACGTACCCTAAACGGCCCAGTACTCGACGAGATACGGGGTATCCGTGTGCAAAAGCAAATGGCTACCCCACGTGCGCAGCGCTCCTTCGGCTCCAGTGGAGCAGGAAAAACCTGACACTGTCCGACGAGCCAGTGGTGACTCCATGGCCTCCGGTCAGATCAACCGGACAGTATATCCGCTACATGCGGAAGGATCGCAGCTCTCGTCAAGCAGAACGGGTTCAGAGCCCCCTGCCCTCCTTGGTCTAAAACAGAGATCATCGGGCGCGCAGTATGGTAATCGTTCGCCATTTTTCGCCTATGGGCGATGGTGACACTGAGATAGTATACGCGGGACCGTCGGTCTTTGACCCTACTCTCGAGTATTCAACCGAGCAGGTGGTGCTCTTCTGGCACCCCCCCCCTCCTGTTTTTCGTTGTGGTCTCCATTGTCATTTATCGGTGACGATGTGTATTAATCCTGCGCGAAACAGCAAATATATGGCTGAAGAGGTTCACCTTTTCCAAGACATCCGCGCAGTGGAATTAATTTTGTCCTCGCCAGACCCACTCGCGCACAAGCGCATCGGTCGAGGCGTGCGGAGTTTCGACTCCGTTATCGGGGATGGCATGTGGGAAAACGCCGCCCTTGTAGACACTTTTGCCAAGTTCACACATGAACCGGCTATGACACAGCACCTTTTGAGCACTATTACCAATTATTTAGCTGAACCCTCCTGACCCTTTGTGGAGTATCGGTGACCGGGAGAACGACTCCAAGACTAACGACCCCGTCGGTGACGAGGGAAGAAATTTCCCGGCAAAGGTCGTTCTGCCGTCCGAGACGCCATTCGCACAAGGGGGGCCGGATTGGCACACTCCGTCTCCTCTCATCAATTTTGCACTACGACCTCGTCCCACGAACTTCATAAAATTTCCCTGACGCCGCCTCGTTCTTTGGCTCCGAACCACGCTTGACCAGGTCCTCCGTTGGAGCTTTCGACCTATTGATCTGACCCGCCGGCTGATCACAGCCCCCGAGATTCGACTGTCGCACCTGATGTCGACCCCTCCATCGCCCTGTCAGAACAAGGCCCACGTCTCGTCGGGGGTACAGCTACGCTCGATGACGCTTTTTTTACCAACAAAATCGGTGCTCATAGGGCATGATCTCGTCGACATTCTTCGTCGCCTCCGGGCGGAAGGTCCTTCCCCTCGTTGAAGTTGTAGACCTCGGACTTGGCGGCCTCCTCGGAGTCGCCTACGCCCGGCTCACGCGTGTAAGCTTTTCAACACGACAGTCGAGTCACCGGCCCTTCCTCAGGCCAACCTGCGGCACTCTAGGTCTCAGCCGAAACGGATTCGCCCTCCGCAGCTGCGGCAGTCACGGCCCCGCCCTCTCCTGCTCTGTACAAGCGCTCGAATCCGGGCTACCACACGTCGTCCCTTCGCGTCTGGGCACGCCCACCATCGCGCCTGCAACTGGTTGCGTCAATTCTTCGTGAAATGCGACGCCTACTTTAAGGGTTTTGGCACTGCAATAGAGCAGGCTCAGCCTGACGGCTAAGTGCGGTTCATTGCGTATATCAGCCGCGCTACCCTCGATCCCGAGAAGCACTGGACCGACAGCATTGACTGGGCGATCAAACGCCTCCGAGACTACCTTTGCGACACAGAGTTCCGCATATTGTCGGATTACAAGGCACTGGAGAGCATCATTAAAGTGGGGAACCACAACGCGCGCGTCCAGCGATGGGTCAACTTTCTCACCACGTTCGACTACACACTCGAGTGTCGCAAGGACAGCGCCAATAGAAACGTCGATTATTCTGCTCCGCTTGCCAAAGCCCGCCACGAAACACGATCGCAGTGGATCTAGCCGCCTCACTCATGTCGATGACGGCCGGATCTTCCTCATCCGGACTTCCGAGCTCCGCACTCGTTCTTTACCGACCCCCATTGTCGGCTTGTGTGGGGCGTTGCCCCGCCCCGGTAGCGTTGTTTTGGGTGAGCTACCATTTTCCGCTTCGGAGTTGCGTGATTTTGGTGCACACGGGCCACGTATGAACGTTGACGACTGTTCTGTTCCTTCTGGGAGATTCGTCGCTTGTGTATCTTCTTCCGTCACCACCATCGATCGGCGCTCTTGCCGTCGGGCAGTTTCGCCTACTGCCAACACCGCTTTCGCTTCAGTTTCTGCCATACCTTCCGAGGGTAGCAAGGGCTCTGCAGCACCCCCCGCTGCTGCGATAGCTGTCGCCCGGCATGCTCCTCTCCAGACGAGCACTTTACACGGAAAAGATTCCACCGCGAGCACTGATCCGACCGCGTCCGCCCCTTCACTCTCTGGCAACCCCGCGCCTCTGGCTGTTTTGCCGCGTTCAGACTGCATCTTGACCCGGACGCGCCGACAAACAGCCGCTGGCTCTGCACTACCCACTGTTGATTGTAACTTTGGGCCCGGCGGGGCCCCTCGACCATCCGCCCAGCGTGCTATCACCCCGCCGTGAGTCGTACGGCCACGACCACCTACGGCCATCGATACAGCCCTTGCTCTTGCCGCCTCGCCTGTCCTGACGGTACCCATCTTGTCCAATCGCGACCGCGCCGAGCCTGTGGGAGTTCCTGTTTTAAGACTTCCACCCCCGACTGGCATACTGTACTTTACAACACCCGATTTGGATGTCCTCGGCGCAGCTGCCGAAATACAGGTCGGTGATTCCGCAGCGTGCTATTCACGTCAACTAGGCACGGGAGCAGCACGCCAAGTCCGCGTGCCACGCCACCATGCGCTCTATAGGTCTTGACCTGCCAGAGGCCTTGACAACCTCTTGTTGTCGTGTTTTCCTCCAGGCCAACGCCCTACCTTCTCGGAGGGTCAGGAGCTTGCTGGCAAAGGATGATCATACATCACTGATGACGGTATTGTCCTGCTCATCCGACAGCCGACTCCATCGTTTACGCCTGACTCGCAGCGCCCGGTGGGACGCAAGACGTGTTTATTGAACGGCGAGCCTCTTCGCATTCACGTGCAGCTGCTCATGCGCCCCTGGGTCATGCAGGCTTGCAATTCCACGGATTTCTGCCACCTGGGTACCGATCGCACCCTGCGTATACTCGAACGTTTCTACGGGTGGATTGGTATGAGCACCTGCACCTGGCGTTGGCTACGCAACTGCTTAAAGTGCCAAGCATGCAAATACCCGCGGCTGACGGTCCGGTGGCTCATCATCTCGATATCCCTGCCAGAAGGACTCGGAATCGCCGTCAACGTCCATAATTCAGCCCTGTTCTGGTCACACCTCAAGGTAGCACCTACAATTTGCTCTTCACTGATCGTTTCAGCCGTCGAGCCGACATATTCGCAGTCACAGCAGCCGAGTTAACCGCTGAGGGCACGGCTAACGTTCTCCTCAACCGGTATATCCGCCCTCTGGCGATGCCCACGCACCTTATTATCTTACAACGGCTTCCAGTTTAGCTCAAAGCTTTCGCACGCAAGTCTACAAGCTTTCTGGGGTTCGCAAATTTGCCACCAACACCGCCAACCCAACTGCCTGCACCGGCACATGCGAATTGAGGCTGCAACGGTAGTTTTCCGGAAGTAACGGCGAGAGTTTTATGGTGCTCGGCCACGGCTGCATTCCGCGCGCGGATTGGCTTCGCCACTATATCGCTACGGTGCTACTCAACGGCGTTCACGTTGGGTTCAAGGGCGACGACGGTTTGTGGTGGCTAGAGAAATCAACTCGAGTACAACGACGGACGGGGTATATTTGTTTTGATTTCAAGATGATCCGGAACGATTTAGCTTCCTCTTTATCCGGCGCGCTACACGACTTCAACGGGAGCTCCAAGAACACTGGCCTAGCGCGTTCGCACGGGGGGTCTAGCGTAACGCAGATGAACTCGGGAGGCGCAGTCGTGGATATACAGCTGAATTCACATCGCCGCGGCACTCGACTTTTTTTTTCTTGTTCTGCGTTTTGGGGGGTTTTCTAATACCTTTTCCTTTGACGTTTTCCGAGCTTTCGGGTCGGGGTTTTTCTTTTAGGGAATTCAATGGTATTTTTATGAGTTTTTGGGCCGTGTTCGGGATGTTCCCTGGGTATTTCGTCCTGCCTACCCCTCCCGCTCAGTGCCGGAAACGGTCTGGGTAACCGGGCCACTCATTCGCGACCCCAGACAGTCGTTTTTCGTGCTATTTTCTTCCTCGTCCTGTCCACCCCCTCCCGCTCGGGAGCCGGGGGCGAGCTGGATAAATTGACTGCTCATACTGTGGCACAGGACTGCATGACTTCTTGGTTCCAACCTTTGGCGTTTCCATCTACACATTTTCGCCCCCCCCCCCCCCCCCCCCCTGCTTGTGGTATGACGATAGCTTTCATTGACGTATTATTTCCTGTCCCTTACGGGTAGGCCTCCTATGTTTATTTATTTGTTTTTCTTAGCGTTCCTTGTCGGCTTCGTAGCCTTGTCATTCAGAGGTGTGGGAGTGGGTTTCGAGGAGCCGCATCTTCGACTCATGTTTTAGTTCGTGGTATCGGGGCTTCCACGAATTTCCCATGTTTCTGCATATACGGTTCTTCAGAGTGAGGTATTATTATACTGCCTTGAATGACTCGTGCTGGTATTGGGATCGTATTTGTAGTACTTGGGAGGCTTGCCTTATATAGAAACCAGGGGTTTCCAAGGCGAGGCAAACAAGCCTCTAGCCTCTCAGTGCTCCATCGTGCTTTAAAAGGAACGCTACTATTCTTCAATATCTAGTGGAAGCAACACCTTTTGTGAGTAACAACGAGCACCTGCTTAATAGACAAACCTGACAAGGGATGCTCTGTGTCCCGAGCTCATCTTATCACACAAAATATTCAGATCGATGTCATAAATGAGCCTTATTTTACGATACCGGTATCGTAAATACGTTATTTATTACACGGCGCCACGTTCACGGCACGCGCCCCGGAGCGGACAGACACTGCCTTGGGTGAGTTATCATGGTGATGGACTACCACAGCACATATCATGAAGCTAAAACAATCATGTACTCGAGGAGATAGCTTGTTGCCGCGAGGAGAAATCTCTTGCCACGTGCAGTAAGCGCGATTGTTTGTATCATATTGTAAAATATCACTCGCAAATTGTTGTTCCTCTCTGTTTACACTAGCAGAAGCTATATTCTAGTCCAATGCGAGTGGTTGTATGCTTCAAAGCCGCGCGTAATCTTCTTTACAGGTCAACTATGGACACAAACAACGGACGTCGAAGTTATGGTGTACGCGCAGCGATATGTCTACTGTACGTAGTAGTACGTAGCCTGTAGATGCTTGCGAAAACGGTGAGTGTGCAAAGTCTACAGCAGAAGTCGTGTTGAGGGAACTACGATCGATGACCTACAGCGTACTTTGATGTGAAGACACAGGGTAGCGTCGATACATCCGCTACGTACGCTATAAAGAGACAATTCGAACACGTAAGTTACTATGTTGCCTGTGTGTCTGTTTTCAAACTCTCTCATCCAGCTCAAACCTGAAGTATTGGACAGCATATGCTACGAACGTATCACTCTGTCACAAAACACAAGGACCGATTGTACAATAAAATATTCAACACAATTATTTTAGCACAGCTTGTGTCGACGACTGGAAAGAATAATATGAACATGGATGGGTTGTTGAACGCCTATCGTTTTGACGAATAGGACGGTATGACATATCGAAACGCTTTGTGCACACATTTTTGTCGGATTGCCGGTTAAGACAACGAACACAATAAAAAAAATGCACGAGTCTGCATCACATGCTAAATCTTGTCTAGCCATGCCGCATGTATGTTATACACGATATTTTCCGACCAAACCCCACCAGTTGTCTCACCAATAGAAGTCTATAGTATTGACGTATAGTTGAACCGGTGGTGGAGGTCTGACAGAGGCTGAAAATGCTGGTTCGTATATTTATTGTAAATTGGTAAAGGATAACCATGTCGCTTTTAACGGTGGTGGAAGCCAAGGAAACCCACGGATGGACTGCAAAGGTTAGGGTCATGGTTCCACGGAAGCCTTACTACATCATGCTGAAACACACGTGGCAGCGCCTGGTCGATCCAAGGCCTGTGGTGCGAACGTTGCACGGCGTCGTAAAAAATACCTGGGAAGTTATTTGCGACATCGATATCGTAAATAAGTACCGGATGTGAGTTGGCGAAACTTCCCGGCTAGGCATTAGTTGGCCGGTGGGGCCAGTCATCAAACTGACTTCAGTTGACTAGTCGACTGGCGCTTTTAGCTTCATTTTACGTATCATTTCGAAACATGTGGAAAATATACGCCAAAGACCTTCGGCACCGGCGCCGTCGATAGCGATGGGTTTTGATGCGCTCTGCGTTACAGCAGACCTTCCAGCTCTCTTTCCCCCTCTGAACGAGTTGTCTCACGGGGAAATACGCACCCCGTAGCAAGGAAGTCTACTATTAACAAGGAAACCCGAATAGACGGATGGGTAGAACTACTGTAATATAATATCTGGCCAACAGATATCTAGCTGCGACTTTTTGCCATCCCACTCACGTTTCTACAACCAAAGCTTATTTGCGACACCGGCCTGAATATTTTGCTTGTGTAAGCGGATACCCAACATCTCCTCGAGTACCGTGTCGACTACGCGTGGTTTCATGGATGGTCCTACTCACTAAAGACACACCCGTCGTAATGCCTGGTCGATCCGGAGCGTTTGCCGCAAACGTGACGTGGTGTAGTATGTAACGTATTTACGACACCGGGTGTCACTCGGTGTAGTAAAATTAGCTTTTCACGACATATTTACGCACACCGGTCCGAATGGTTTACTTGTGCACGCGGATACCAAGCACTGGCCTGTTTTACCCACGCGATAGATGTCATCCACGGTGAAGCCCGTGAAGGATGTCATGGCCTTCACCAGGAGGGGCTGGGCGGCCAGAGACTTGTTGTACGCTGCCCATACTCCAGCCATGTTCCTGCTTTGTGGGTGGAAAAAGGACTACGTACGACTACCTTCGCTTGAGAGGGTGGATGGTAGTGCTGGCCGACCCGTAGGGTTTACCGCGAACGTGGCGAGGTGTCGCAAATAGCTTATTTGCGACACTGGTGTCGTAAGTGAGGCTTGTTCACGACACCGGTCTGAATATGCTGCGGGTGCACGCGAATATCACGAATCTCGTCGAGTAGAGAGCCGTTAGGCGTACATATCAGCTTCAATGGCAGCCCTACGCCATGCCAACACAGCCGTGATAGTGCCGAGCGGTGCCATAAACTGGTGTCATAAATATAATTACCTAAAAAAAACTGATGCGGCTCTTCGCGACACCGGTGTCGTCATTCTTGATTTACGACACCGCGCCATGCTCACGGCACACACCCTAGATGGGCCAGGTACCTCAACAGATGTGTTAGCTTATGGTATAGGGCTGACATTAGAGCTATCATGTGGCCAAAATGGTAGAGCTGCGAGTGGGATGACTAAACACGCCAGCTGCCAGGTAGGTATTAGTTGGCTACATATTGTAGTTAGTTGCAGCGGTGCCAACTATCCGACTTCTTGGGTTTTCTTGTTCATGATAGGCTTCTTTGCTACGGGGTGCGCGATTCCCCGTGAGACCACTTGTTCTGAGAGGAAAAGAGAGCTAGAAGGTCTGCTGCAACTCAGGGCGCATCAAAACCCCATCGCCATCGACGGCGCCGAAAGCCGTTGGCATATCTTTTTTCTTATGCTTTGTGTGATACGTAAAATGAAGCTAAAATAGGGCCAGCCCACTAGTCAACTGAAATCAATTTGTTGGCTGGCTGCGCCAGACAAATAATAACTAGCCGGAAAGTTCAGCCAACTCACAGCTTTGCGAAACGGCCTTCCGTAGATTACGTAATAATACACCCAGTGGGATAGTTTTTTCGCGTTCACTTTATCACCTGGGGTGGTTTGCTGTGGTCGGGTGATATCTACCAGGGTAACGTGTATATATACCCCGGTGATATGGACATGGTGTGTTCGAGTTTAGCTTTTTTTATCACAGGGGGGTGTTTCTTGTGAGGGGTGAAAACGGCTTGCCGCGTCCACCCGCAGAATACACAGGCTGTTAATTTAAACGTGTTTCTGCGGGTGTGTGGGGTTACTTCAGTAGATGTGTCTTTCTTCAAGTACGTGTTGTCCGTTTCGGTTGCATGATAGCTTCAAAGAAAACCCTATACCAGGTCCACTTACTAGTTGTGGCGCGTAGCCCATCCGGGGTGCGTGCCGCGGATATGGCGGGGTGTAGTTAATAACAAATCACGACACACTTTCGTCGCAAGCATCCGTACCGAAAAAAATTATTTTTGTGGACCTTGGACCGAAACTACCCCCGTCCTCCTTCTTGTACGTAGAATATATTTGAAGCACAGCAATAAGACAGTATCTGGTACACAGTAGCGATAACACAATCAATAAAACAAGCGTTACGACATTCAGGCTCGACATCAGCACGAACTATAACGATAAAAAATATCCAAACACTGAAATCAGCGCAAGACACGCAGTACCCTTGAATAAGAATGTGAACACGTCGCCCGGAGTGGTATACCGGTATTAGTAAGTCTGCCCAACGGGTCCTGATCTTGTTACTTGGTTTGCTTGTCTGCACTTATTTTAATAAGCATTTCCGCGTAGAATCCGCTGTTCTGCCGCAGCACAGATTCACTGCTCCTTTGCCTCGTCGCAACAGCATCAACTGTTTCTATTTCGCTTACGACGCGTGATTAACTTTTCTACAGCCAACGCAAGAATACAACGCGCAACCTGGCAACCTAAGAGCATATGATACTGCTGTAACCGATGATGAAGCAGAGACTGAGCATGCAAACCACCGAAATATCACACACAGACCTTGGAATCACACGGATCTAACTATATTCGTACCAGACAGGCAGTTTTATTTTGCATACCCTTGCGGTAGTATTATTCCCCGTATACTATATCAACTACTATAATACGACAGCGTTAGCGATATGCGTTATTTCCGGAAGGGTGCCAGATGAGTACCAGCGTGTTCTAATTGGTTTTAAAGCACAGCTCACGCAGTCATGGTGTTGTACTGCCCAAAAAGGGGATGAATGCTTGAAGACAGGTTTACGTTACAAAGACGCAAACTTTTTTTTCTTGGCGCAGCTGAACTTGCAACTGCATCTATCTCCGGAGTAAACACGACTTCAAAGATCAGCGTCTTGACCAAGAATTATAGCCAACTACCCGCCTAGCCTACCACGTTGCTGCCCGCCCCGTACAAAGAAAACGTGTGGCGCTGCAACAAATCAAATGTTTCCGTCAAGCTGGTGCCCCCCAAGCAATAGTTATGTCTCGGCGGTCCAAACGACGTTGTTGCAGCGAACCCAGACACGATGCTCCTGCACGTCCCAAACAACGACGTTGAAGCGCCCCTAGAAACGATATCCCGGCAGGCCTCAACTATTATGCTGCAACAGTTCCAGAGGCCGTCCCTCCGACAACCCCAAACGATAGTACTACTGTGGTCCGATCCTGGAGGACCTACAATAGGCTTTATCCGGCAATCTCACGACAAGTATGCCGCGATTACGAAGACGGCGTTCCGTCAGCTCAACGATAAGTGGCCTCATGTGATACGATACTCCAGCGGTCCATGATGACGATGAGGATGGCGACCTCAGGCAATGATGTTGGTCTACTAACCCCGTCAACGATTTTCCTTGATGCAGGGAATCAGGCGCGCTTAGAACTGGAAGATGCCGTCAAAATCGTCCTTGAAACCGATGGCCGCCTTGTCATCGTCCGTTGCCCCACGTGTCGCTGTTCTTACGTCATTATCTGCCTCCACGGTCGGCCTAGCCTGGCCTGCAACCACGAAAAATATGTCCTGGCCTCGCAAACGGAGTACCAGGTACCAGGTATGAAGCATTCCCTCTTGTTGCCAGTTGCTGAAGCCCTGAAGATTCTCCCCGTTTTACGACGCGATTCCCCTCATGGCAATGAGATTGCCGATGACGTTGCCGACGACATTGGAGTGTAGCACTCCGCAGCAGTATTTAGAAGTCGGGCGTTTCGCCTTGTGCAGCAGTGAAGACTGCCGACGATGCAGTACAGCGATCCTGGAAATCTTACAGCAGGTCTTGGGCAGACACAGTAGCAGCTCGGGCCCAGGCGTAGGCTTCACTCGATGTACTCGATGGGTCGCAGCTCTTTGTTAGTGCGTTACACGCTTTCCGAGACTCATAACCTGTTTGCGGAGTGTTTTCACGTGGCGTGACTGTGGACACACACCATTGATATTATTAGTCCAGAGTTGTCGCGAGCCGCTGTTGAGCGGGTTCGTGAGTTTCGTTCAGAAGAAGTGTGTGATGTAGAAAGGTGGCGCTCTCTGGACGGCACGGGTAATAGTGTGAAACGAGAGATGAGAGAGCGAGTGGCCGTAACAATCTTAGATCAACTCGGCATACACATTCCACGGCTAGATGTACGGGTGTACCGTGCCCGCCATATATTGTACTGACCAGCCCACAGCAATGTGCCTTGATATTTTCCCTTGAACAATGGATACTTGGTTTGGCAAATGAGCTGCTCGGTGCTATTGCCAATGCCCCGACGAAGGCTCTCTCGTAATCTGCTTCTGGGTACTCCATACCGTACACCACACAGGAACAATGCAGTATTGTTCCTCATAAGTATTCACGCCGTATATTGATCATACCAAACTACCTATTTGCACCAAGACTGGACTTTTTTCTATGAAAAAGCACTATTCATATTAGTAGAAGATATAGACTGGGAACTTACCAGAAAATAGACTGGAAAAAAAGTCTTCATAGTTAGCAGAAGACAGACTGGATGTGGTTCAATTTATTGCAGTAGATGATAGACTGGGGTAGTAAGATCAGGGAGGGACTCAGAGTAACGCTTGCCAGGTTTGCCTATCGAACAGGTACTCGTTGTTACTAACGTGTGTTGATTGCTTAGAGATGGAAGAAGAACAGCTATATTTCCATGGAACAAGATGGAAGACTGACGGAAGGCCTCGTCTTTGCAGGAAAGCCCTGGCTTCCCATCTAAGACAAGCCACCCAAGCACTACAAATACGATCTCAATACCTGTGACCAGCTAGTTACCTGCTTTTCTGCATCATTTAAAGCAGTATCATTACCCTAGTCCACTCTGACGAGCCGTATATGCAGAAATACAGGAAGTTAATGGAAACTCCGATTCCACAATCTAGGACATTGGTCGAAGATGCGGCCCCTAAAAACTCACTTCCACACCTCTGAACGGCAAAAAGGAACGCCAAGAAAGAGAAAGAAAGGAAAGCCTATCTACAAGGGGCAGGAATAATATGTCAATGAAAGCCATCGCCATACCACCCGCAAGGGGGATGTGGGGCGAGGATGTGTCGATGGAAACGTGAAATTTGGAGTCAAAAGCCATGCAATCCTGTGCCCCAGGATGAGTGGTCCATTTTGCACATATCGCCTCCGGCTCCCAAGTGGGGGGAGAGGTCGGCAGGACGAAGAAGAAAAACAACACGGAATACTCCATTAACCACCTTAACCCGACCCCAAAAATTGGAAAACGTGTCCTGTGCCACAACTGAGTGGCCCAGTTACCCAAACCAGCCCGGGCACTGAGCAGAGGGGGTCGGCAGGACGAAGTACGCAAGAATCATCCCGAACCAGGCCCAGAAAAAATCGGGAAACGCTATAAGCATACCGAGAAAAAACACCCCGACTCGACAGCTTGGAGAACGTCAAAATGAGATGAAACCTCCCCCAAAACTCACAAAACGAGGAAAAATCGAGTGCAGCTGCGATGCGAACGTCAGCTATCCACGACTGCGCCTGGAGATTAATCTACGCTACGCTGGACCCCGCGTGCAAACGCGCTAGCTGCGTATTCTTGTGGACACCAAGAGTCGTTTACAGATTCCGTTTATGTTGTGTAGCGCGGAAGTTTGATCGGTCCCGGGTCATGAAAAAATCGAACCGAATATACCCCATCCGTCGTTGTGGTCGGGCTAATTTTTCCAAGTCAACACAGACCGTCGTCGCCCTTGTACCAAACGTGAGCCCCGTTGGAAAGCACGGCGATGCTGTATCGGCAAATGTCATCTGCGTGTGGTACGTAGTCATAGCCGGGCGCCAGGAAACACTCGCCGTTACTCCGAGAAAGCTCCGGTTGTGCCACACTAATTGGCATTCGGCGGTACAGGCGGTTGATTTAGCGGTGCTGGTTCGGGGTGCAGGTCCGGTAGCGCAACATTTCGTGACGAGAAAGCTGAGGATCCATTTCCCGATCCCTAGACGGTCGAGAAAGGACCGTCCAATGCGTCTCGTACATCACCGCGATGACTCCACCTCGGCCCCGACCCGAATAGTGTTCGGTAATTCTCTCCACTTCTATTCGTTGAAGAGGAGTCGAGCCGCCGTCTTGGGTGACGTGGTACGAGGGGGATTTCTTAGAGAATCTTAGATGTTGTTGGGTTGAGCACATATGGCGTCAACCCTGCTGGCGAATACTTCAGCATGCCGCCACGGTTGTATGGGTTGGCACAGGGCTTGCAGCGTTGTACTGACACGTGTCGACGAGCATCAGCGCCGGGCATACCGGAAGGCAGGTCCAAATGCAGGAGCTTAGCAACGAGGGAGGATCCGTCCGGGGTGTCCGCGGAGGAGCAGGGTCCAACTACGAGGACTTTATCCGGGCCCGTTCAATTGAGCCCGTCCAGTTGAGCGAGAGTTTGGCCTTGATGATCTTGGCGTCCGTGTCAGTCTTCACGCCCTGACGGATGGTGGTAGCCGTACTGTGTGCACCCACGCCCTGCCGTCAACAGTGAATTTGGGGACCGAACGCAGTGCATCGGAGAGGGCGGAGCTGCGGTGGTTTACACGAGCAACGGTGAGGGCGTGGTGTTCGCGGACGATATTGTACGCGCATTGCTGGTGATCTGTCGCCAAGTCGCAGTAGGCGAGGTGGTTGCTGGCCAGACTCCGGCGACCGGCGTCTCCGGCACACTCGAAAATTGTGGGATGGAAGCGTGGCAGCCGATCCATATGGACCTCGCTGGGAGCCACCTCCGTGCCGGCGCTGACCGCATTATTACACGCATATTCGACGTGAGGGAGGTGTTTATCCCAGTTATTTTGGAGCTCGTGGACAACTATCGCCAGCATCTGGGCCATCGTGTGACTTACACGTTCTACCCCACCGTTACCGTTTGGGTGGTAGGAACTGGTTGCAATTTTCCTGCCGTAGATCCCATTGTTAAGGTCTTACTCCTTTGGGCTACTGGAATAATGTTACCCAATTGCTTACCCAATCTAAGCCTTCTAACACTGGTAGGGTGCTTCAACAAGATATCCTCGTACCGCCGCTGTGGGGAAAAAGAGAAAAATATTTTTATTTTTCTTCCTTTTTTTCTAACGGCTGCAGGCGGCGCAATTTGTCTTTTCTCGTTGCAATGTCAACACGCTCATAAAAATCAGCTCGTGTGACGATAGACGCTCGATCTCGACATAGACTCAGCCCACGGTCAACCCGCTTGGTGTCGGGCAAGGCCAACGAGTGTAGATAACTGCCTCGAAGATATCAGGTGGACCCATGGTCTAGGGGGCAAGAGCTTGCTGGCGTCGTCCTACGGTATCCTCCCACACCGAATAAAAATTATTTTTTGCCATTCGAGACGGATCGAGAATTTTGCCATTTGTTTTGTGCACACCAGCGACCAATTGTTTTTCATCATACGCCTGGCCAGATCCCGCCATATGTCATCGACCATTGTGTGAACACGGTGACCCTAGGGTGGGTCGGAGCCCCTGACGAGCGCACTCCGCTCAGAATTCATGACGCAGTCGATGGTTTAGTCGATCAACGTCTGTCGAGGGCTTGGAATCTCGCCGCTTCGAACTAAACATCCGTCTGAGTGTTTTTAAGCCGATCTTGGCCCAACATCGGCCCCCAGAATCGTTTTTTTTTTCGGGGTTTTCCAAAAGTTTGGATCTTTCCGTTTTTAATAATCGTGCTCATAGCAAGCTGTACCTGAGTAATTCTGACGGATATCTTCGAAATTCAAACTTTTATGGAAAGCTTGCGTTTCCGTTGTCATCGGTCTTAGGAATGTAAGTCGACGTTAGTCACTATACTATCCTCCATTCACACTATGTTTATAAAACGCTCGAACTGAAACCTCGAGGTTTCCCACAGCAGGTGTTATAAGGATTATCCTGGGGTGGGTAATCGATCGATCTTTTACCCCTATAGCTCAGTAGCAGGGAACACCTCACCTTTGGCGTCGTCGGCAGGACACGGGTTCAAATCTCCCTTGGAACATTTTCTTATTTATTTTACAGAAACGCTTGTGCGTGCGTCCCTGAAAAACACGTCTCCCTGGTTCTTCAGGTATTGCAACGAAGCAGGCAGGTCCACGTACGGCCGTACACGGCACTGCTGTTATTTCATAAGGATTACCCTGGGCTGAGTAATCGATCGATCTTTTACGCCTGTAGCTCAGTAGTTAACATCTTCACATGTGACGTCGTCGATGACACGAATTCGAACATCACTTCGAAGGTTTCTTTTGTAGAAACGCTTACGCGTGCGTCCTTAAATTATGTCTCCCTGGTTCCCCAAGTATTGAACAAAGCGGGTAGCGTAGATCAACGTACGGCCGTATATATACGGTAATAGAGACGTCCCGAAGATCCCGCCGTTCAGCGGGGGAGAGAGTGTTATACAGATTACCCTGGGCTGGGTAATCGATCGATATTTTACCCCTATCGCCCACCTTCTCACAGTTACTTCTCACACACCCCCGCCGTTCAGAAGCGGGGAGAATATTATAAGGATTACTCTGGGCTGTGTAATCGGTCGATAGGTAACACCTCCACACATACAAGCAAGTGAGAAGCAAGTTACACACACAAGCAAGTGAGCTTACACAGCCAAACTGCCATGTTTGGGCAATTTTTTATCTAGTTTTTATGTTGTTTTTTTATTTCATTCGTGTTTTATGTTATTATTTTGCTTGCCATCCGACAATGTCATCCGACAATGTGTACAGGTAGTATTAATAGAACTCTCCAGAACAAAACCGTAGACTATATCATACGTATTTTATAAATTTTGAAATACGTCAGCTGTGAGTTCGACTGATTAAATAGTTGATTCTCAACCTTGCAAGCTGCGTAATACGTCTCGTCTATATTCGTATTTGTATTATTAAAGAAACAAGTCATCAGTCGCAGACATCAAAGTCAATCCACTATTCGCTGATTCGAGTCAGTGCCAACGTACCAACTGGACAATAACAATCAAGAGCAGAGAGAGAGCAGATGTAACCCCGCTGCCATTCATGGCTAACTCATCGCTCGGCAAAGATGTCAGGAGACATGTCAAGCCACGCAAAATGTGCGCTGTCAACCGTGCAAGGCCGAGTGTTCCACACTAAAACCTAGCAGTTTGGTGTCAGTCAACGCATGTTAAGGCAAAGTTGTAGTCTGCCAAGGGGTGACAGTGCTGTCTCCTGACATCTTGGTCGCCCGGGACTCGGGACTCGGGACTCGGGATTGCTCGTGACTACTCGTTATGGCGGATCATGAATCTCGAACAGTCGAACCCGTACAAAAACGTATACAGCGAAGAAAACCGTTACATCGATTGGAGTTCCATGGTATTGAAAAAACGTTTCGGTTCTCAATTTTCAAATTTGTTGAACCAACCCCTCCCCCACCCACACTTCGTCTCACACCACGTTACCATCTCTCTGCAGCATCCTGATAGAGCAGACAACACAATGAGTGATCCTTGCTGGGTAACGAATATCATGGCGGAGATCAGTCTATTCCCGTCTTCACCGCAAGCAATCGTATCCTGTTTGGTCACCGCCACTCTGATTGCAGCTACTCTCAGGTGCGTCTTCGCCTGCGGCTGTTCTAGCAAGAACAAGAAACCCTCTTCTCTGGCAAGCCTTCAAGCCTTCACGCCTGCAGAGGTGCTGAAGGACGAGGTGAGCCTTGCGTCATTCTACCAGCACAGTAGTTTAGCGGGCTGTAGGTCGGCCGTGCTCTCTACGAGTATTGTAAACCTGAGGACGTGTTGCGCGGTTTGCCCTTCTAGGTTTGTCACCGGGGTTGTCCAAAACTCTACGTACGATTATTTGACTCGTGTACGTATACCTGTGTACTGCTGTAGGTCGAACCCAGTATCAAACCAAAACTATTCGTACGGGTACCGGGCACGTATGATACAGCCACTTCAGCAGTACCTATAGAACCACTCTGCAGTCGTATTATATATCTAGTCAAATTAATACGAGATACCTGTACCTGGTAGCTCTTTGACCACAGAACTTGTATCTCTCTAGGATTGAAGAATCAGCACGGACACTGGTTGTGCTGGATGTCGACGGGTAGAAAGAACGGTATAATATGAAGAAAACAACAACATATAGCAGCACTTTATCAGGAACACCAATGGCAGCAAAAATGGCACCAGCCGCAGCAGCAGCAGCAGTGCAGCAGCAGCAAATAGCAGCAGCAACAGCAGCAGTTCTCGCTACGTACGTACTTCCTGCTGGTTACGGGGACAAGAGTCCACGGCCCACAGCGGCCAGCAGCAGCGGCGTACTGACTGCTGTTGATATCTGATACCCTGGTACCAGGTATGTATGCGTCCGCGTGCGTCAGCAACTTACTTGTCACATTTACCCGCATCGGGTGCGCATGCTCTACGTGCGTACACTGAGAGGCGGGAACAAAAACTGGACTTGGTCTCTAGTTTTCAGGGTTTTTAGCCTTCCGCACGCGTCCATTGACAAATCATTGAATGCCGAACCGTCTGTCACACTACCTACTGCCGTGGGCAGTGCGGCTGTGGCCACCGTACCATACGGATGTTACCTGCTCCGGTACCAGGTCCTCAAATCATTAGTTTTAACGCGAACAACATCAGCAGCAGAAGCAGTGGGTCTGGGCACACACGCATGGTAAGCTGGTAGCTGGTGTGGTCAGGCTTTGCAGAGCTCCAAGCGTCTCTCTGAAAGGGTCTGCGACAAACGTTCAATTGTTCGTGTTGTATGTTACGTTATTTATTTCCATGTTTCGTCCCTCTTGCTCCTGCCCCCCACCCTACTCTGTACCAACACTAGACTCGAAATTTAGATCTGGGGTCCACATAGTAGCCCCTCCCCCCCCCCCCGTTGGTCAAATGACTTGGGGCAAGCAGGCAAGTGAGTACACTCCAACTACGGTACGCGACCTGCGTTTGTTTGTACGTACATAGCGCGAGAAGGGTTTCTTCCCCCTTCCCTTCGAAATGTGCTTACCCACGCTATTAACAGGCGGTCTCGGCATTTGGTGTCTTTAGAGAACCAGAAACTCCATACGGAGAATCGAACCCTCGACATCAACACTATGATGTGGACAGCAGTAGTATTCGAGGCTAGAGATAACCACTATTAGTTGTTCGAAAGCTAGACCACCGGGCCATTTATTACGGCTTAATTTTGAAACCATGCTCACTTACTGCTGTATACCTGGTACATATTACTTCATGTACTGCGATGTATCCTGTTGCTGTGCAGGTGTGTATATACATTCTGGCATGTACGATTATCGAAGCATTTCTCGTAATAATCACATGAAATCCCGGTTTTTGGTTGCTGCAGGACGACGGGCGCGTGGTGACCCTGCTGGGCCGATTTTCGTGGCAGCAGCAAGACGAGATGGCCTTGGTCAAGCTCATCGCCACACCCCTCACGCTTCAAGGTACTACTGTAGCGGTTCACCAGTGCAGACTACAAGGGTACGTACAGACTCAGCAGTTGATACAATATGCCCCTTGACCTTTGCTCTGCCAACTTTCGCCCTTGGTCCCGGAGTCCACGTCCCGGGGTAATTTTTGCACCCTACACGCCGTACACAAAATACAGGAATAAGGAATACTTCGTGCCGCTGCACTGGTGCGGTGTGTATAGTACTGGGTACCCTTGGCTTGTTGTTTGCCTGTTTTTTTTCTTTCACATTCATTATCTTCGCCCGTCTTTTTTCACTCCCTTTTAAAAATAGTCGTAGCTCAGATCAACCATTGGGTCACCATTAAGGTAGGGTCTCCTCCGCCCTCCCCGCTACGGTTCGAACCCTTTGGCATTTTCACCGCGAAGAATCTTGAGCCTTTTCTTCCCTCATGCACTCGCGTCGAATTGCTCACGATTCATAATTATTATTATGGCTTCTCGAACATTTAGTGCCTGGTACTATCAATATTAATATATCATTCGTAGTACATCATACGTCAAGATGAATGCATCCATATTACGCAAACCACGGGTAGAGTTATATATACACGTACTCGTATATATACAGAGTATGTATATATATATATATATATATATATTTTCTTTAATCATCACTTCACTTTCCAGCTTAACTCGTATTAATAGGAGGGTTTTACCCTCAGCGGTCTTCTTCTGGACAAGCCGTGGTCACAGGTGTCGTCCCTTTCCCCCCCGGGTACGTGCCTTCATTTTTTGTGGCGCACAGGGTTCAGTATTCCCACTGCTCGTCCATTTTCGTCGAAGTAGCTGTCCACGCTTTCGCGCTTTCCGCTCATCATTTTTTTTATGAGAAAGTCCTTACGAGTATGCACTCAGTGAGACTTGAACCCACGAAATTGATCTTATTAATATTAGTAGTAGGCACGCGGACCAGCTACCAAGCCACCGGGGACGACATACATACATAAGTTATTAATAGAAGTATCACTACGGTAAGTTCATCATATGTACCGGTATTTTTATACGTGTAGACGAGGAGGCACGAGTTGCAGTCGGGCTCTTTCAAACGTGCTGCTGATTTTTTTCGGAAAGAACAAAAGAAACAGCGTCCCATCGACCCGCAGCTGCGCATCAATCCCAAAGCACATTTTTTTTTTTTTTTTTTTTCCTTCCCATCCACTATCTTCGCCCCTCTTTTCTCTCTGCCTCCTACTCGTAGTCTTGACTCAGATCCGGAGTCATAGGCTATGAATATCCTCCCCCCTCCCCACGACGGCTCGTGCCTTCATTTTTATCTCGAGGAGACTTCATCAGCCATTTCTTTCCTCGTCGACTCGCGTCTAATTGCGCCTACCCACGCTGCGTGCTCTCAGTAGTTGATTCCTTTTGTGATTTTGCAAAATACAGAAATTCTCACCACACGGTGGGATTTGAACTCACGGAATCAACTCTATTATTGATAATACTTGTAGCAGCATCCGAGAGTGCCACTGAATGAAGCACCGGGGTGACTGGCTCTACAGCGGTAAATAGTTATATATTATCTGTTATCTACCGTTTGTACTACCATCGTACTCGTACCCCGCACGTGTTCACCCGCAAGGTTATCGAAAAAGTCTCGGCCAACCTTACGTCTCGACCTCGATGGTCTGCGATGCCCGCTGGAGTTCCTCTGCGTGCCCCACCCCACTCGAGGCGCCTCGAAGCGCGTTCATTCGGGGACCACCCCGCACAAACCGCTATTACCTGACCCCTTTTTGGACCGCAGTCTCGTTTTGCGGCCGAAACACTTGGAATTACAGTGGTTTATCCCCAAGACAGGACTGCAGTACCAAAACGGTTGAATAGTGCTGAGTTCGCACAGGTGTGTGTGTGTTGTTCACATTGTGCCATCGTTTTTCAGCGCTCCATTTTTCCGGAACTATCAATAGAAGGTTTCGCCAATTACCGAGCACGGTGTTTTCGGAAAGATTTGGCCGAGTCCCTCTCGGCAAAATACGTTGTGTGCGTTCTTCACATTAATTAAACCGCTGTTTTCCACTGCTGTGCTTACTGCATACAAGTACTGCATACGTATCAGCTGTCAATGTAGTATCTCTGTGGCGTAGTTTTGTTGACCACAGAACTTGTATCTACCCAGGATTGAAGAATCGGTACGGACACTGGTTGTGCTGGATGTCGACGGGTAGAAAGAACGGTTTAAGGTGAAGAACACACACACACCCATCGACAACCAGCACACACGCATCCGGTGTCCGCGCCGATTCTTCATTCCCACGATAGAGAGAAGAGAGACAAAAGTTCTGTGGTCGCAAAACTACGCCACAGCAGCAGTACATGTACGTCGTGTTCGCCTCTATTGCTGCACCCTTCCTTTGTCCTTTCCGTTGGTGAGAGAAAACGAGGGCTGGCAAGCGGTCGCCCCCCTGTGCGAACTCAACGCTCTTACTTTCTACGGTATGCTGCGACCCCTACAGAATGGCAGGGGCAGCGTACGCGGAAATATTCGGAAGAGTTGGGTACATTATGCAAAGCACATACAGATGTCAGAAGACAGCGCCTGACAAGAAGAGAAACCAAATGTTGCGGGGGGGCATAGTAAATAGGACCTACAGTACACACGAAAACCTATATATTTACACATTTTTAGAACAATGTTTGGTCCTATTCACTATGGCCCACCGCACTACTAGGTTTTAGTGTGGACCACTCGCCTTTGCACCGTTGACGGCGCGCGTTTTCCCTTCCAGTAGCCCATTGGGCCCATACTTGCTACGATACTACTACACAGTTGTGTTGTATACGTATATAGCTGAGATATAATGCGGACAGACGTCGACATCTCGATGCTGCTGTTTTTTTTTTTATTTATTCATTTTTATCACTTTTACTTTCCAGCCCACTCCCAAAAGGTTTTGCCCTCGACGATCTTCTGGACAAGCCGTGGTCACAGGTGTCGTCCCTTCTCCCCCCCGGTACGTGCCTTTGTTGTTTTGTCGCGCGTAGGGTTCAGCATTCCCACTGCTCGTCGATTTTCATCGAATGTAGCTAACTTACGCTCTCGCGCTTTCCGCTTATCAATTTTTTATGCGAGAAAAAGTCCCCACGAGCATGCACTCGGTGAGATTCGAACCCACGAAATTGATCTTGATAGGCACGCGGACCACCTACCAAGCCACCGAGGACGTGCATATGATCTGCCGTCATCAGTCACACATATTATGTATAAGGCGCGCTTGGTCTCACAGCAATGTCTAAACGTTCCTCGTGTTTCGCGCGCAGATTGGTGTGAAGAAGGCCTCAATACGTAATACGACTAGTATGGAGCCTTCTGCTTTGTCACGCTGCTGTGGCTGCTGTCGTCGTTGTCGACTTGACTGTTGTGGGTGTTTCGGCTGTTGTTCTCCTTCACTTTCACGCTGCGTTGCGTGTACAGCAGTACACGCATCACCGCCGACCGACACCCTGGCTCCTGGTTCAGGCGCAAGTTCTCGGTGAATGTTGTTGTTGTTGTTGTTGTTGTTGTTTTTTTTTCACATTAAACCGTTCTACCTGTCGACATCCAACACAACCAGTGTCCGTGCCGATTCTTCAATCCTAGAGAGATTCAAGTTTTGTGGTCACAAAGCTACGCCACATCAGAGATACTACGTTGCCACGTATGCAATGCAATGCCCTCTGTCATCATACTGCGTACGACAGGCACGACATACACATTCCATGACATAGAGAAACGGAACGAAACGAAGGAGAAAAAAGAAACAAGAACAAAGACAATTCGAAAGAGAAAAAGAAACAAGATTTTTTTTTTGTCAAAGGCGCCCGGTGCCCGGTTCTCTCTTTAGTGTTGACCTCGCCCTATTTTGGGACTTTTCAATATTGAAAGGAATGATGTACATGATTCGTACGAAAAAATAATACTTACAGCAGTACCTGGTATCGTTTTTTGTTTCCGTTGTGTGGAGCATATTCCGCATTTTCCGGAAATAAATCGCCGAGCTGTTCGTTCTGCATTTATTTACGGAATGTGTACGGGGACATACCAGGTATAATATACACATGGCCAATAACCGAAAACGGGTATACCCGGTCTGTTTCTTGCCAAAAACGGGTACACTCCAAAATCAAGCCGAAGACGCACCCCACGAGCCATGCGGTTGGTCCAAAACAAATCGTACCAGGTACGTGCCCGTTTTTGAGGGGAAATGGCCCGGAAATACCCATGATGCGTTGTTGCGCTTGGCTTTCAACCGTTTTTGGTTTTTGGTCCTATTTTTTTTTTCTTATCCACTTGCTTATTGTGTGCCTTGTGGTTTCACTGCTGCTGCGGCTGCTCTTTTGCGCGTTCGTTTTCTTCCAAGCTCGTTCACCTTCCACTGGCATTTCACCCCATCCAACATCTGGGTACGTATTCCACGTCACCGACTACAGGTATACGTCCACAACGCTCATACGTGCAAACCATGCACCCATGTATACTCGGGTATCGCAGACGACTGCTGTGCTTTACTATGTTACTTAGTAAGGGTAGAACAGGGGTATTAAAGAGGTACACTCTTGACACCAAGTAAAACAGACACGCTTGCCACCAGAACTCTGCTTCCATACTCGTACACCCTTGAACCCCCTTGGCACTTGGCACCCTGATCCCACCCAGACCTGACCCCACCCGCAGCTGAGCCCTCGCGCAGTCTGAACCTCGATACGTCAATTTTTTCAACTATAATAGCCGCCGGCAAGTGTGCTTGTGTGTTGGTCATCATCCCTCATATATAATTCTATATACGATGTTTTTTTTTGTCCCCAATCGTCTGATGGATTTTAAGCGTGTACCCGTTTGTCAGATGAACCAGACTGGGTGTGTACCCATTTTGTTTTTCTTTCCCGAGAAAAAAACACGAATTATTTACGTATTATACACCAGGTACTACTGCTTGGAATTGCATGTATATGTGAAGGTGTTACCTGCTTTGAGCTGTATGTTTGGTAAAAGACCGATCGAATACCCAGCCCAGGGTAATCCGTATAACACTGTCCCCCCCTTGAACGGCGATATATACTGTACAGGCACGAAAAGCCCTCATAAGTTCGGCAGCGCTTGCGGCAACGCATCGCCAGCGCTGTGTGCCGCCACTATTTTAGAGGCGTTACCCTTTTGCCAAATTCCCGGGTATTCGCGCGTATTGCGCCGCTTGCTAATACCCGTCATGGGTACGAGTAGCCTTTCATACTCGCCGGGTGTTTGGGGCCCGGGTACCCGCAGATCTACCCTGGAAATCCCGGAGATGGCAACTCCTCAACCCCTGAGTCACGCCCCCTGGGTACTCTTTGGTACGTATTCTCGAGGAAACTCTTTTCTAATTGAAAATGCTGTCTCATGTCTCACATCGCACACCATACTACAGCAGTAGAGGCGTTACCCTTTTGCCAATTACCCGGACACTCGCGAGAATTACCCGGCTTGCTAATAGTACCCGTCACGGGCACGGGTAGCACCTGATACCCGACGAGTATTGGGCCTCGGGCACTTGATTACCCGGGTGTTAGACGGGTAGCCGCCGTTGAACGGGTACCCGGGTACCCCCCCCCTACAATGGCTGTAAGTATTCGCGAGTACCCGGTTGTTTTTTCCACAACATTGGCGGGTACCCGTTCTAAGACGGTTACTCGTCTGGTAACATCTCTAACCCCACCCACCATCCCCCACCTAATACGCTGCCTAAACGTAGAGAGTACAGGTACATGTGTTGCGCACCATTAAACCAACATACCATGATCAGTCGAGGACATGCAATCGACCACTTTGCAGTTTGAGGAAGTTCCGGCTATTTTTTTTTTCCCATCACACCCAGCAGCCACTCGAACGAGTTCGTGTTACACGTCATGTGTCAGGCCCACAGGTAGTGTGGGTTTGGCGTGTTCCTTATCTTATATACGTTGATTTTTTTTTTCTTTCTCGTATCGCCCCCGTGGAGGCCAAAAGGCCCGAATGGCCTTTTCAGAATACTGGTACGCTCCGGCCACATAGTGAATAAACCCCCCCCGAGGTGTCTCTTCGCGCTTGCACAATCTCAACGCCGTCTAGTGGCGCTTTTTTATGGTACGTGTACCCGTCAAATTTCCACCATGTTGCCGAAGAAAACGTTATCGACGAGCAGCTCCAAACCACTGCTCCGGCTGTCGGGGACGTGCACGGACACGGCTGGTGCTGTCATTGCGGATCCTTTGCTGTACGGCTTTTCTTCACACCCCCTCCCCCCCCGCCCTTCCCACGCCGCAGACCTGAAGGACAACCTAGGCCGGCTGATGCTTCGGCTTAAGAGTGAGAGCGGGGCCGAGTATTCGTTTTTACGACTGTTCCGTGTCTCCGTGGAAAAGCTTTCTACACGGCCTGAAAGGTGCGACATGATAGCTTATGGGATATTATGTGATGTTGTCAAGATCACAGGTCGGGACACTTTGTAGGTTTGCCTATCAAGTAGGTACCCGTGGGTACCCACGTGTGTTGCTTGCTTAGAGATAAAAGAAGAGTAGCTTTATTCCTTTCGTGCACGCGGAAACTGGGAGCCAAGTTCGTGCATCGCTGGGAAAATCCCATCTCAGATACGCCTCCCAAGTACAACAAATACGACCCCATACTGGAACCCAGGTAATTACGGGGCTTTCAGCCTCATTCAAGGCAGTATCATAACAGTGAATACCAGGTAGAGTGTATGGGATGGTTGTATTCTTCTCGGTTTTGTTTATGGAGAGTGGACGGGGGGTTGTAAGAGGGACGCGGTTGGAGTCGTGATGGTATGTTTTGTACATGATACTAATAATAGAGATACGTGTATGTATGTAGTAATTTTCACGAAAGAGGATCATGGGGATATACTATCAATACCTGTATTAACATCAAACAACTTTTTGCTCGAAATGTGAATTTTTGCGGGGCTCGTCCGCCCGCCGTCAGCAAGCACTCTCGCTGCACACAGGGGCGCACGTACATTTTTCGCACGAAATTGAGGGTTCGTTCGCAGCACTCTCTCGCCGCACAAAACTGATAAAAACATTTTTTTCTGGGCACCATTCGAACTTGCGGCACCTGCAGACGTATACACGAATTCATACGATATATGTATATTTATATTGATGGCGTTCAGGTCGTCATGTATTCGTACTCGTGGGTTCGAATCCCACGGTGGTAACCAGTGTAGTTCCTGTGCTCGTCGTTCGTACCGATGTAGTCGCGGAGGCGTCGCAGTGTTGAAGTCGCGGAGAGGTCGCCGTGATGAGGTCGCGTGGCGAGGGTCCCTTGTAGCCGTCGTTACAGCCGACGTAAAAAAGTAAGCCGAGCAGAGTTCTTGGTTGATATTTAGCAAGAAGATGCTAGAGCTAGTCTGACTCGGTGGGGGACACTTTTGGTCACCGCAGAGTCTGCGGCGGATATTCTCCCGATCGCTATCTCCCGGGGACGGGTCAACAACGTCAATGACGTGAGACCGCTCGTGACCCGAGATTTGGTTTTGCTTGACCGATGACGTGTCCTTCGCGCGTGCGTGTTACGAGATGTACGATATCTCCGACCCTGGCTTCCACATTTAAGATATCTATGTATAATTTATATTTTGATATTTCGTCCCTCGTGTGCAAAAACGATGATTTTTTTTTCTTCGTCAAACGTTGATTTTCGTTTTGTTGTGACCCTAAGAGATGACATTGATTGATTGTATCTCTCCACACATCCGCAAACGGCACAAGCGTACTAGCAGCAATAGTATCAGGAAATACGGCTGTCCGTATAGTCTCTATTAATAATACGTGAGGCACAGGCACACTGAGGGTGCTGGCGGACGGACGGAGCCCGCGAACTTTTTGTTTCAAACGCTGTCTGTACGAATGTACGAATGTCTGCACAGAGTGTACGTACGTACACATGGTAAAGGTGATCTATCAATACATTCCTGGTAATATATACTATATATAGTATACTGATGTACCGGAAAAACGAGCCGGCAACTTTTTGTTCCAAAACGTTTGTTGTACGTTTGTACAGCGAGAGTGCTTGCATAAGTATTACCCTGGTATCACGGTATCGTGTGTAGGAGCCCGCGAAGTCTTGTTGATGTGCAGAAAATTTGCTCACCTCGAAACAGATCATCGACAGATCATTCCCACAGACAGCAGTTCATGATCTAGGTCTTTCAGGGCAGATATATTCCTTATCTGTACGATCGATATGATCTGGCTCATGTTGCCGGGTGGGAGTTGTATAGTCAGCATGATATATAGGGCCGTGAGTCGGTAGCATTTCACGACTAAGAACTAGTCGCCAGTCGGCGAACCCGACTGTTAATAGTGGCCCTTGTATAAAAAAAAATCCTATTCACTGGTTCCCGTCCACTCTCAGCAAAAATAGCGCTCTTACAAGCACCTTTTAGACAATTTTCCCCTTTCCCCGTCTACCCTCAGCGAAAAACCTCTCCTCAACTCCCGTTTAATGTTTCTTGTTTCCCGTTTTCCGTTTTCATTTTTCCTTTTTACTCACAGCTGCCTCCTATTCGCTCGAAGTTGTGGCACCGGCTTCGGAGCGCGTAATAAACCGAAACCGTCCGGTTGTTACGCGGATGGTAACTGAAACGGTGGAGATGTACACCTCCGTGACGGCTCCCCACATCGACAAGGTCGTGGGGGACGGAAGGGCGCTGTCGTGGCTGTTCAACGTGCTGTCCAAGGAGAAGGAGGCCGAGCGTGTCCTGTATGAGGACCAACACCCGGTGCGTACGCGGCGTTTCTGGATCGAGGGGGAAGGGGGAGCGGGCGGGAGGTGTACTCGACATCATGCATGGCCGTAGTCGTATAAACAAAGTACATTATTATTTATTTATTTTTTGGGGGGGGGGGCTGTCGGGAGAGGGGGGGGGCCCTGTTGAGGACATGTGCCGGTACGTGGTAGGTTGTATTGAGAGGCACGACTGGGAACTTGCGTTTTTTTTGTTTTTGTTTTTTTTTTTTCCTATTTCATTAGATGTTTATTCCCTTCTTGCTCCTGCCCCGATCCTCTACAGTATTCGTCATATGTTTTTGACGTTTTTTGTCCTCGGAAGCCCCCACGGGGGCCTCAGAGACTACAGCAGGACTAATAGCGATGTTTTTTTTCTCTCCTTGTGTTCTCGATTGGATTGCTCGGGTGACCCCCCCCCCCCCCCCCCCCCCCCCCCCCCCCGCCTATTTACCCTGGTCTGTTCTCCTTCCGCCTAACGAATTGTCCTTGCATGCGCTTCCTTCAGGAACACGGGTTCCTCATGAACATCGATACGAAATGGCGGACACACCCCGATATTCAGGCCGTGCCTCGTGACGAGTGGCACTTGAACCCTTCCGTGACGGAGCTATACTGCCTATCCATCTGCCACCGACGGGACATCCGCACCCTCAGGGACCTGCGCGCGACCCATGTCCCGATGCTGAAGGAGATACACCGGTGAGCAAAGGTGTCAGCAGACGGCAGTTTCAGTTTTGGTTCACAACGTTATTGATAGGAGCTCCCAGAAGTGTGTTGAAACCGAGTGAGTGTTGAAGATTCACAACGTCATGACCACCACTGATACGCAAGCGTTTTATATACCGGGTAATAACTTCATCAAGTATCAAGGTATATTTACAGTAGTACGTTGAATATTAAGCTGCTGCTGTAGTATATGTATTAGGGATTGAGCTTTATTTTGCTTTATAGTATATTGCCACGTACCAGGTACCTGGCAAGTATTGTATCCAAGGATTAAATACTATTATAGTATGCCTGGTACTACAGTAAGTATTAAGTGTAAAGCTAGTTCGTATGGCTAACCTTAAGCTAGTGCATGAAGTCCAGACGACCGCCCGGTCACCGGCCCGCAACTGCCGTCTGCTCGCCTCTTTGCTGACGAGGGCCGACCTTGCGTGTGCTTTTCCCTCTTCGTGAAGGCCTTGTATGCCCCTTTGCGCGGGCGGTGGCACGAGCCAAAAGTTTTGCGGTTACTGTGGAGCCTTGTTTTTTTTGTGTGCGGCCGCAGATCACTCGCCGGTGCGTTGATGAGTGCGCGCGAGCGACGCCATAACTAGAAATACTGCTGTAGGTAGGTAGCTCGTGCACTCGAAAAAGTTGAACGCTCGCCGTGTAGGCCCGCGTTAGCAACGAGCGCTTTTTGTTTTTTCGCGTGGTGGCGGTAAAACGAAACGAAACCGCCTTGCAGCTCCGCCTGCTGAGGATTTCGCTCGCCGTCCAATGGGAACCCAGCAAATTAATTATCTGTCCAGTGAGATTCCGCTGGGGATTTTATCATCGTCCATTCGTTGAGATTCCGATTGAGAAATAATATTTTGTTCATGTCCGATGATATTTGACTGCCCGCCGATACCTTGCCGCCCAATATTAAGGTCCCCCCGAGAAACTTGCCTTTTTTCGGTGGGATCCCCCCTAGAGTCTTGCCGCCCAATGAGATAGATCTCCTCTGAAAAGCTTTCGCTGTAAAATTGTGTCCGGCGTTGGAGCTTTGCCGTCCAATGGGATACCGCCGAGAATCTTGTCGCTGACCAATGAGATTCCGCTACGAGTAGAAAGCTTGCTGTCCAATAGCATCCAGCTTGTGTCAGGTTTCTTCCCTTTTATATGTAGAGAAACGCAGGTGTGATTTTTTGTGTCCAGTGGATGCCTCTAACCGCTGCTATTAATACTGAGGGGGATCATAGTAAATGGGACCAAATATTGTTAGTAAAAATAGGTAAATGTTTTGGTTTTTGTGTACCGTAGGTCCCTATTTACTATGGCCCCCCGCAAAAGTAACAATTGTACCACCGTGGTGAGAAGTTTCTGTGCATAATGGCATCCCTCTTGGAAGCTTGCACCTCGTTCAGGTCATGATGTATCTGTCTACAGTGGATGATCTAGTTCTTCACCTGCTGTTGTAAAGAGGGCGTGCAGCATCTGCCTTATAGGGCGGATCCAACCCAGGAAACATGTGCTACTAGTGCTGTAGATCATGCGGGTCATACGGGTCCCACCCAACGCCATGAGCTAGATCATACAGTATCAAGCGTCTGTCTGCCCTTGGAAATATCTAGATCATGAAGTGGGAATGATTTATCTGGTCTCTCCATATCTAGATCACGAAGTGGGAATGGTCCGATCTAGATCATGAATAGGGAATGATCTATCTGGTCTGTCCAGATCTAGATCATGAATTGGGAATGATCTATCTGATCTGTCCACATCTAAATCATAAAGTGGGAATGATCTATCTGATCGGTCCGAATTACGGAAGCTTGCCGTCCGATGAGATCCCTCCCCGCCCGTCCTCCAACCCGTCCGGCTCGAGCAGGCGCGGGGGGGTCCAGACGATCGAGGCGGTGTATGGCGTCCCCGAAGATCAGCTGCGGGTCTTCGTGCATTACATGCCGCAATTTTTTCACTTTCACGTTCATTTTACAAGGTGAGTGGGTGCTCGCCATGCGGGGCCGAGGGGGCCCCGCCTCCGTCCCCGCCCCCCGTCATGCCTCCGTATCGGCGACAAGGGTAGGAGGAGGGGCTTCCAACCATCTTGTTTTTTTAAACGGTTTGCTGTCTCGGTTTGGAGGCGTTTTTGTGGTTTAACGGTTATGTCGTGGTGGTGGGACAAAAAAGGCGGGAGTTTTGCCTGGGGGTCGCGGCGTACAAAAGAGGCTCACCCGGTACGTACGTACAACTTTGTCCCGAAATATGTAAAAGGAGCGTTTGTATATTAAAAAAAAGTTGAATAGTAAATTTCCCGTGTGTTTAGGGACAGAGTGGTACGTACTGTAGTTTATACCGGGTACACGTATATTACGTACCATGTACCAGGTATACCTTAATCCTTGTAGTACCACAGCAGTCCCGTTTCGGGCACAAACTACTTGAAATTTTAGTGGTTTGTCCCCAAAACGGTGCTGCAGTTCTGAAAGGGTTAAGAGCGCTGACTTCGCACAGGGAGGGAGGGATGCGATCGATTTTCAGCGCTCGATTTGTTTTTTCGAGAACGGGAAGGTTTAAGGTTTTGCCAATACCCGAACAACCATAGGCGTTTTCGGAAATATCTGGTCGAGAGAGAGAGAGCCTTCGGAAAACATAGTCGTTCGACTTTGTGTAGCACCCCCTCTCTGTGTACCGTTGTCGAGAGAAGACGAGAGAGCGCTGACAAAAGCGATTGCACCCCCACAGAGGGATGGTGAATGCGGTGCGAACTCAACGCTCGTTAGGGTAGTACACCCATTGTCACGCGCGGGCGGAGAGTATCACGCACCATGCAACGAGGAGTACCCGAACCTTTTTTTTGTTCTTGTTTTTTTTCGGACTCACGGCTGTCGTTTTTACGAAACAGGAACCATCGCATGCGCCGGACAGATCGTCTACAGATAGATCAGACAGATCATCCAGATCCTAGCCTTCCGTAATGGTATGCTGTGCGGGATCTGTGTAGTACATATCCTATATACCAAGGAAAACGTGTCCTACTGCTTTAGATCGTGCAAGCGGCTCTGACTCGGCAACACGAGCTGTGGACCCTACAGATCAGGGATGCACCTTCCCTGAAAGATCTAAATCATCGAGTGGAAATCGATGATCTACCCGACGGAATGAATCAATGCCAGAAAAGAGGTGCTTGGCAGTGGTTGGCGTCGATTGATCGAGCCCGCTCGGCATGCGCGCGGGAGCGGCGCTGTGGCGATGGGCTGGGTGCCACCCCATTGAAGACGGGGTTTCGCGAAGCCTTGAGCATTGTTGGTTCAATATCGCGGGCGACAAAAAAATGCATAAGACTTGAGAAGAGGACCCTTGCCGCGGCAGAGCAATATAGAGGGCGCCTGCGCGGCTCAATCGCCGCGAAATGCATATTCCTGACAGCAGTGCTTGAACCACCCTGACGGTTTTTGTCTTTCAAGTGTTTGTTTTATTTAGTTTTCAATACATGTACCAGGTATACACTTAAGCACGATGCAACTATGATGCCACTGAGTTTTTTTTTTTGTTATTTTTGTTTTTATATATATACAGATGCGCGCGATGCAACTATTAATAGGTATGTAGATATGATGCCACAGTTGTTTGTATTTTATGTGGTATCACAGATGTTTGGACATGTTTGATACGACACAACACGTGCTTAGAGTATTTGGTCAATATCCTACCCGCGAAAAGGCGCTTAAACACGTCGTCGGCGCTGGGAACGCTCCGCACTACGCTCAGCCGCTCTCCCCCCCCCCCCCCCCCCCCCCCCCCCCCCGCGCGCCCGCCCTCCGTCCCTCCCTTCCCACGGGCACCGTCTTCTATGGGCTAACAGAACCCATAACACGATTGGGGTCGAGGTCGAGCGAGCCCATCTCCTGGTCGACATAATCCAAAACCTGGAGCTGGATAGCGAGTTCTACGCCAAGCGCACGATGCAGTTCCGGGTGCGCGAGAACGACGCCCTCCACAAGGCGTTCAAGATCAGCCAAGGGCCTCCGTAGTTACGATTTTTGCGCACGCGAGAAAAATCGCGGAAATAATAGCGCGGGTGATCTGTGCGGGCAAACAGACTCTATGATAACAGACGCCCATACCTGCACCATCCCGTCGCACCATCGGCTCCCCGCGGTTTAGGTTTAGTTTTTTTTTTATTTGCACAGTGTGCGTAGATGTGCAGTTTAGAGCTGTAGCTGGCGCGCCTTGTCACCTGGCATCTGGTATTATACGTACCGAATCTCCTGTTACACCGCCAGTACTTGAAGTATGGTGGGATAACTTGTGTAGTTACTGCTGTGGTAATAGAGAACCGGCCGGTACATCTATCAGACCGCGGTACGAGAACGAGAAGAGTAAAAATAAGCTCTTCTCGGCTCGCTCGGCTCACGACGCGACGTGTTGCCTCGGCGCGAAACAAACACGCCTCCTTCTGTGCCAACACGTTCGCGGGGCAGGCCGCGATGGTTGCGAGCGGGCTAAAGAAAAAACACGGTGGTACGAGTATTTCAGCATGCGGTTGTAGTTTCGCGTCGTGGGGCAGCCGCGGTGATTGGTGGTGGGCCCGAAGGCACCGCGGATAGGAGTATTTCAGCATAGTGCTATCAGGGTTTATCGACGGTAATTTTTTCCAGGGTATACGTTGGTACATAACCCACCAAACATTCCCTCGGGTTCTTCGGTTCTCGGGGTTGCCTTCGGGCGGCCGCCGCACCCTTTCTTTTACTTTTTTGGGTTAAAACAGACTGTGTCTACGGTTGCAAGTTGCAAGCCGGTTGCCCGGGGAGTCTAGTGGTTACCCTCGAATGCTATTAGAAGTTGAGTCCTGAGTTCGAATCTCACCATGGTGATACTTTTTTTTTTTTGGCTAAAATGAAAGGAATCTACTGCTGAGAGCGCGCATAGCGTGCGTTGGCCTGAGTCGACTGGCCTGAGTCGACTGGCCTGAGTCGACCTGAGTCGACGAGGGAAGAGAGGGATGATGAAGTCTCCTCGCGATAAAAAATGAAGGCACGAACAGAAGGGGGGGGAGGGGAGAGCCTGCTGTGTGACCCCGGATCTGAGTTACCAGGTACGACTATTAGTAGGAGGGCGAGAGAAAAGAAGGACGAAGACAATAAATGGGATGGAAAAAAGAGAAAAAAAATAGCTCTTTCATCTCACGGGTGTTATTTTTTGGGATGTTTTTCTGGCTCAGGGGAGGGCGAATTGGTGAAATTACGTGACCTTCGGTTGCTTAGCGAATTATGCATACCTGTTACTCGTATTTCATACCAGCTAAGGCCAGATCTTATGCAATATTTTTTGAGTGATTGAAAAAGGCAGGAAGTCGGATTTTCCTGCGGCAAAAAGCCACACCAGATCGGTGCGCCATGTGCCGTCTTATGGTGTTTTTGGTTTTATTTCATGGGAGAACAAAAAAAAAAGAACACAACCGAGATCTTGAAGTTTCCTTGAACTCTACGTACGTGGACCACGACACGAACGAGTCGTTCACGCCGGGTTGGGCGATCAACCTTCACCACCAGTTCCTCCAAGGAAGGAACGGAACGTGGAACCTCCTGGGGAGCTGCGTAAGGGGTCGCTGGACCAGCAAGGAGCTCTCGCTCTCGCGGAGCATGAGCTGCTTGCGGCCGCCGTAGTCAGAAAAGAAGAACGTTAGATTGTTTTGATACTGCTGTAGTCTCGTCCTATTCGTATCCAAAGTTGTTTTGCCTAGAGCAGCTGCAGTTGGGCGGCCGCAAGGGACGCGATGGTGGCCAAGGTATTGATGCCCTCTCTCTCCGTAGTGGCCGATGCACAAGTGCTGGAGCCCAGCTGTGTACAAGAGTAACCAAGCATGTAGCGTCGTGACCCATCATGAGCCCTGTCTGTAACCTATACAAAATTGTACAATGCCTCCGAGGTCTTGTGCAAAAGCAAATTTTATCACTTTCAGAGTTGATCAGAAAAGGCTGTCAAAAAAAATCACTTCCTGGAATTTCATGAGTGATAAAATCTCGGAGGAACATTTTTTCCACCAAACAGGCCCCATAAGACGTGATTTTGATAAAATCTGATCAGAAACGGGACTAGATACCCCGAAGCCTCCGTAAACAGCCATATAATCACCTCAAAAAAAATTGCATAAGATCTGGCCTAAGGTGACATTATAATTGAAGTGGCGTAATTCAAGGCTAGCTCACGGCCCTACTACTTGAGGGGTGCGCTATATACAATGCAGTTTTTTTCTCGAAAAGAACGTCGGTTTTAGGATGGAAGGTGTAGGAGTAGCGGTATGGCTATTACGGGGGACCATGGTATATAATACTGTTGGCAAAAATAGGTAAATATATAGATTTTTGTGTACCGTAGGTCCTATTTACTACGTATGGTCCCCCGTAATATTATTAGTAGCTCCTCGCGATAACTCTTTTACTACCACCGCATTGCACAAAGCAAACATAGATCCGCGTCTAGAATTCTACCTGGTAAATCCCCGATATGGGTGAAAAACAGTCAGTGCCAAACGGGTTAAAATAAAAAATAAACTTGTGAAAAATAAAGTGTAGGCTTACCCATCAAGATCGTAGCATGACTCCCATCCCCAGATGACAGCACTGGGGAATATATGGCGTTCCGAAGCATGTTTGTATTACTTGATCGCAGTATGGGCTCGCCAAAAAGAAACGCCTAATATCAGGAAGGCTCTTTGAGCCTTGATGTGACACGATCCTTGAACAACCTTGAGCACTACAGTGGGCGCCCGCAGTCAAGAATCATTATGTTGAGAAAAAATAGGCTCAGCTCGCCACGAACAATAAGAAAATTGGGTTAAGAAACACAGCTCAACGGTGGGACCAACTCTAAATCCTAAACGAAAAAGAGTTAGATCAAGGTCGGAAAAAAAAAAAAAAATGAGCCTGGACACCAAATTGACGTTTCTTGACACCGGGTGCCGACTGCAGGCTACTCGAATCACATACCGGTAGATTTAGTGTAGTGCTCGACGCTGAGCATGATTTCTTCCATCCAAATTTCTTAGGCGTCCAACCAAAAGTAACCATTACGTTCGTATTGGGCGCTTTCTTATTTGTGGCCCTACTGTAGCAATACTGCTGTATACGTGCGTAGCTGCACGAAGTCACCTCGGCTGGCCTTATCCGGAGGGGCGGCGGGGGAGGGAACGAGTAGAACAGAGGACAGCATCCTTTGGGGACTTGACAGAGGGAAAAAGTGACGAAACAACGAGAAAGACGAATACTGCCCAGCATCAGCCACTGCTGCTTGGTTGGGAGGTGATAATTTTTGGTGTCCGTACCACAACGCAAGAAGTCTAGCATATCCGACAAAAGGGCTTAGCATGTCCTACTGCTATACTGTCGCGTTCACACCACGTACATACTCGTAGACTGTTGATTCTACCAAACCTATTTTTCTTGTGGTCGCTAAATCTGGGGCTGCTCCTGCGTCAGCTGTTGTACGGCGATAACGCCTGTAGGGGCACGAAACCCGACCTCACAGCATGATCAAGCGAACAGCGCCGATTTGTTATTACGGGGGACCATAGTAAATAGGACCAAACATTGTTAGCAAAAATAGGTAAATATTCAGGTTTTCGTGTATACCATAGGTCCTATAAACTATGGTCCCCCAACAGTAATATACCAAAACATGAAACAGCCTTTTCAGCTAGATGCGCTCATGGTATGTGCGTACCGAGAAGGCGTGCCGTTGGGCCCGTGAACGACCCGTCAAGCGCCTGGCCGAGTACGGTATGTGCATTCAGAGAGAAGATACACTGCACACACCCCAGACAGAGTCTAGAACAACCGTGTTGACGATTAGACAGTCGGATTGCTACCTGGTAACTCACCCAATCAAGTCGTCATCAACAAGCGTTTGCAGCTAGCTACGTACGTGTGACGCGTTGCAAAGAAGTCTACTCCTTGCTCGTAAGGCTTGGCCGGGGGCCAGATGCAAGGCGCACGTCGAGAAAAAGTGTCCACGCGTGAACGGCGACAAGGTCGAAGTTTTCCGTAGCTCCGCTTCCCGCTCCGCTCAAGACCAAATCTGTTATTGTTGTCATTGCTGTACAAATCGGACCAATTTGCACAAAGTCCAGTCCGCCTACAAACCGCGAAACAAAAAGGGAGTAAAAAGAAAAAACAAGTCATAAACGAACGGCTTCTCCCACACAAAAAAACACTTACGAGTTCCTCCAATACAAAAGGTCTACTTTTCCTTCAAGAAACTGGGTTCCACGCCCTGTACACTACCAACGCCTCCTCAATCACCCACGTCCTCTCTAGTGATAAACAGTCTCCGCCAAGAAATCCAGGAAGAGCGAGTGGAACTCCTCCGTCTCGTCGATGTAAGCAGGGTGAGTGGCCCCCTCGATCATCACCACCTTCGACCCGGGAATGGATGCCAACAGGGTGGAAACCCTGCCGCCCATCAGGTCCTTCTCGCCGTAGATGATGAGCGCGGGAACCCCGCTAACTGCAGCGAAGTCCTCGGCCGTGTACATTTTCGCCACCCCCCGGTGCCACGGGAACGTAGCCGGCGAATAGGCTGGGCTTGCGGAGGAGCAGGGGCACCGAGAAGGAGCCGCTCATGGAGGGGGACACGATGACCGCCGGGTTGTCTTCGCCCATGCCGAGGCCGCGGCACATGAGCTCCAGTAACTCGTCCCGCGGGGGTGCCCTGAAACGACGCAATGCAGCAAATTGATTTCAGCGGAATTATTGAAAATATACATCATGTACAAGTATACACACATAAACGCAAGAGATATGCGCCGAAATCAGCAGAAGATCACAGTAAGTAGATACAGACATACTGCTACAACAGCAGACAGTCCGTGCTCGCAGGTGGCAGTGGGTGATACTCCGGTACAGTACCTGGTACGAGCAGGCGACACTTCGCTTACAGCAGTTAGGGCACCCCACGGCAGTAGTAACGTGTACCACACTGTCCGGAAATATATGGAACGTTTGGGTATTCCTACGTATAAACACCGAAACTTTCATGCACATAGTGATTATGTATACCGTAAGGGGCGTTCGAGTCCGCACAGGGGGGCGAACTATTCTCAGCATTTCGCTTTCTCGACAACACGGTAAGGACGCTGAAGGTCGAGCATTGTATTTTCGGAAGGCTCGCTCTCGACCAGATATTTCCGAAAACGACCTTGTATGTTCGGTATTTTGGCAACCTTGAAACCTTCCCGTTCCGGAAAAATTGAGCGGTGAAAAACGATCGCACGCACCCCTGTGCGAACTCAACGCTCTTTTCGTACGGTATACCAGTACAGCACATGCACGAGAAATGCGCGGGGCGAGCATTTTCCAGCCGGGGGTGAAGAGTTGACCTCTCTCCACCCAGTCGCGATTCGCGCTCACTTCATCTTGGTTGGGAGGTTCACAGCGGCCACCCTGTACCCCTCGCCCGCTAAAAGTGAGAGCGTGCCCAGATCCTGCCACGTCCGGGCGGAGTACTTGGCGCCGTGGAGCAGGAGGACATTGCGCGCGCCCACCACCGGGGTCGAGGGCGAGTCCCCGAGGTTTCCCAGAAAACTCACGGCGTAGCCGTCGACGTCGATCGATCCGCTCTATAGGGGTAGGGGTGGCAGTAGCAGTAGCAGCAGCAGCAGCAGTAGCAGCAGTAATGCTGATATGTGATGATGTAGGCGATATCGGAACAATATATACATATGTACACATGTTGATTCTCTGAATCTTGCGTATCTTCCAACGATTAATAGTAGCAGGGTGAGTGGACGCGTGGACACGCATACTGTATAGGTCTGGCATAGTATATAGATCCTGGAACAACTACCTGGTACATGGTAACCACGAAGATACATCAGAAAGACGTCAGTTTTTTTTCGTTTTGACCTGCCATCATAATCGAGGACGCCCATTTGATTGATACATTGATACTCGTCATCCTTTCTGCCACATAGAAATCCCGTTGGACCTTCAGTCGAAGATACCGGAAATATGTGAACTCCGCCTCTGTCCTATGGTCATGCGACTACCGCCACCATTGCAATAAGCACCGCCTACTCCCTGGCGCATTCTTGTCATGAACAACCTCTGCGGCACCTCCTCCACCCCCGATCTCGCTCTACAGTAGGTGCACGACACCTCGAGCTGGACACTGGCCTCGTGTGCAAACCCCGTCCGATAGGAATCACGTTGCCAGGGGACCGTGATATATTACATTCCTACGGGTTTTCCTCCGGGAAACACTTTGCCGCTTGATGTCGGAAGTTTCGCGACCAGACACGCACTTGAAGGTTCTGAATCTAGTCGTTTCTGAGAGCGATCTGCCCGTGCCTGCACCTATGTAAAAGACTGTTGTGCGTACGTATACACGACAAACGACTATATGCTACAACGTGAGGCGGCACACTACGTAGTGCATTAACATGACTGCTAGTAATAGCAACCCGCTGAATTCAAGCTCCAGAGTTTTTACTCGTCATGCAGACTTACTTCATTCAGACTACGAGTAACAGCTGCTGATACAGAACGACGCCCTCTGGTAAGTGAGCGACTTATTTACTGGCCCATGCCTAACTAGCCCGAAGATTACGCTATACGTAGATAACGATATACGTAGGATAACACGTACCAGACAGTCGACTGGAATGGACGCATCTTGAATGAGTCAGGACATGATCAGCGTGTCATAGTGGCCGGTCGTTGTGGAGGGTCCGGACCTCTGGGGCAGCAGGCTGGCCCATGAGCCCCTGCGTGCCCTCTTTTGAAAAACGATACAACTGAGACATTTGAGATTTATGTACGAGAGTGTGAATTTTTCCCACAAGATCTTGTGTTTGTTGGTAAAGAGATGATGGCATGTTTCAAAGTACCAAGCGTGATCGCACCCCCTGGTAGGCAGTGATCACGCTTACAGCAATCATCGTGTGCGCAGAATTGCAGCAGTGCGAGCGCACGTCGGAACAAATAGAGCAGGCCGCACAACCACTAAGAAAGGATGTCAGACTAGAAGCTACCGTAGCGCTTTTGTTGAGGCTAGCGCCTGATATTAATCAGATTTAGGACTGTTGTTTCTTTAGCGGAGCAATGTCATCTGGTCTTGTCTGCTGTTCAAGCGGGTTAATGGTAAATTGTATAACATCGTATCAGGTACGTACCTGGTACCAGTTAAGTCGTACCAGGTACCATGCATCACATATTGGTATGCTCTCATACGGCAGTAGCGATGGCAACGGCAACGGCGGGTAGGGTTATACGAAGTATCGTGGTAGCAACGTAGCGGGGGGGGGGGGGGGGGGGGGGGGGGGGGTTGTACTCGATATCATGCATGGCCGTAGTCGTGTATGATGATAGACCCTTGAATCCCTACAATGCCGGGAAGGAGCACGGCGGGTTTTCACCGACCAGGCAGACATTGCTTGCACCAAGCGCGAAGCGCCGTGAGGTGTTGGGCGAGTCGCATGAAGGGTGAGCTGCATCCTACTACTTCAGTAAGAACCAACACCTGTGAGGCGGATTTGCATATGAAGGACAGCTTCGAACGAATGGATATATTTCTTGGTGTGGCCAGCGTGTGTGTAAACCATTCTTTCTACCCGTCGACATCTAACCAGTAACCAGTGTCCGTGCCGATTCTTCAATCCTATTATAGAGATCCAAGTTCTGTGGTCACGAAAGTACGCCACAGAGATACTGTACACTGCTGTTACGTACCTGGTATGCAGTAAGCACAATTATTAACATTAATGTTGCGGAGGTCCATAGTAAATAGGACCAAATATAGTCAGTAAAAATAGGTAAATATATACCTGGTAGGTTTTTATGTATACCACTAGGTCCTATTAACTATGGACCCCCATAATACTAGACGATGCAATGCCATGTTATCATACTATTAATAGATATGGCAAGGACGACATACATATTCTATGAGAGAGAGAAAACGAAAGAAAATAAACTATTAATATTAATGGAGTGTTTGCGATTTTTTTTTTTTTTACTTTTACTTCTCTAAAAATTCTCCCGAGGTAAATTTTTGAGGTAAATTTCTGAAAAAAAACGGCCGGAAAAGACTTTAGCGAAGTAAGGATTTCAGCGAAAGTTACGGTAACTTTTGGCTCTCTGTTTCATTGGCCTACACGCACCGAGCATTATCCCGACGCAGAACGCAACTCAAATCTTGAAGGATCTAAACACCGAGCATCTTCCATGCCACCATGCTGCTTGCCGTACACATCACGACAACCGCTGGGAGCACAGAGGCTCGAGAGGTGTAGCTTGAGTATAGCGCGCACGAGCGGCGTTGGATCGTGCCAGCGGGTCGCCGCCGCTGCTACGGTACACGCTTTCGCCCGCTTGGTGACGACGTGGAGGATGCGTCGTCCCAAAAAAGGACTCGTATTCACACTCGTACTCGTACTCGTGCTCGTAGAGAGCGCGACAGCATGACAGCTCGTGTATCATTTCGATTTCACCATACTACGGCTGCAGCAGCAGCAGCAGCAGCGGCAGCAGCGGCGGCGGCGGTGGCGGTGGCGGCCGCAGCGGAGCGGAGCGCGCCGGCGCTGTGGCGTGCGTAGGCCGAGCGCAGCAGCAGCAGCAGCAGCAGCAGCAGCAGCAGCAGCAACAGCAATCCCAAAATGGAAGCTGGTTGGTGCTGGTGCTTGATGGTGCTGGTGCTGGTGCTGACGCTGTTTATTTTTGTTGCTCACGCTGCCCCTAGCTGCGTCTAGCGCCAGCTAGCTGCTATTGCTGCTTGTAGTCGTGGGATGGCTGTGGTGGCTTCGCGGCCACCTGTGCCGCCGAAACGTTGCTGGGCTGCCGTTGCTACTCGCACGCTGTTTTTTTTTTTTTCCGTTCACAGCGTTCGTTCTTTTTTTTTGTTTGCCGCGTTGCCTCACCTCCCCACTTCCCTTCTTGTTTTCGGAGGCGTCGCCTGCAGGATTTAATTTACCTCACTCGCAAACACACCAAAATCAGGAAGGGAAGGAAATTCACTTTTTTTAGCGGAAGTAATTTTTTTTTTTTTTATCTCTATCGCAAACACTCTAATAACACAAAAAAAAAGAAAACAAAGAAAACAAATCGAAAGACCTAGGGGGGAGGGAAGGTGGCATTCATTGGCCACACCAGGAACTTCTGCTGCTGTATCCCAACGCAAACATACGTGGTCTTCTACAAGCCCCTTCCCCTCCCTCACACTCCTCTCGCCGAGTTAAAAGCTTCAGAGCTACCACAGCAATATATATCATAGGTTGTGTAGTTCGTCCGCAGTGCGCGTATGCCCAATGCAACAGCGGTGGTACATATCAAGAGCTCTGTTTTACCACTTTGTCCGGAATTATAAGGAACATTTTAGTATTTACACTAGTTCAAATAGTATTTATAGAAACCAAACGGTTCTTACATTTACGAATATATCAGGTACTTGGTAGTGGTACGTATCTCACCTCAACGGTAGAGCTTGCCATGTTGATGTCGACCCCTTCCTCATTTCCGGCTAGAACAGAGCGGGAGACCAGCAATGCAGCCACCGTCAGTAGCGCGACAAGTATTGCGCTTTTCCTCCCTCGCTTGAACGTCATGTGTAGATGGCGCAAAAGGCTGAAATACAGGTTGTGCTCGGAGCCCTGAGCAAGCCAATGGGAATGACTAGTCATTCCCATTGGAGCAAGCGAGGCTCCGTGTTTCGATTTTCAGGGAGTTACACTGATACGTAAGCGTTATGGTTAGGGAATATTCTTGATCCACCCCGCTACGAGTTAGCTGACTCTGCGCTGATGACAGAGATCACAGAGATCATGAGCTTGGATCGTCGAAGAAACGTTATCCGTCTAAGCGCAGCAGCAACGGCAGCGCTATGCCTTTCGTCGGTGTGCTGTGCGAGAAGCAGTCCCGCCGCCGCATGGGTCGTCGGCGGTGTCCCAACAAGCGTGCTGCTGCAACAACGAGCTCGGCCGCAAATGCACCCTATATCGAACCATCCCGCTCGTCGATTCAACCCAAAGGTGGCCGCCACCTCAGAAGCCACCCCATCCACTACTACCATCCCCGCTGCCTCCACCGATGTCCGACGGCCCTCGTCGACAGCTATCGTGGGTGGCGGACCAGCTGGGCTTGCTGTGGCTCTGATGCTGGCCAGGAGGGGCTACCGAAATATCACTGTGCTCGAGCGCCTCAAGGAGCCGCCCCCGCCGGCGTCCGAGGAGTGGGGTAACCCGGAGAGGTCCTACAACTTGGGGATAGGGGCAAGAGGGCAGACCTCGCTGGCGAAGCTCGGGGCTGCAGAAAGGGGTGCTATCTTGGTGTGCTGATGCCGTGGTGAGTGCGCCGCCACGAGCGCTGGCAGTTCGAAGTCCAAATTGCAAATTGCCGGGGGTCGAAAGAATGCTTACGTACTCACCCAGTACCTTGGGTATCTGGTACCAGGTACGTGGTATTATACCGCCGTGTACTTGTACCAGGTACCAGGTACGGAGTGAACCCGTACGTCCAAGTACGGAGTACCTACGAGTGTGGTACAGAGGATATGATGTTTTATATTTTACACAACAGCAGTCTACTGGCGTCGACTTACAGACAGTACAGTGGGGGCCCGGTGGTGAGACACGTGAACTTGGCCTTATTTTGTGTGCCTTCATCAGCTACTTTTATTACATGGTTTCTTGTATTCTCGGACGAAATTCAACCGTTTTGGCGTTCCTTGTTAACTGCCAAGCTCCGGGGCGGCCTCGTTTCTTGTGTTGGGTGGTATGCGATTATTTCTGTTTCTTACGTAGATGTTTCTTATCTTGCTGTCTATTTTGAGCTTTGTTTCTTGTACCCATTTATTGATTTTTTTCGTTTAGTTCGAGCCTTTCATTCTCAACAGAATACTGTTGTTAAATGCGGGCCCCCACTTTCAGTCTAAGGCCGTTTCCTATGCGGTTCGATTTTTGAGCTTCAAATTTTGACCCGATCGCCTTTTCAGATATGAACTTGGCAAATCGAAAGAGTCTTCCTATGCGGAAAAATCAGATTTATTCTGCGTGTAGAGATTCGAGCAAATGCCGAGACCAACTGCTGTTATTGTGGTTTGGCGCCGCGAACAGACGCGCTGGGTGAGCTGCCCTGCGCGTAGGACCCTAGCGTCCAAGCCCACGCTGACTGCCTCTGGTCTGGCGGCGAAGAGACGTGGCGAGTGCGTTAGAGTCAACCTGTCTTGGCATTTTGCATTTCATTTTGTGACTGACTGCTGGTGCTGCTGTACAGCAGTGTAGTCGACGAGTACGTATCCACGGAGAGGTGCGTGCCGAGGGCGCTTCTCTTGGTCTCTAGGCCCGAGCCCGCGCCAGCCGACTGTAGTCTGGCCACGGAGGGACGCGCCGCCCGCGCGTCGGGCGCGAAGCAACGTCGCTATACAGCTGTGTCACCATCCAACTCGTCGATCATTCTGTTGCTGTTTGCTGTCGTGGATAACGTCTTGAATTTGGAGAGCATACCATTTTTTTATTTGAAAATCTGATGACCCAAGCCGTCGGATTTTGGCCGGGCCAAAATCCGACGGCTTGGGTCATCGGATTCTCAAATCGAAAAAATTCCGGTCTAATTTTGCATATTTGGACTGCATAAGCAGGTCGTTCATTTTTGAGATCGAAAAATACAAATCTGAAGCTCGAAATCGAACCGCATAGGAAACAGCCTAATACCTCCTACCGAGGTAGTCAACAGCGAGGAGCTCAAGGATCTATCCAGGATCTACGGAACGTATAATTCCCGAAGTATGCACATCGTACCCATGAATATGGTACGAACGGTGATATACAGGAGTACTACATGTATAGCGAGGAGCCTGCTCCAAAGCGTGTTTCATGCGACCCGTGAAGCGAACACACAGGCATTGTACCAATCAGGAAACTGCGAAGCGAAATATCCTGTACGTGATAGGGCCGAGGGGAGAGGGGGGAGGAGAGAAGTTTCCCGAGACAGGAGAAAGACATTTCGCTTCGCAGTTTTCTGAGTGGTCAAATTTTACTCGGGTTACTCGGACCTTCGAGTCCCGTGATGGGTTCGTCGAGACGTCATGTGCACAGACCAGCACCATCCAACGAGGCGGCCAACATGTATACAACAGACAGTAAGTCGTAGCAGCAGTGCAGGATAGTACAGCGTTAAGTATCACTGCTCTGCTGTCTGCTCACGTACGGTAGGTACGCGTGATTTGCGACGAACATGTCCGACCAGTGCATTACAGCGGTCCGAACCGAGATGACGCCGACTCTGCCGTTCTTAGGTCATCTCTGTAGTATATACGTGTAACCTGGTGGTGCCAACATGACGATAGCCGCATAATACCGGGGTCGTTCACCACTGCTACAACTGCAGGCTACAGTGAGGTACAGCAGTACCGGGTACCACTGCTAGCAGCGAGGTCACGTGCTGAGGGCGAACGAAATATCGCGCGAGGGGCCCTCGATTTGACTAGCTCCCTATACACGTAAAGCTGACTCTTTGTTTCTTTACTAGAGAGCCCAAACTCCCCGAAAAAATACTTGCATCTTGTCCAAACAGAGACTCCGTTGTGTTCCTTCTCATGAGGGGTGTCCTCTCATGATCTCATGACAGTTTTTACAACAATCTCCGTTCTTTTTTCACGGTAAATCGAATCGAACGACACGACAGGGCCGGAAGGACTGGAACCCGCAGACGCCCGAGGGAGCCGAACGGTTGTTTTCAGAGCGCAAGTACAAAACGAAGGTGAAACCAGCTATGATATGGCAAGAAAAAAATGATTATGTACAATAGGGTTCCGAGAGAAGTCGCGATGGCTAAGGGGAAGCGGTGGGGTGCATAGGAGGTCTCACGCGTTTCGAGACTTGCAATAACTCCTCCAACTCGCTCGCGTTGCTCACTCGCCTTGCTCACTCGCTTACTCGCTCAACCGTTGCGTAATTTGCTCGTACCATCGTCGTGTCGGCAGTCGATCAATCTCCCCCTGTCCCCTCCCCTCCCCTCCCCTCCCCCTCCCCTCTCCTCTTCACCCCCCCCCCCCCATAACATGAGTACACCCCCCCCTCCTCTCCCTTGGAATTTCGCTGGGCTCTAGAGAAATCCTCTCGCTCACTCACCTCGCGGATTTGTTTTGATTCATAGTCATGTTGGCGGTCGATTGTCCCCGCCTCCCACCCCGCGGAAACCGCGGTACCCTTTGGCGATCGATGCTTGGTAGGGGTGAACATGCAGCAGTTCCGCTCGCTAATAGCAGCGGTACAGCGGCGAACGTCACAGGCGGCCTCTTCTCCCATTACCGTCTGCTTGCAACGCGCTTGCTCGAGATCAAATCGTTCATTTGGCATTCCTATTCGGTACCGCCATTCGGTACCCGCAGTCAGTTTCACTCCGAGACCGATTGACTCCCAAGTCTAGTACTGCTGTGTGTTTATGTATTGTTTGTGCGAATCGTAGTACAGGCAATGCCCCCGCGGCCTCGAAACACCACGCACAAACAATAGAGCATACCTGTACCTGGTATCACAGACACTGCTAGACGAAAAATATATTAAACTAAGCTAAACGCATGAAAAAAACGTTAACTATAACAAAAAAACATTACCTATAACAAAAAGCCGAATAAAAAAAAACACTAAACAGAAAACAGCAAGCGCAACGCAAACAGAAGAGCGAACGACAAAGACAAAAGGTCTTAAAAACAACGACGACGACGCGCAGGTGATTGCGAGGGACAGACTCGCGAGCTGCCTCCTGGAGGAGGTGAGGGAGAAGCACGCCGGTGCCGTCACCGTGCGTTTTGACTTAGAGTGCACGGGCATCGAATGGCTCGAACCCGGACGCGGGACCGGCGGCACTCTCTCCCTCAAGGACATCTCGCACTCGAAACCGGACGCAGAAGTGGACCCTGGAGCGGACTCGACCTTGGACACAGCATCGGGTGCGAAATCAGACGTGAACTCGATCGTGGAATTGAACAATGAATCGAGCGTCGAATCGACTGTGCAGCTGACGGCGGAGCTTGTTGTGGGCACCGATGGCGTGCGGTCCGCCGTGCGGGACGGGCTGGAGGGGAATCGGGAGCTTACGCGGGCGCTGTCGGGCGGGGAGGTCAGGGTTAAGAGGTTCGCCAAGAAGAATGAGTTCGCGTACAAGGTCGTGGCCTTCAAGCTCGATGAAGGCTGGAGGTGCGCGTGATAGTGAGAAGGCGGAGATGATGGGTCAGTCGGTCGTTTCAGTTTTTGCGCATTTAACCCCTTTTTTACCTTTTCATGTTGCGAAACGAATCCAGCTCCGACTTCGACCGCTCATAATGTGTACCGGCGTCTCGTCTTTTGTCCCCGAAATTGTAGGTGTAGTGGTGATGGTATCAGGGTTGATCTCTTTAGATTTACACCAACGTGTTGGGAGGACACTACTGGAATTAGAGTAGACATGTTTATGCAGCGGTAGCAGGGTTAAGGATGAATAAAACGTGCCCCCCCCCCCGTCTCCTTTTTTCTGAACGAGGGTGACCCCGTCGTGCCCTTGGCCTCCTCCTCCACATAGCTCAAACTGCACTTCTCCCGCCTTGCTTTACACGCTTTTTGATACACCTTACTTAACAATGACATCATCTCTGTACTAAACACACACAAACTTGTATCTCGTATCTGAAGTCTCTCGCTTTTGTCTTGTGCTTCTTGTTTTTGTGACGCGTATGTTTGGCGCGTTTTCGTGATGCCGCCGTCGCTTCTCTCGTCCTCATCACCAGAAACGACTTTAACTACTCTCACAGGTGAGCTTCCCAAAATGTCATCCGCCAGACAGGTAGATGATGGGGCACGAGGGTTTCTTGTTTCAGTGGGTGGGTGGGTGGGGGGATAGGCGAGTCGAGGTGTGTGTGCATGGGGTGGTAGGGACGGGGGGAGGTGTATTCATGTCATGTATGGCCGCCGTAGTCATATTGTCATAGACCCTCGCATCGCTACAATGCCGAGACGGAGCACGTCGTTGGAGACGGGAGGGGGGTTGGGGGGTGGATGCCCCCTGGTGACGAATCGGGACGGAAGGAACAGAGGGAGGGGAAAAGGAAAGAAAGGCGAAGCTGGGCGGGGTGCGTAGCAGAGCCGAGCGCGCCACGTACATCCCACTGCTACTAGTGATGTTTCTGCCAGCAGTGGCCCTTAGGGCGCTTGCAAGGGAGAGAGCCCTTAGGCAGAGATGAGAAGGCTTCCGTTTTGCTCGCTGTGGTTTCAAGTGCAGAATGACGTAAACCGCCCGGTGCCCCATACTCGCAGCTGGGTGGGTGTAGGGTGTAGGGTACGGCAACGCTGGACCCGGAGCCGGAGCGTGGGAATGGCGCCAGTTGGTTGTACTTTACTCGCGGAGAGCTTTGCGCCTTTCGACGAACGTGGTTGGCAGTTGATGTTCGTCCCATCAGAATTGGGCTAGAATATTGGTGCCGAGAGCCCCAAAGCAAACGTTTTGGTCGTTGGAAGGCAGTATTAAGTGTCTCATCTGTTGAGATACTTTGTCTGCGCGAAATCAGTGTTTTTGGTTCATAAACGGGGTTCCCCAAAGAGCGTTGATATCGCGCAGGGGCGCGATCGTTTTTTCAGCGCTGTCGTTTTCTCTCAACAATGGTAAGGGTGATATTAATAGAGTCGAACACTATATTTTGGGAAGGCTCTCTTTCTCTCGACCAGCATCTCCCTGGGAACACCATGTTGTTCGGTGTTGGCAACCTTAACCTTCCCGTTCTGGTGAGCATCGAGCGCTGAAAAACGATCGCACCCTACCCCTGTGCGAACTCAACGGTCTTTACGGTATATTCTTGTTGGGATATCCTGTTGGACTTCTTAGTGTCTGCTCCTCCTGGCGAACACAGCATGTGTTTCGTGATGACCGGCCCTACTGAGCACTCCGCATGAAACGAACGTTTTTTTTTTGCGATCCCGCCGCGCTGTGTCTCAAGTCAATCAACTGCAATGCCAACCCTTTCGCGGCTTGCGCTCGGACAGAACGAAGGATGAAATCACGTTGGAGGCGCTGCCCACAAAAGAAGGGATGCAGGTCGGCGTGCTGCTGTTCAGGCCCGACGACGGGCGAGTCCTGGGGCTCAAGAATGCGGCTGATGCGCGAAAATTGTTCGAGGTACGTACTGTAAGGCGGCGCGAGCGATGGTTCAGTGGTTGGCGGGGAGGAGGGGACGTACTCAGTTCTTTCTTGTCTTGGCCATTCAACCCTTGACCACGCACCCCTTTCGAGACCGAGGGTTGCGTTCGGCGGTAGGTTGGTGGGGATTGGAGGGTGGAGGTTGGTGGGTGATATTTGCCGGTGCAGGTTCTGGTTGTTGAGGGAGACCCTTGGGGGAGATTACGTGCGTTTGTAGTATATAGTCAACTGCTGCCGTCGCCGGGGCGCCCCCCCCCTGTGAAGACAGAAGCTCGCTTGATGGTCCAAGGTTTACGCTGCTCTTGGGCCGACCTCCAACGGAACCTCTGCTGCTGTTGTTGTCGCCGTTGTTGTTTGTTTTTTGGTGATTTCGTTGTTTCTGTTGTTGCTGCTGAAGAGCGAACAACCACAATTGTTACGGCTACACCTCTCGGTGCTTGATGCCCGCATGTTGCTGGACTATATTCGCCCGGTTGCACCAACAGCACCGAACGCCGCCAGAGCCATACTCTTTGCCCTGCCCACCTCACCCCTCCCCGCCTCACCCCTCCCTACCCTCATCCCACCCCCACCCCACCCCACTCTGCCCGTACCTCCAATCCCGCCCCCGCCCCCACCCCTACCCCCCACCCTACGCCTACGCCTACCCCACCTCCACGCCCACCCCCCAACCCCACCTCCACCCACCCCCCCCCCCGCCCCTCCACCGCCGTTGTTTTCCAGGAACTTTTCCCTCAATTCGCGAGCATGATAACCGACGAGGCGTACGAGCGGCTCGCATTGCAGGAGGTGTCCCGCCTGCCCAGCTTTTCTTACACCGGCCCGATGTTGCACCTCGGGCGGAGCGCTGTGCTGCTTGGTACGTGTGTGTCCCTCGTTTGTTTGGTTTTGCTTTGTTGGAGAGTGTTTTTTGTCCTCGAGCTTGTGTTGGCAGTGGTGGTGGTGGTGGTGGTGAGGGTGCTGTGTTCTTGTTGGTAATACTTGCGTTATCTGTTGTTGTTGCAGTTGTTGTTTATTCTGTTGTTTGTATTGTTGTTGCTGATGTTGTTGTCAACGCGTTCGTCGTCGTTACCATCTTGACGGCAGACTCTACAATAGTAGCCAAGGGCCGACAACCAAGCACAACGCTGTGTTTTTTCTCACTGTTTCCTGGCAGTTACAGTACGCTTGAAAATAGAGCACGTCAGAAGGCGTCGCCCCCCCCCCCACCCTCCTATACACACATTGTTCGTGTCGAATGTTTGATTTTTTGCACAGGGTTGATCGGAGTGATATTTTATAGCAGTATTAGTAGTCGTGCTGTCCCCAAACTCTGGAGTACTGTTTACTGTGTTGCATCGCACCCAATGCTGTCGAACGTTTTTTTTTTCGTATGCTTTTTACCACCAACTCCGGTTTCAAGGAAACAAAGCCTAATTCAGCTCGACTTACCGTTTTTTTGTGTAATTTGGATTTGTTTGTCTGTTTGTGTTTGCTTATTTGCTTGTCTTACTTGCAGTTTCACGTATATGAGAGATGATCCATCAGCTCGGCTGTTTGTTGGTTTGTCTGTCTGTCTGTCTGTTGTTGGTTTGTGTATTTGGAATTTTTGTATGGTAATTTCGTTTTCTTGTTTCCTCTTTGTTTTTTCGTTGTTTTCGTTTTTTTTGCTGATACCAGGCGATGCCATCAAGTCGGTGAAGCCTTATTTCGGACTCGGCGTGAACACCGCTTTCGAAGACTGCATAGAGCTCGACAGGTGTGGTGGATGGGTATAACTACTTGATTGGGTTCGCGAGTAAGAGTTGGCGATGACGGATACAACGGCAGCGGCCGCGCGCAGCGGCGGCTGGAAGCGGCGGCAGGGGTCGGGGGGTGGGGATGGGTGGTTGTATGGGAGACGAGTTCACGGTGATGCTGGAGATCAGTCGAGGAGCATTTGTTGTTGTTCCTCAAAGAGAAGGCCCGACATTGTTTCGTGTTTCATAAGCTGCACTTTTCCTGTGATGCGACGGACCGGTGTCCCTCGTTTTTTTTTTTGGGGATTTGTACTTTTTGCGCGCGAACCCCAACCCCCCCTCCCCGCCCTGCCGGCGAGACCCTGTCTAGTGCTTTGGTGATTGCTTCAAAACGCACGCGGATGTTTTTCGGCGGCCCGACATGCACCCACTCAAGCATCCGCGCGTTTTATCCCTTCCGAGACGTGCCTACTCAATGGGGTTCGTGTGTTTGTTGTCGTGAATCCGCTGTCAACCTTGTTCTTATGGAACACGTGACGAGTCATTCGTATTTTTCGTCAGGCACCAGGTGCTGGTACTACTTAGTAAACGTTCGTGGTGGAATGTTTACAGCTCTTTTTTGCGCTGACAGATGCGACAAAACTCGGAATCGTGTCTCCGTTCATTCGTTCGTGAGCGTGGGTCGTTTTTTTTTTGCGGAGAGTTGGTCGAAGCGCCCAATGGTATGGATAGTACACATCGTCCGTCGCCGATATAAGCTGTTGGCTTTGGGCCCGCCGCCGCACTCTATGTTCTGTTCTCAGCGTTGATCTTCTCGTAGTGATATTCGCCGCCTAAACTATTTAACTTGCCTTACCCTACCCTGCCTCAACCTACCCTTGCCCTTCCTTACGCGCGGGGGGGCGGGGGAACGGGCCCTTTTTTTTTTTTGAAAAACAGTTGTCTGGAAGAAACTGGGGACGACCTCTCCCAGGCTCTCCCTCTATTCTCGCGGCGCCGCGCCCCGGAGGCAAAAGACCTCGTCGAGCTCTCCCGGGGCTTCGACCGCACCGGCATCCGTGGCTTCTTTGGCTTCATCCTGCCGCTCATCCTCGACTCCATCTGTCACGGCGCGGCTCCGCGCGTCTTCGCTCCAAACACCATCGCCATCTTGCAGAGGGAGGGGATGACCTTCCGCCGCATCCGCTATAGAAAGGCCTTGGACAGGGTTATGCAGGCGTTTCTGGTCGGGGCGGCGGCTGCCGCCGCGGTATTCGTGGCGGCTAGGGCCGCCTTTACAGGTGTTTTTTCTTCCGCTCGCCGCGGCGTTTGTAAGAAGGTGACCAATCGACCGACCGACGGAATGAACGACCGTGCAAGCGAATCACCGACCGACGGACTGAAAGGCCGACCGACGGACCGATCGACCGACGGCCGATGCTGCTGCAAGCAGCGTCAATGTTCGACCGAGAACCCGACAGCTCGGTGCAGTCTCCCGCGGTGCAGTCCAGTGCTGTGGCCACGATGGGGCTCTGGAGCAGCCGGCAAGGGGGAGAGCGGGGGGGGGGGTCGAATGCGACGATGGTGTGGTGGGACCGGAAGAAATGACTTTGTTCGGACTCCGGGGGGCAGGGGCGGCGGAGGCGGCTGCTGCCGCTGCTATGTGATTGCTGCTACTCGTATATGCGGTTGTAGAACATTTTGTTCTTGTAGCCGGCCGAAAAGAGCTGAGTGACGGCCGTTGCTGCTGCTTCTCCGTGTGGCTGTTGCCACTCGTCGACAGTTTTTGATGTACTGTAGTAGCCGGGAGAAAGGAAGGTGGGGTTCGCCCTCGCGGTGGCGCTCGGCGTGCATTTTCCTGCTTCTTGTTTTTTAATTGCTTTATTTGAGCGGCAGCAAGCACTAGTAGTGAACTCGCTGCAGCCTGCTGAAATATTCAGTACATTTTTTTTGTTTGGTTGGAGACGATTGGATGGATAGAAACATATTTTTCATGAATAGCAACTCAACGCGCACGGCGTCTGAGAAGCTGAGACTCGTCTCCAGCCGATGGTGTGTGTCTTACATGATAGGTGTATCGACGTTCTGCTATATGGTTTATCCTGGAGGGGCAAATGGTTAAGCTGTTACAAGTACGTAGCTCAAGGGTCCAATATACTTTAAGGCCGCGAAGGATTATGTCCATCCCTCATCCCCGGGTTTCCGGGTGACTTGAACTTCTATATGTTTTTTTCGATATAGAATTGTCGCCGCTATTTTACCACGCTGCGTTTGGACTCTGGACCTCCGGCTGATCCGTGCCTTAGCAGAGAGCGGATGTATCAGATGGTTGTCTCATCTACAGCAGCTTGTGCTCTCATGATGGGCTCCCGGCAGGTTCTCAACGGAGGTTTACACCTCGACTTTGAGGTGCTGCAGTGGTCGATATTGGTCAAAATTCTGAAGGCACGAACAGTCAATGGGTAGCAATTTATTGAAGTTATACTGTGAACTAAGAACTTTGTGGGAATTCTGCACGAATGTATATTCAATGACCACCCGATAGAAGGGTTAACATCTGGGGGAACCAACAGGAGAAGCAGTGTAAGGGCAGTGTCATCCGCCGCATGTCTTCTCAACGACTCACAATGATAAAACAACCCGCAAATGAAAGTTTGCGAATCACTTGCAGACAGCTAGAGCTCTCCGTAAGCAAGCGCAGCCCACGAAATCGAGGCATCTTCCTTATGGGGTGTGCGAAGGCATCGGGTGCACCAGACAGCAGTCGTACGAAGACAGCCAGAAACAACTCGTGAAGTGTTTTCGTGAACTCCGTGTTGCGAGCCGGCAGCACAAAAGTGTCGAGAAAAAACATGAAATATTACAGTTCACGCGCCAGTACCATGGCTACCTCATCGATGAAAAAAAGGGTTTCACCAACGTTTGCTGGTTTCCTCGCGGATTGTTCGAATACTAAGGTTCAAAAATTCTGCGTACCAGGATTCCTCGATCCAGAGGTTCTACATTATTGCGCTAAAAAAATCGCAAAACATGGCTGAACCAAACTGGATTCTTGTTATTTTGGAGCGCTGTTTCTGAAATTTGGAAATAATACAGATCTTTGTTGCAAATCCCTTTCTCTATCTCCAAGTCGTTCGTATATTTTATCGGAACACCTACACGCGTCCACTCGACAACAAATTCCCCAGAGGTCCTCCGTGACCATAACACGTGGCGTCGTCGTCCGTCGCGGTAAGGGCGTCGCTTGACATCGTTTAAGGGAGAATGCGCGAGATGAACTCGGAGGTGACTAAGATCAGACGGACCGACGAACGGACATACACATAGACACAGGCAGAAAGACGGTCAGACAGGTATACAAGCAGGCAGACAGACAGACGAACCAAAGGACGGACAGACAGACAGGAAGCAAATGTTTGTTTTTACGTTCCAGAGACCAGCACGAGAGAGAACGCGAGTAAAAGTAGTAGCAGATTATCCTACAAGTAAATCAGGGTTCACCGCTGCTTGCTGTTGTTGTCACGAGGTACCGTAATGTTGGCATACGCTGTTGTCGCGAGTCTACGCTGCTCACTGGCCTCTGGGTGTTAGAATTATGTCGAAGCGTGTGGTTTGATGTGCTGGTTGGCGCTGTTTGCTGTATTTGTTGTCGTTGCTTGCTTGCAACTCCGTCGACGAAGAGTGTATATATATGGTACTATTTGTAGGCTATGCACAGTAGCAGTTTGGTTGTCGTATAATAATACCGTACGCGAACGTAGCTAGCTGGTATGTGCATGGGCTTTCCAGCTCGTGGGCGAGACTGTCTATGTTGAGAAAAGCAACCAAAAAAAGCCAACAACGTTGGGATAAACTACCAGGCCATCACAAACGAAAATACGCCCAGTTCGTACTAGTGTTTGGTGTGCTCGATCGCGATGCAGGACCCAAGCGAGAGCGAGGGTTTGAAAATCTCCTTGGTCTGTTATTTCAGGAACGTGAAACGGAAAGAGCCAATAATTTGTTGATTGTGGGTGAGTTGAAAAAAAATATTGTTTCCACACTTTTATTTGCCTTGTTGGCTACCTGAAACGTTTTTAGCAAGTACCTACGCGGTAAAATGTACCTGGCGTCCGAGACACAGCAATGCAGGAAGTAGAAATCGATCGTGTATGTCAGGGGCGTCCGTGAAAAAGAGAAAACGACAAACACACGCCGAGCGGTCGGAATGGAAAACCGTTGCAACCGTCCGTTGTGATCACATGATGAAATATGAAAAAGAAACAAAATGATCCCTATTTTCTTTTTTTTTCACTTGGTTCTAGTGTTCCACCCCCCCTGTCTATAAAAAAAAAATAATGTTACGGTTCACAAATTTTTTTCCTGGGCGCCCTTGTTGTATGTAATGTACAAGAATATTGCATGGGATAACTACAAACAGCTGATATTATTTGGAGCTACTATTAATAGCGGTTGAACAAACAGAATGTTTTGTTGCTGAGATCAGCTCCAACAAACTTAAGTCTGAAGCAACGGGTGGTCGGCCTTTTGTCTGGTTGTCTGTATAAATTATGAAATACGTCAGCTGTGAGTTCGACTGAGATGGTTCTGAATGCGAGGAATTGTTCGGGGGATTGTTATGATACTGCTTTGTATGAGGTTGAAAGCCCGGTAACTACCTGGGTTCAGTCACTGGGATCGTATTTGTAGTACTTGGAAGGCGTATCTTAGATGGAAAGTCAGGGGTTTTCCAGAGGCGCACGAGCTTGGTCTCAGTCTCCGCGTGCACGAAAGGAATAAAACTGCTCTTCTTCTATAGCTAAGCAAACAACACATGTGAGTACAACGTTTACCGACTTAAAAGGTAGACCTGTCCAGAGAGATACAAAGTGTCCCGCAAGCTTGATATTAACAAGTGGCGTCGTCGGCAGGACTCGTCTTCCTGGACTTTGGGGGATGAATTTTTGTCTGCCCGATATGTTTCTGGTGTGTTTTCTTTTTTTTTTGGACTGGGTTGGGGATGTGTTTTTGCGCATTCTGTCCTGCCTACCCCCCCGCCCAGTGTTGGGACTGGTCTGGGCACTCGGCCGCTCAATTGCGGCCCAGGATGCGCTTTCAGAGTTGTGGACTGGGTTTAGATGGTTCTTGCCGTCTTCCGTGTTGTTTTTCTTTTCGTTCCCGTACGCACTTCTCGCTTTTCCGTGCATCTTCCTCGCCTCCCCCCCCGTGCGGGCGGTATGGCGATGGCTTTCATCGACGATTTCTTCCTGCCCCTTAAGGCTAGGTCTTCCCTTTATTTTTTTAACGTACTTTGCCGGCTTCGTTGCCTCGCCGTTCAGAGGTGTGGGAGTGGGTATTGAGGAGCCGCATCTTCGACTCATGTTCTAGTTTGTGGAATCGGGGTTTCCACGAATTTCCCATAATTCTGCATATACGGCTCATCAGAGTGGGCTAGTGTTATGATATTGTCTTGTATGTGATTGAAAGCCCGGTAACTACCTGGGTTCAGTCACTGGGATCGTATTTGTAGTACTTGGAAGGCGTATCTTAGATGGAACACCAGGGGTTTTCCAGAGGCGCACGAGCTTGGTCTCAGTCTCCGCGTGCACGAAAGGAATAAAACTGCTCTTCTTCTATAGCTAAGCAAACAACACATGTGAGTACAACGTTTACCGACTTAAAAGGTAGACCTGTCCAGGGATACAAAGTGTCCCGCAAGCTTGATCTTAACAGGCTGAACAATACACGTCTCACAGCCGCTCCACTCACTCTGTCACCGCTCGTCGTACTGGAACAGTAGCGGTATACATTGTCGAATAAGGTATCCGATGAAACGACTGAGAACAGGCCCAGCCTCGCCCCGAATCTCTACAACAGGCTTCGCGAGTATCACGCTGAGTCTTTCCATTTATCAAGTCGACGCCTTCGTACGAGTAGGTTTTCCAGGGCATTATTAGGATAAATTGCAGCCGATCGTGAGATTCGATGTAGAAACTCGTTTATAAACTAAGCCTGCTTAGATCAGGCTGTTAATCTTGAATCTTGCCCGGGGTCGGGAGCAAGAGCGCTAGTCTGCCCTACGCGGTCAACGAAATCGTCGTTGCCATCGTTCATGGTGCCCCAGTAGAGGCTATGGATACGCGAAGCGGTCGTGTGTGCGGTGTGTGGGCAGTGTGCCCTCTGCTGGCCGCAAATTCTCTCTTGTTTGCGCCAGCTCGACTCGGTGCTGTTCTTGTTGCTGCTGCTTGGTGCTAAAAATCTTGGATAGTGTTCAAAAGCTAACGTGGGTAATTATTTCACTTGTAATTAAAAAGTTTGTAGGGCATATAGCAGTGATTACTCTTGGTGACCACGCTTTACTCACTTGACTGACAATTTTTCCTCAAACGCTTTGATTGAATGAAATACGCTTTTAACGCCCGACACATTTGAAACTCCGTTGTACAGGACCCCGGTAAACTGGGGAATGACCCTTGCAGCTTCCTTATCTAGAAAAGGCTAAAAATCATGCTGTTGTCTGAAGGTTTGCTGTTGCCGCTGCCACCGCCGCTGCTGCAGCTGCCTCACGTGTTTCCCGGGGCCAACTGGGATCTCTGCTGCTGCTGTTGCTGTGAACTGTGATTTGCCATGAATGCGATACTGAAAACGACCACGAGTAGGTGCAGAGTTGGCACAGGGTGCGTACAAAAAATGAGCTGAAACGCAGAATTTACTTGTTGTTTGTCTGTCTCGTCTCGTGTGTATGTCTGCGTGCCTCACGGTTGGCTTTTTCCCGTCTGGCACGCTCTGAGAGTAAGGACATATCGGCATGATACATGCATCATGTAGAAACTTCACGAAGATGGGAGCGATCGATCCTACTCTGCTAGTGCTCGCTGCTCGTGTACATGAAGATCACGCATGACCTCTGTCTCCGCATGGGAAGCTTTCACTTTGAAAACCATTGTTTTCCAAAAACTATTTACTTCGTGATACCGATATTTATTTAGCAAAAATTCTCCCCCCCCCCCCCCCCCCTCCATTTGCTAAACACATATTTTTAAGGCAGGGGGAAGAACCATCAGAACACCATTTTCTGGAGCAAAAACTTTCAATGGGGCTGTTGGAGCCGCTGAGGAGGACACCCAAAGTCCTGTCTCAATTTTTTATTGTCATGCTTGCTGTTGAAAGAAACGAGACGTGTATGGCACAAAAAACAACGGAAACAGAATAACCAAGACACGTACCCCCCTGCGCCCGCTCCCTCCCCCCCCCACCTCCAACCTCTACCCTCAACTCAAATTCTGCAAACAATTCCTGCCCCCCCCCCCCCCCCCTCCCTCTCCTTGCCGCCTGGCACACATCACAAAACGAAATGGAAAGTCGGATAAACAGCGCCGTGGTGTCGGTCGGGAATTTCTCGAACCGTGAATAAAACCATACGCTAAAAACAACAATCAAGCAGATAAAAAGGGCAAAACAACGATTAGCGTCGAAATATTCTGGAACGGGATCCAGGGAGGATCAGAACGCCTACTACAATACCCTAGAGATCACCTCCTACCCCCTCCTTCCCTCCTTTCGCCCCTCACCCCACCTGCCTCCAACAGCTGAACACCCCCGGTTTATTGGATTGAACCTACGTCCACCCGGCTGCTTTCCCTCCTCGTTATCGTTCTTTGTTACTGCCGTGATAATTTTACGCTTTCTAGTGAAATCGCGAAATTACCGACCGCAAGCCTTGTCTAGCCACCCACCCCCCGTCTCTCCCCTCCTTTCACCGTGCGCAGAAGGCACAATCAATCGCTCCTACGGTTGGTTGGCTGTGAGAAGAGGGGAAAATAAAACTGCAGCAAACGGTGCTATGATCAGCAACCTCACGACTATACGCATCAAGCGAGCTTCTGTCAATGAATCAATGAAACCTCACTGGTGCTGGTATACGTGTCATATTGATTGTAAATCACCGAGTTGTCTGCATTTTGTATTCTGTTTGTCAACCATCACCAGAAGAAGAAGAGACAAATAAAAGAGAGACGCTACGACGGGGACGAAAAAAACAGCTCGTAATAGGCGGCAGATGAAAAAGTCGACAAAACTTTGGACGAAAAAATCCAAGCAAAATTAGGCCTTCTTGCCGTGGACCCACACCGGCTGCTGCATGGAGGACATCAAGTCCTAAAGAGAAGCGGAAGGGACGGAGGAAGGGAGGAGAGAAAGAAGGAGGGAGGTTGGGAAGGAGGGAGTTCCTCTAAAAAAACAGAGCTTTTCTATATCGCCGACGGTTGGGTGGGACGAGGACTCCAGACTGCAATATATACGGTACGATGAATACGTGTCGAATTCTACTACTGTTATATATTAATAGTATATCTTTAGTGCCATCGGGGCCAAGATAATCTACGTCTCGATAGGGCGGGGAAGGGGAACATAGGGTTACTTTTGTCGAGCAGCACAAGTCGTCTTACAGTGGTGTTACACTAATTATCACCGAGGGGGCCCATAAATAATATCTGCAACCGTAAATAATATCAACCCAGGAGAAACGTTTTTCGGCGGATAGAACTCGGTAAGACTCCTGCGTGCGGCGCCCTACACACGCTGGCACTGCCCGGAAACAGCGATGGCAGTACCTGCGGCAGAACCAGTAGCAGCAGCACCACCAGCACCAGTACCAGCACCAGCAACGATCCTACATTCTCTCACCATCGGGAAATCGAAGGGCGCAGACTTTCCATCCGTCTTCGCCCCCGCGAAGAAGTCGATGATCTTCAGCAGGTCCGTCATGTCCGAGATCACGATCTCCGCGCCCTTTCCGTTCTCGGCGCGCCCCCCGGCCATGAGCATCTCGGCGTGCGTATCCTTCTTGTAGTCAGGAATGTGAGACGCCCCGACGTACCCCACGGTGAGTCCTAACAAGGATGGGGGAGGGGGGGGTGAGGGTTGGGGGGGAGAGAGAAGCGGGGGGGGGGGGGGGGGGGGGGGGTGACGTTAATGAAGGTGAAGATAGGGTAGAAGAAAACTGTGTCCGTTAGGTCCTTTTAAATAAAAGTTACGTACCGGTTGGTACCATTGCCTGTTGTGGATTATGCGTCTCTTGAATCTGAGGTTGTTAGTAGTGACGTACGAGGTTTACGTCTTCTGTGCCCCTACCCTGTGCGTGGGAGGCCAATAATTCATGACCTGAAACATCCATCAATAGACTGCCATGCAGTCTGGGCTACCGTTGCCTGAGGCTACGAACATTCTAGAATGGGTGCTGGTCCACAGCCTTATGGGGGATGCATTGGAGACCTTTGGGCTCATCAAGTATTGGAACAGGGTTTTATTTTCGAACATCTGATATCAACAAAGTGCAAGACTCTGAGGAGCAATTGCACAGCTTTTGTAGAAGCAGTCTCGGATACAGAGCACGTGAGGAGTCCGATGGGAAGCACTAGCTAATCATCGCTGGTACAGCAGGGAGGGATGCTGTTCCACCATTGTCGGAACTCTCCGATGGTGGATGCGGGAGCCGGGTGGAGGATCCCGCAGATGACGCCGTGGAGGCGAGGTCGCAGCTACTGCTATACAGCAGCAGTAGCAACTAAGCCCTGCCGCGGAAGCCGAACCGTCGGCGTGGAACAGCAGCAGCAGCTGTTTTATGTCATACGTATGGTGGGAGTTTAACCATATGCACCTCTGCCGTGTGACGCGGATAGGGGGATGGCGTACAACAGCAGCAGCTGAAAGCCCTACGGCAGGAATACAGCCGTGGACAACCCCGCTGTGTGTATCGGATGGGGGGATTTCAAGTCGTGGTGGGATTATTCTCCCGTGTGCAGGAGGAAGGAGGTATGGGTTTTCGCAAAGCGAGGATCATTCTGCTCAATTCGCGAGAAGCTGCACAGCCGCCACGCTGTGCGCGCTCCACCATGAGGAAGTAAGAAACCCGCGTGACGTACTATTCTCTATGCCCTCTGCTGCGAGAACTTTAATAGCGGAGGAAGTCGGCGCATGATACTCGGGTGCTGTCTGCAGCAGTATAACAAAAAGAGAGGAATAGGGTCTGAACGGCAACACGTACTTCATGATAGCAACAGCAGCAACAGCAGCAGCGGGAAGGTCAAGACGGGTATGTATCTCGTCAGCTGAAGCTTTTCATGTTATCCGTTTACATCGCGGGGCGGGAGGTTACGTCTAGTTTTTCTGGCGGGTTTTCGTATGAATGAAAAAAACTGTTTTTGCGATTGGATATACCTTTCTGTCGAAATTTATTTTTTATCGTACAAAAAGAGATATGTCATTTGCGACTGGATTTGGATTCGTTCCGTGTAAGTCGTATATGATAGATACGGTTTGCGACGTTAGGGATTACAAAATTATATGATATTTATCGTTTTTCCCGGATGAGTGGTGGATGATATATTGTATCATTTGCCACTGGTTGCGGATCTCTGAATGGTATGGAATTTATTACTTATCCCCGAAAATCGTGAATGGTACGAGCACGAAGGTAGAATAGCGGCTAGGTTCCTCGTGGATGGTATCCGCAACCCTAAACCTCTCGTAATTTAATAAGTGTATTATCATATCCAACCTTATCATTCCTACACACTTCTGTGCGTGTTTAGGTATGGACATGACCAGAGGTGACTGGTCGGACTGAAATAGTTTTTTTGGTGGCTTTGTGGGATTACGGATACGTAGATACGCCCTCCTTTAGTTGAATGGTACTGGTGTTTACTCCTTGTTTTGATTTTTGCTGAAACCTTTTGTTTGTGACTGTTCACTGTTTGCATATTAATTCGGATTGGTTGTTTTACCACCAGTACAAGTATTGTTGTGCGAACTTGCGTTTGTTCGCGAAGAAGCACATACGGAATATCTGTTTTGCGGATGATGGAATAGCGTTATTAGCTGGGAGCTCTCAGGTTGTTCGTGTTAAAAGTTGCAGCATTTCGATGTTTCGTCTTTCGGTCACTAGGAGCTAGCATACAAAAAAGACGAAAAGGGAGTATGTTCGGTTTTATTACGTATTACAAGCGAATATTATTATGGGTAATTTAAGGTGCCAGACAAATTCTATGTGAAAAAGGATGTATGCTATCTCGCGGTTACGTTACGATCTGTGTACCTATGGCGGCGGTAGTAAGGGACAGAGGAAGATTTTTGTCCGGGGAACCTCGCGATGTCTGGCTTAATATTTTTTGGCTTAGCTTGTCTTTTTTTTCTTGTCGCGACTACTGTTGTATTTTTTCCCGTGATTGTAATAGTTTTGCGTGGGATTGAGGGAGGGGTTTTCGCGTGTGGTCGGGATGAGTTCCTTCTTGCCATTAGTGTGATTGATTTGGGCCAAGGAGATACGCTGTGGTTATTTTGGTTCGCCACTGTTATGTAAAGAGCCAGGGAGGGTATTCGTTTGGTCTGTTTAAATGACAGTTACGTACCGGTTGGTACCATTGCCTATTGTGGATTATGTGACTCTTGACTTTTGAGGTTGCAAGTGGTGACGCACGAGGCTCTCTTCTTCTCTGTCCCTACCCTGTGGGAGGCTAATAATGTATGACCTGAAACATCCATCCATAGACTGCCATCCAGTCTGGACTGCCGTTGCCTGGGGCTACGAACAAGTGGGGGGGCGAGGTCAGTGCATGGGAGATTGGAGGGTGAGGGGGAGGAGGCAGAAAAGGACGGGTGGTGTCGTTGTGGCTGTCCGTCGGCAAGCGTGCTATGGTTACCCACGGTGATTCTGTAAAGAAGGAGGGATGGTCGTCCTTTGTCAGCAAGCGCGCCGCGGTATACGGTGAGTCCAATCGAGGGGGGGGCTTGGGGGTGGAGGGTGGGCGGGACGAGTCAACACACACGACCACCGACAAGCCTACACCTATGTAGCCACAGAGGCAAGCTTCACCGTTCCCTCCCACAACATACACCCACGCCAACTCGCCGCAAAAAACAAAGCTATCGCTAACCATGGGCTCGAGCTAGACGGAGAACTAGCTCATTTTTGCGAAGGAGATTGTCGCTTCTCCCATGTTTACGGGAATTCCACAAAATTCAAGCGAATTAGCTGAACTGAAATCGAATCGAAAACCGAACCGAACCCAACCAAAAACTAATGCAACAGAATCGAATTGATCCAAATCAAACCAAACCAAACCAAACCACATCAAGCCAAGCCGAAAACGACCCAAACCAAATCAAATCAAACCAACCCCAAATTAAACCGCACCGCACGGCACAAGACAGCTACCAAACCGAACCAAAAACAGGACCATAAACCGAAAATCGTCTCTCACCGACGCCCGCGTTCGAAGCAGAACCCACGCCGGAACCGCTGTCCTCAACTGCGATGCAGTTCACGGGCTCCTTGCCCTCGGTTTCGGCGGCCTTGAGGTAGACCGACGGGTTGGGCTTGAACCGGGGGGGTCGAAGTCGCTCTCTCCGCTGTGCACCTTGAAATTTCAATATCAAATTATTTTTATACTTGGTACTTTTCACGTCTGGCTTAACTACTGTATTTACGTCCAAGCAACTAGCAGTATTTATCACAAAGAAAAGCAACAGAACAACAACAACAATGACAACGAGCGAAAATAGATGCCGGTAACCGCTGTACCGCCATGCCGTTCCGTCAAAATCGACTAATAGCGGTGGCGACGACTATCTATATACGTGCACCATATACATGCATGCATACATACAGCAACAGGGCCAACATCTCTGGCACATACCGCAGCAGCATCGGCATCAGCACCAGCACTAGCAGCAGCAGCAGCAGCACCACCACCACCACCACCTCCAACAGAAGCAGCAGCAGTAGCAGCAGCTCTAGCTCTAACAATACCACGTGCAGCAGCAGCAGCAGCAGAGTCAGCCCCAACTCTACTCGTAGCACATACATAATCACCACCGTCACAACCAACACCACCAGCTCTAGCTCTTAGAAGCAGCACAAGCACCGCGCGAACACTAGGCCCCCACCTTGTCGGGGGGGAAGTACTCGTCAAGTCCGCAGGCCGTGATGGAAGCCGCACCCTCGGCTTGGGGCTGGTGGTTGAAATGCAGAACGGCACGGTCGCCGCGGTCAAAGCCGCCAGCACCTGTCCGACCAGGGGAAAAGGTCGTCGCGGCGCGCGGTGTTAGCCGCGAGAAGCGGTGGGGCGGGAGCAGCTACTGCTTGCCGAGCCGGCCGAAGGGCGGTAGTTGGGGTAGGGTCGAGGCAAGGATGGGGGAGGCATGGGAGGGAAGGAGGGGGGGGCGGCATCGTCTCGCATATATCGCGATGCGTTAGCGGGGGGGGGGGGGGTAGGGGCAAGGGGTCGGAGTGCGTGTGTGTATGAGGGTGTGTTGCGTGTGTGTATGTGTGCGTATACGCGTGTGCGTGCGCGTATGTATGCGCGTGTGCTTCCGGCCACGGTGCACGCTTGGTGCCCCGAAAGTTCGCACGCGGCTCCAGTCCAAAAACAAAACGCCCGGCTTCGCACTGCCCTCCCTCACCCCCTCCCCCTCTTCCCTCTGCTCGGCAGCTGTGGCACACAGTCGCCCACGCAGCAAAGTGCCAACTACAATAACCCAACAACAAACTTACTACTGTCGTGTTTTTCTTTTTAGCGCGGTACGCAAGACCATGCAAGCGAAAGGGGAAGGATTCGGGGGGGGGTTGACGAGGGAGGCGGGGGAGGAGGGCGGGGTGCACTCGAAACCATGCATCGCCGTAGTCGTATGGTCATAGGCCCTCGCCTCCCTACAATGCCGGGACGGAGCACGTCGGGTTTTCACCGACCAGGCAGACATTGCTTGCACCAAGTGCGAAGCGCCGTGAGGTGTTCGGCGAGTCGCGAAGGGTGACCTGCATCCTACTACTCGTCAGAACCGCGTGTGATGGGTGACAGCTTCAATGAGTTAAATGAGGGGCGGGGAGGGGCGGGGGCGTACTAATTCGTTGCTCGCGGTAGGGGGGGGGGGTGACATCCCCTCTCTCGTACCTCCTTTACAACAGAAAATCCGTTTCGGGGACAAACTACTTGGAATAGACCACTTTTAGGGAGAAAAAATAAAAAAACAAAAAACATCCTGGAGGCACAACGAACGTATGGAGTAATCGCCTTCATTAGACCAGTTTTCCCAAATGATAGGACATTCTTCATTTGTTCCCCTCCGTACGGAAAGTGACCTATTTAAGTTCGACATTTTTCGCCACAGTAAATGGCCAAAAGGGATGTATCCGCACTTCTCTGACGCCGTTGCAGGGCTGCGCAATCTTGCTGAGTGCGTCGACGGTCTCCGTCTTCTGCTGAATCAGCAGGGTTGCCAACTCTCCCCCATCCGGGGCTCGTAGCTCGGCGAAGCTCTTTAGCCCGAACTTTTTCCTGTGGGGTCCACCGCGTCAAGCATTTCCTGCGGCTCCGATTTGGCTGCGTCAGATAGATCGGCAGGTAGGTAGACGTACAGAAAGATACGGAGAGACAGAGGAAGTGACAAGACAGGTAGACAGAGAGACATAATAAACAAAATAGACAGACAGACAAACACGCAGGCAATGCTTAAGTTAGTTCAGACAAGTTTAGCTATTTCGATTTGGATTGGTTCGTTTTGAGTGGGTTGGTGTGATTCAGTTTGGTTTAGTTTGTATAAGTCTTCATAAGGTTGTTACAATCCTGTCAGCTGTGAGCACGACCGTTTGAAGGGTCGAAACTCGACCTTGCAAGCTGTGTATTACGTCAGACACGATCGTCAGGTGTGCTTGTTTGTGTAGGTTTGGTTCGGTGCCGTATCATTTCGTCTTCTATTTTTTGTCCGACTTTTTGCCCGGCCACTGCGGGTGTCGCACTGCGGGATGCGAGCGAGATATACCGCCGTAAGGGCTTTTTATCAAGCGCCCTCTTCGGGGGCGTTTTGCGGGCAGAGGGGGGGCGGCGCGTTCCACCTACTGCAGTTCTATATTTAAAAGTCTACTGAACCTGCAGCAACCACCCGTACACCTCTCCAACGCTCCCCGAGTGTACCTGCACATTGCGGGAAACGCTTGTTATCCCGCGCCTTCCCTACTTTGTTTATCGTCTCGTCCACGTCTCGTAAACGGCAACACAACAGTCTCAATGCGCCAAGTGGCACATCAGAGTCGCACGGCAAGCAGTGTACAGTCAACTGTCAGTACTTACAGCAAGCCGTTGAAGTACAGTAAATGTTTTACAGTACGCAATACAGCTTACAGCGCAGTATACTGGTATAGCACAGCAGTACCCGGGTATGTCCGGTGGCACAAAAGTATGTACAATAGGAGTCGTAGTGGCAGCATAATAGCAGTACCTAAAAGCCCCAACCACGGCAGTAGCACGGCAGCAGCACAACAGTAGCACAACAGCTCTGACACAACGTAGTATAGTGGCATGTACAGGCAGTCAGTAGCACGTACAGGCAGTACCACATGAGCAGTAAAACAACACTAGCATGGCAGCTGTAGCACATAGTAGTATAACGTTGCGCAACGGTAGATATAACATTGGGGAGCACAACATGGAACAACAGCTTCTATAGCAGGACAGTACCGTAAACGCCTTCGTCACTGCCGCTCACCGGCAAACATCTCCTCGACGCTGCCCATCCCCGCGGCCTTGCGCTCCTCGTCGACCGTCTCCACCATGAACTCGAAAGCCTTGCCAGCGTTGTCCCTCACGAACTCGGGCATCAAGCTGTCCAGCTTGTCGGGGGCTATCGTCGGTACGCCGCAACGCAAACGCAAGAAATGAATCAAAGAGAAAGGTTAACGCAACAAACGCCGCGTGTGGAGCGCTTCGCATCTAGGAGATGACATTAAATAGGCGAGTCGATCACGGGGCACGAGATACGGGGGGGGGGGGGGTGACAGAAGGAGGCGGAAAAGGGGCGGGAGGGGGGGAGTAGTTTGTTGTGCTTCTAATAGTGGGAAAGAAGAATCCTCGGCCTCGGCTCGATCCACAATGCTGTTCTCTTACTACTGACCACGTTGCTGTTGCTGCTGTTGCTGCTGCTGCTGCTGCACGAGGAATATTGCGCGTGGGTTATCGCGCAGGTTTGTCGGCGGACGTCTGCGCGCCTTCCTTGCCGTACGAGTACTGATGCTGTTACTCTACTGTTTTATAGAGATGGTACAAGGATGTCTCGTGTCAAATATTTTTGCTGCTATCGATACCGTTACCGTGTTTGTCATACCATGTCCCATGCCATGTGTCATGTCATGCGTCATGAGTCAGTGTGGGGAAGCAAAGGAACGCGTGCACTGGTGGATGGATGGATGGATGGATGGATGGATGGATGGATGGATGGATGGATGGATGGATGAATGGATGGATGGATGGATGCATGGATGCATGGACGGATGGATGGATGGATGGATGCATTGCTGGACGAGTGGAAGAATCGAACTATCGGCCGGTGTCAGTAAAGGGCGATAGACCGCCACTTCGAGGGAAATAATCTGCTACCGTCATGCCGAGAGGTGCAATCTCCCGCGGGGAGGGGGAGCGAGGGGGGGGTGGGTGTAATCATGTCATGCATGGTCGTAGTCGTATGACCATAGCAGGGGAACGGGGGGGGCGTTTATACTGCCCTTGCATAGGGTGCAGCCCCAGACTGAATGTCGTAGATTCGTTTAGCTTTCGTGGAACATTTGAACAACATTCGACAGAAAACGACGCACTCAGAAAAATGAGTAAGCGTCAACCAACAAACCAACCGTGAACAAACAATGTGATAAGTCAATCCTGTGTCCCCAAAGTACTGCATCCGCCGCTAAGGAGATCAGCTATTTGTAATTGGGGTCGAAACATTTTGGCAGCGGTAAAAGGGCTGATAACCCAGACGTGCATACAAATACGATTACAGACAGAAGAAAAGCAGCACGATGCGAAGAAAAGAACATACCGTGTGCGTACCAAAACGAATTATAATAAGCTATTGAGACCAGTGCCGGCATACCTGGTATATACCTGGTATACAGTCAGCGCAAGTACGGATGTATTGGTAGTACGTACCAGGTACGTGCATATGATATTATGTGTAAGAGAACGGAAGGGATTGGGGTGGAGGTGAAGGCCGGGGTTGGGGTGGGGGTGGGGGGTTGTGGAGGCAGAAGAGGGATGATGAGGCTTCGCGTCTTGGCCGCTTCCAGGAGACCGTCGAAGCCATGTCTAGTCAATACTTACACTGCACCAGTTAAAGTATCGGCCCGCCAACAACAAACACCTCGTACGAAAACCTCGTGCGTAATTTGAGCAAACCTTGGAACATTATCGTGGCATCATCCTTGGCCAACCTTGACATAGGCTACTGTATATAAGGTACCTGGTGCCGAGTATGTGATAGGCGTCGCGCTCGCGGTTGAGCATGGTTTCTTACTCCAAATTTCTTAGCGCGCCCCAATAAACGAGCCTCGCGTTCTTAATTGCGTATATCATATTCGTGGGCCTATTGTAAAATCGTATTCCAGGTTGTACTGCTGTAACAGCTCCAGCGACTATTAAATCAATAAATACAAGACCACTATTAATAGCTCACTCACTGGTACTGGGGAGGTAAGGGGCGAGCTCCCAGAAGGCCACCTCCATGGCCGGGGTCTCCGTGTCTCCGATGGTGCCATCGAAGTCGAAGAGGATAGAGATATCCTTGTTGGCAGTTGCCTTCTCCATCTTGAATCAAGTTGTCGTCGGTGAGGTTTGTAGCTGCTTCATGCATATGCCGAAACGTTTCAAAACAGCAGAACGAGAAAAAAAACACACACACAAATTCACGCACATTCCAGAGCAGTAAAAAAAGAGAGTAAAACGAGAAAAGCAAATTGCACACATGCGTACACCGGTCGGGGAGCAGCAGCAGAGAGCAGAGGTACGAACGAGCGAGCGAGCGACCACGCGCGGCAAGAGAGACAAGAGATTACCATGAAACGCATACCAGTAGGAACAATGGAACAATGACGAAATCGACCGCGAGGGAGGGGGCCCGGGGAAAGCCCGACCTGTCTGTCTGCTGTCGCGGTACGGGTGTAGACATATTAGGTCACGCAAAGGCAAGCGGTGACGTGGCTATAAAGGCGTAGTTGATAATGCACCAGCTACCTGGTACCAGGTGCCGGGTATGTCTCAAACGAGCTGATTCTCAGTGTATTGCACATGGGGTACGTACGTATATGTGCCCGGCATCTTTCATGTCTTTCTCTCGACACAGCAGCAGCCGATATGCTCCGAAATACCGCGCATCTCGACATTTACGCTGTCAAACCCGAAGGTAAGAGGTGTGTATACAAGCAGAGGATATCACTTTCTTTTGTGCCTGTAGCTCACCTTGTCGTGTGTAGATGCCGAGGGAGATCGGAGCGTGCGTGTGCCAGAATGTGCTGGAAAACCGGGTACGTACAGGAAAAGGGTTTCCACATAAACGACAAAAATCTTTGCAAAGGGAACAATTTCAATTAAGTTCGTGTTTTGTGGCCAATCACAACCAGGTATTGATGACAGTCTCGCGAACATCCGTGCGGCGAGCGGTGAGTTTCGAGTCCACCCCCTGATTGCATCAGCCGATATACTCGATGTTGTTGTCGCGAGTGTTGCTGCGGGGAGTCCCGCTCTCTCGGGGCCACAGCGAGCGAAAACGATAGGCTGCAGTAGTATAGTAAGCGTTAGCGGTGGTGGTAGTGGAAGTGGCAGTGGCCGCAACAGCAGTAGAAGTAACAGTGGTGACGCTTGCCAACATCGTCCCCTCTTTTCCTCGACGGGCGATGGTGACGATGATGATCAGCCGCTACGAGAGTTTATGGCGACCCTCGGAGTGTACTTCACGCTTCCGGAACAAGGCGTCAACAATCCGGAAATACTCACAAGGTTGGTGCGTGTGGCGGGTGATACCTGGTGCATGATATGGTCTTGTTTTCGTTTACAGCATCGCGAGCTTCTTACTGGTACATACCCCCATACCTGGTACATGTAACTCCGACACGAGTATCATGCGGGGGTAACTGCGTACACGTAGGTACTGCGATGTGTTTGTATAGAACTACTTACTCAGATCTCGATCTCTGAGCGTGCTCGGTTGGTACACCCCTGGCCTCTCAGAGCTCCCACTTGGAAATCGCCTCCTTTTACTACTTGCCGGATCTTTCCAGCGGGTCTTTGTTTTCTCCATTTCTGGTCGTACTTTCAGTCCTTCTTTCCTTTTTTCTTCTTTCGTTTCGTGTGCGTGCGTGTACTCCGAGCACGGTTGCGCGGGCGAACCCGGCACCGTCGCGGGTGTCAGCGGATGCTGGAAGGTAGAGGGGGGGGGGGTTGCAAGGAGCGCGGTCGCCGCTTTCGTGCCTAGGCGTCGCGTGTGCCTCGAGACACGAGGGATGCATCAATAGGCTCTGTCTGGCCTCCATTTGTGATTTTTGATATTATAGAGTACGTACGAGTATTTAAGGGTCGATCGGGATTGTAAGATAATATTTAAACGGTGCTTATTTTTGCGACCGGGCTGAAAGTCACAAGAGGGAGGTACCCCGAATGAGCACCAACATTGTCAAGCTTGCGTTGAGGTCCACGGTGAGCACCGGGCTTCACGCGAGGCGGGCGACGAGGCTCACTGTGAAAGAGAGGGAGGAAAGCTTTACCTGGACTGAATCGGTGGCGAGATGTTCGCGAGAGGGGCGGGCGGCGTACGAGGCTGAGAGAGAAGCTCTGCTGTTTGATTTTTTCTTTTTTTCATTTTTTCCTTTTGACTGGTGTAAGGTGGTCCAATCCGGTAGTAACTTACTATACGAAAGGGGACGGGGATTTTTTTCTTTCAGATTTTTTCGGTTTCATTTTCATTGTTTTTGCGGTGCTGCTGTGCCGTGCTGTGCTTCCTCTTTCGTACATACGAGTACAGACACAGAGCATATCGAAAGAAGAAAATAAGTACCCTACCGGGGGTATGTACGTATGTACGACATGCGAGCGAGCGTAGCGGAAAACCGCCCGCGACGCGAAGCGTATGTGGCGTCCGAGCTGTTTTCTCCTGAAGCATGGCGGCGGGACTCTCGGCATTATCAAGTCGCCAGTTTGCAACTACAGTCATGAAAAAAACAACATTCAATCATGGACCTCTGTCCGCTTCGCATAATTTGATGTACTTTTCCTTCCTGAGCGAGCGTAGCCGGCGGCGTAAGCCGCCCGCGGAGCGAAGCGCCTTGTATATATTACGCAGCTTGCAAAGTTGAGCATCAACTACTTGATCAGTCGAACTCACAGCTGACGTATTTCATGAATTTATAAAATAGCACAATGTATTCTCGTAGTATACATTCTTGGTATTAATAGCACCAAGCCTCGGTAGCTGTTCGGCCTCTTCCGAGCTGCGTACCAGTACCTCCCCTGGGTAGCTCCCTTTGGCCTCCTTGGGTAACTGCAATGTGCGTAGGTTTCTTGTCAGGCTTGATGCATGTTCGTATTTCCGATTCCCCGCGGACATGATTTTTTCAAATTCTGAGTTGCACACACACAGCGCGTGTCCTGAAAACTACGGCTATTATAACAGCGTTGACAAGCAAGATGCGACGAAAGCGCCTACACCAAGTAGTACAACGAGTCCGTGAACATACGTCAATGCAGCAACTTCTCGAGAGTTTTTTTTTTTTAAATCACCACTTTCACTTTCCAGCTTAAGGAGACGCTCGCACCCAAGCGTCCCCTGGTTCCTGGGTTCCCGGTTGCTCTAATCTCTAGATGTTTTTATCGGAACAGAAAAAAAAAAACATGGCTCTCTTAACACACTGCATTTAGAACGTCGGCCGGCTCGTGCTCACCGGAAAGCGACGGTGACTTGTTAGAGGTTCATCACAGCAGCTTGTGTTTCTCTCGAGATTGATCCCCCGCAGGTTTTCCACAGAGGCCTACACCTCGACTAAGAGGTGCTCCAGTGGTCGAAATTAATCGAAATTTGGGGTGCACAAAATGATACTAAAAACTACCCCCAACTGAGCGTTTGCACTTCACTTGCGGACAGCTAAAGCTCTTCACAGGAAACTGCAGCCCGCGAAATTGAGGGATGCTCATGATGGGGTCTGTGAGGGCGTCGGGTACGCCAGACGGCAGTCGTAGGCAGCGAGAAACAACTCACGAAGCAGTGTTTGCGTGCATTCGAAGTTGCGAGCGAGTAGCACAAAAAACTCGCGAAAACGCTAAAATGTTTCATTTCACGCAAGGGAGCATAGCACAATGGCTTCATCACCGATCAGGAAATGGCCTTCACTAGAAAGTTACTGTTCTCCAGCCGGATGATATACTTCAAGTATCTCGTAGGGAGTCGTCGTCGAAGATGCTTCTGGGTCCAAAAGTACGTTCCCATGATGGGTAGTAAGTTATTGGGCCCAAAAAAGAACAAAAATGGGCTAAAAGGCTCAGGATTCTCGTACATTTGTGTCAATCATTCTACAACCACGAAATACGGACCTTGGTTGCAAATCCCTCACTCTTTCCAAGTCGCATGTATATGTTGCCGAAACGCCTACGCGTGGGTACTTGACGACGCGATCCTGAGCGTGCCAGCGTCCCTTTAACTCGTAGGAGGTTTTACCCTCAGCGATCTTCTTCTGGACAAGCCGTCGTCACAAGTGTCGTCCCTTCTCCCCCCCGGTACGTGCCTTTATTTTTGTCGCGTATAAGGTTCAGGATTCCCGCTGCTCGTCGATTTTCATCGAACGTTGCTAACTCACGCTCTCGCGCTTTCCGCCAATCAATTTTTATGCAAGAAAAAGTCCTTACGAGTATGCACTCGGTGGGACTTGAACCCACCAAATTGATCCTAATAGGCATGCGGACCACTTACCAAGCCACCGGGGACGCGTTGGTTTATGCAAGAAAAAATCATTACGAGTATGCCCTCGGTGAGACTTGAACCCACCAAATTGATCCTCATAGGCACGCGGACCACCTACCAAGCCACCGGGGACGCGTTGGGAAGAGTTGAATACCACCCTTCGACAATATAACAAGACCAGAGCCGGGGCAGGTCGGAATGAGGGAGGCCTCGCTTAGAACCACGGGTCAGATTATATACGAACCAGGCACCGGAATAAAATGACGACCGACATGCACCAGTTCAGCAGGAGTGCGATATACGCATGACGAATGACGAGGGATCTATGCTGCGCTCTCGCTGTGCCTAGTGCATTGACACATTCCTTTGCTCCACGCGTCCTTTTTTACCTGTCGGCCGCAAATGAAATATATCGCAGATGCAGCGCCACCCCTGTGAGGTTGACCCCTTCGTCGCCGCTCCGGTTCATCGCCGCGGGGCACGCGGTCGTGCCTTGGGCCTTCCCCGGGTACTTCGGAGAGTCCACAGCCTGGCTGAAGTTTTTGGACGAGACACACGTTCGGTACTACGCCGAGTTCCGAGAGGTACGACAGAGTAGGGGTAAATTATGAAACCACCAAAAGAGCGAACAACCCGCTGAATGAACGCCTTGAGTTGACAGTCAAAAACGGGAGAACTCCCCCCAGTTTGTTGCGGTGCTTCGAGTGCTTTGTTCCGCTCGAACTCGTTGCGTGTAACCATGGGGCCACAGGGCAATGGCAGAAGGTCTAGCTTGGACTGCCTATTGGGCGTTCACTTGACCAGTAAACACCGCAAAATACACAAACGCGGAATTTCCCAATGAAGAATGCTATACCTCGCCGCCGCACACACTACACTACCTACCCGCCTTCTCTCCCCCTCTCCATTCTACCGCACGATACGACACGACATGATCCAACCCTCCCCTGCCCCGCGTGCATACCTCAACGCTTCCGTACACGCCCCCAACTACAGCCATCATCGGGAACGGTTCTCGCCAAGCACGAGCTCGCCACCTTGGGCCAGCACGCCTCGCGAGACGTCGCCGCACTGGCTTTCAAAGACGAACACCACGCCATCAACGACATCTGCTCGAGCGGGATCCCTTTCTCCCCCCTGCCCCTGCGCCAGCGCTCGCTCGGCGAGGCGGAAGCTCTGCAGATCGTCGGGTACGAGGTGCGAGAGCTTCCGGGCTCTGAGAAAGGAGAAGACCCGGGCATGGTCATGGTCCGGGCGCGGGGGGAGCTCGCGGCGCGCACGGCGAAGCAGGCCTTCGTCGGCACCGACCACGCGACGCTCAACCCCGGGATGTGCGGGGGCGCGGTTTTGGACGAGCGCCTGGAGCTGTGCGGTTGCGTCGAGGGAGTCGTGCCCACCGCCCCCGCCGGGGCGGAGGTTGCTGACGAGCAAGTGAGGGCCTTGCAGGGGATGCCGTGTGTGGTGGAGTGGCATGACTTGGACACGCTCCTGCGCGCCACGATGGATGCTGTTGGCGACAATGAGTGAGCGCGAGTTCTAAGCGGCTATATAGTTTCGAACGTTTATGTGTTTTTTTTAGAATGTCTGGGGGGAAAGGAGAGAGGGGGTACTCATTGTCATCCATGCCCGGTGCCGTATGTCCATAGACTCTCGCATCCCTACAATGCCGGAACGGAGCACGTTGGGTTTTCACCGAACAGGCAGATATTGCTTGCACCAAGCGCGAAGCGCCATGACGCGTCTGACGAGTCACAGAAAGGTTGAGCTGCATCCTACTATGCACCGCTTGTGAGGGCGAGGGGGGGGGGGGGGGGGGGGGGGGGGGGGGCAGGGGCAGTAGCGGGTGGGTAACGGCGAAGTGGTATCAATCTCTTGCTCTCCTTTCCGCTCTTTCTAAAACGAGTATATTCCGTCGCTTGAGAGTATGAGATGAGTCGGATCAGGGATGAATTTGACAATGTCATGCTGTAGTTCCGCAGTCTTGGCACGCAGGGTGTCCGCGCTTTCGTTTCGATGGTGTGCAGGGTGGTTGCATTTTTGGGGGGTCCGGCTGCGGTTGCGAGATGTGTTTCCCTCATCGTGGACACTGTCAGCCGGGTGACCGAGGGAGATTTGTTTTGTGTGTAGCATCTTTTTAAAAATCGCGCACGTAAGTTTTCCCCGAACATGTCGACTCCTCCGGCTACGTACTAGTAGTGTCGAGCAGAAGCTGCACGACGACGTGCAGTACATGTGCTGCTCTACCTGACTCCCGTCGCTGCCTACAGAGTACAATGCGGCGAGACATATGGTGCAAACATTCATGCCGGTTTCTGGTTTTCTCGTGAAGGAGAGGGCATTTGACCTTCTCTCGCCAATCGTACGCTGCTGCCTTTCGCCCTTCCTCTCGTTTCAGGGAAAATCGCCTGCACCAGAAGTCGCTAACTGGCCTGAGCGAGGCTAGGTAAACGACAGGCAGCAGCAGAGTCTGCAGCAGACATTTTAGGATAAAAGGACGCAACTGGTAGCCATTAGGCTAGCGCTACATTCGCGGGAAGGCGCCGTCGTCAGCGGCAGGAGGCTACCACAATGACCCGGGGTGAAGAACTTCGGCGCGTACGAGTCTGTCCAATTGCTGGGAATACTTGAGGGTCCACCGCTCACTTGGTCGAAAGCTACTGCTGTTGTTGTAGTTCTTCACTACCGATAAAATGAAGGTTTTGTGCGCAGATTTGCGTCTGCGCAGGTGGGCGCGCACCCCGCTACGTATACACCTCGGTGTTGAGACAAGCAGAGCTGGAAGGGGGCGGATTTAACGTCGTACGCACCATGGGTAGGGTAGTCGGCCAATCGCAGTGCCCTGTGCATACGTACCGTGTGTAGGTCGGCGTCGAGTGCATTGACAGACATCTACAGATTGGTTGATGATTAGAAACCACATCGCTGTCAAGCGCAGTGTTATCCGTGAATTGGACAATTCTGGCGGCTTTTGCGAGGGCTGACTATTATTTTCCGCTGGACTATCGTTTTTACGCGGTGTGTCTACGGGGACTCAAGGGTGAGATAGGGGATGGCGTCAGCAAAGTAGTGTCAAATGGACACGCAAGTACGACTGCAGCGTACAGAGTAGTATTGCTAGTGGAGATAATTACGGCAGTAAACATGTTGTCAAGGGGGGACACGGGAAAGACAAGAAGCCGACCCTGATTGTCGACGGGGCTCCGGCCAAATGCTCATGTCCAAAAATGGTGCCGCAGCAACCGGCTTTTTTGCTTTGCGGTTACGCGCCCGCCGAAAACGTGGTGTAGTTGTCATTTGTCTTGACACTGCCAGGCGGCTCAACATATCTCGATGCACTGAGATACGGACATATTGGTTGAATTTTGGTCACCCCCAAGTGAAAACTTCGACGTCGTGCTGTTGTGCGAATCTGTCGTCAATACTCCTTGCAGGCTCGTACGCGTCCTCGTCCACTCCTTGCACCATAATTTTGTTTGTCTCCTGGACAATCGTGTGCTAAGCTCTGCACTGCTTTCGAGTCCATCGACCACCCTACCCTGCCGCCACCTAAGAACATTGGAATGCTCGATTATTCGAACCTACTTCGGTGCGTATTCCTCTAGCTACTGCCTTCGTTGCGGTCCGAATGTAAACCCGGGCACTTTGCTCACTCCGTCAGGCAGACTAAATTAGTAGGTGTGGATGATAGAGCGCAACAGCAACAACGCACCCTGTGTGGAACGTTCGCATTCCTTGCTCTCAATGGCCACAGCTTTTTCACTGAAATACACTCAAAACAGCACAAAAATGTTACCAACCAGCCGGGCATGAATCACATTAAAACTATAAATATCTCCACACACCACGCCGTGGACAGCAGTAGCAACGCTCCGGGGCCTTAGGAGGCGCGAAGGACAAGCATTATCTCTTTCATCTCATTGTGTCACAGCTGCCAATCTCAACGAGCTAACGCTCTGCCCGCTCGCCCCACAGACTGAAAAAGACAACCAATCACCCCTGTCCTCGCCAAGGTCCTCGCCTTCTTCCCGCCCCGTCCCGAAAGACACGGTACAAGCTACTCCGACGCTGCCACCGTACGCTGACGCTGCTTCAGGCATCAGAACTTCGGGCGCTAGCTCCAGACACGGCTCCGCGGTCGTATTGCCCATGAACCGGATATCATCGGTGTCGCCCATCCTGCCTGGGCAACTGCCGGTGCTGCCGCTCTTACCGCGGAGGGAGGGCACCAGCCCGCTGCAGCCCAGCTCAAAGACAGGGAATTTTCCCTCCGCTTCGTTACCGGAGAAGAACGAGAGGGCATGTGGACTCGACCTGAGCGTGATTTCGATGGGGATTGGTGACCCAAGGAGGGGGGGGGGGGGTAGGCGGGAAGGAAGCGGAGTTGGGCGGGGTGGGGCAGTCTGTTGTGCCCGCTCGTAAGGCCCGGCAACATTTAAGACGAAGTGGCTTCCGGTCAATGTAGATGAGACTGACGCTTTTGTGTTCGTGAGCAACATCTACTTCCAGCCGCTACCCTGCTGCACAGCGAAATGTAGTCGTGCCGCTGAAATGGTGCTCCCTACAACGGGCCGTTGATGCTCTCTGAGTCTGGAAACAAACGGTGGTTGTCACCACTATCATCCACCCGCAGGGTTTAAATATTTTCCCAAAACGTTTTTCGGGGCAGCGCTCTGTACATGACAGCATAACATCCACTCCACCTTGCCGGCGTGATAAGCACGACGTTCTTGCATCCGCTGGTGTGAAGCTGCGACACCATGCCCTGCTCAGAACGGACGTAGAGTACGAAGGGGTCAAGGCCTGGGAAAGGATGTTTCGATGCCTAGAAAGAATGCGTTCAAGCCCGCCTGACACACTTCAAGTGAGCTTAAGAACGGCCTTGCCACAGGTCGAAAAAAGCAAGCTCGAGAACGGTTTTTGTATGCGATTGGTTTGGGAGGAATTTTCGAGGCACTGATGGCGGAAGGGGGTTTGGACGGGGCTTCGCTTTTCCGCCTAAGCTCTCGACCAGGCTCTTTGGAGGCTGGAAGGAGTACGTTTTGCTTCATGAATGTCTGCTATTGGCCAGCCACTAGATCAAGTTCCGCGCTTTGGTCCTGCCGCTTTTACTTCCATCATCCCCTGTTCAGGGAAACGAAGTTTCACTCCGAATATCGGCGCTGACAAACGCCTGCCCGATCCGACCCATCACTGATTTACCTAATGTCCATGTAACGCATAACAACGCCTCATGTGGCGCCCACCCACCTGCATCTGAACAGTTGCTTGCGATACGTTCACTTCGTCGCCTAGTGCCCCCTCCCCTTCCCCTCCTCTCCCCCCCCCCCCCCTCCTGCCCCTATCACAGCAGCATCAGAACCGACCGGTGCTGTAGGGGTAGGCCCGCCCTCTTTACTGCGCGGGGGCGGAGAAGACTCCCCCCCTTTAGCGACAGCAGCACCAGCCGCAGCAGAGGTCGCCAACAAATCTTCGGTGGTATTGGAGTGAGTGCCGGGGTCTTTCGGCAACGATAAGCGCGAGCGTAAGCTGGCTTGGATGGTAGCGGCGGCGGCGTTCTGTCTGGTGGTTTCCTCAACTATTAGTGCCTGATGTCATGGAGGCGGATGGAGGAAGGGATCATATCGAAAAAGCAATGCGATGTGGGTCTTGTTAGTATTCGTCGCCAGGTCGGGTATGCTTGCCCCCCCGCCCCCTTAAGGGATGTGAGGGTCTATGGTCATACGACTACGGCCATGCATGATAATGAGTACACCTCCCGCCCCCCGTGCGTGTCCTCGTGCGGTCGTACTCAGGACAATCAGCATCATGATTTTTTCCATGTGCTTTTAACTATGTTTCCACATAAACCTATTGGGCACCCTGACGCCAGGGTGTGCTGATGAACGGCGTCCGTAACCGTACAGTTTATCTTCGAGGGGTGCGCCAGAGAAGACGATGTAGGCTACGTGGCGTACGCAGAGGTTAGGGGGCAGGGGTTTACAAGCGTGTGATGTATGTGTACTGGGTATATTTTGTTGTTAGCGATCAGTTGGACTCTCCAACCCAGAGCGCAGAAGATGTTACGCTCAGCGGCACACAAAACAAGCCGAGTCATGGCCGACGCACACTTTGGTGCACGCGCGCTTGATACCTCGTGTCCCAGATGTTTTCTTGCTTCGAAATATGAACTTATGGACTCTTCCACTTAAGGGAAGCGGGGGAAAACGTGGCGTCGGCTGTAGAATGCGGCGTGTGCCCAGCAGGTACAGCCGGAGTGCGGCGCTTGGAATCCGCGCTGCGAGACAGCACCCTTAACTGCGGTCGTTGCACGATGCTGTGCATTTTTGCAAGCGTATGCCTCGCCTTGTGGGCGAGTGATAGCTCCCTTTGCCGTCCATACTAAACACTTGCAAGCACCGCACAACTGGTTGTAACTACCCGAGCGCTGAGGCGCAGGCGTCGTCTCGGTGCAAGTTTTTCGAGCGATGCGTACAAAGTTCTTACGGTGGAGTGGCGTGAAATGGAAGTTTTATCTCACCGAGCCTGTCGATGTTGTCACCGGGAATCCCACAGGAACGCCGCACGCGATCACCTACTAGCACCAGGGGCACGGGGGGTGGGGGTGCGATTTACAGATGGGTTGTACACTCAGGGCGGAGCAAACCAGCGTAATTGCAAAGTCGTTTGGTGAGCGTGCCAACGAGCGGCAATGGGCCTACGTACCATAGACAGCGAACAGACCCAACGTGGAGGCGACATTGCAAAGGAGGCAACGAGGCAGGTGCTCTTCGAGCAGCAGCCTCATCCCTCCTCCCGCTGCTCCATCTTCCTGGCTTCCAGTAGAAATTACCCAAATGGAGCAGCAGCAAGTCACAACCCGCCGCCATCATGAGGGTCATGATACTGGCTACATTCTCCTCTCTGGTGTCACCATCCAACGAACGCCCTACGTGCAGTTTGTGATAGCCAGGTATCCTGCGCGGCATACTTTGGATAAAAGTTCTCACAGTCCCCAGTGGCTTAGCAGGTGGTCGGCGTGTCTACTACGATCAATTTCGTGGGTTCAAGTCTCACCGAGTGCATACTCGTAAGGACTTTTTGTTCCATAAAAAAATGATCAGCGGAAAGCGCGAAAGCGTGAGTTAGCTACTTCAATGAAAATCGACGAGCAGTGGGAATGCTGAACCCTATGCGCGACAAAAAATGAAGGCACGTAACGGGTTGGAGAAGGGACGACACCTGTGACCACGCCTTGTCCAGAAGATCGCTGAGGGTAAAGCCTCCTACGAGTTAAGCTGGAAAGTGAAAGTGACGATTAAAAAAAAATAGCGACCTTTTGGATGTGTGTGACCAATATTTTTCGGGCGACAGGGGGATAGAATCCGTCACCACGCGACCAAACCGCTGTGGGGCTACATTTAACGTTATCGCCCCCTCCCACCTTCCACGTCCGATGGCTCTCTGTCACCGCTTCGACAACCCAAGAAAGCTGTTCGTCTCCGATGGTTCCAGTCCTCGCGTCGACAATGAACATTTCAGCGGTTGGGCCGAGAGGCCGGCTGCCCCACGCCTCCGGACACCTGTCGCCGCCATACAAGAGAGTATTGGACGATATCAGAGCGCATCTTTTAAGGCAGATTACCTAGACAGGGAGGCGAAGACACAGCATATAATCGTCATACGGCCGTATGCAACGACAGCAGAGCATGACTTGCTCGCCCAGCCTCGTCCATAAAAGTGTCTACGTATCTCAGGGGCGTAACAAAACTCAGGGACAATATCATGCTCGATACATCTGGAATTTCTACCCGCCTCACTCTGCCCCTCCCTCCCTCCCTCTTCAGCCCTCCCCTCCCCTCCCTCCCCCTCTTCCCTCCTTCCACACGCAACAAAGTTTGTTTGATTTCTTCCATCACCAGCAAAAAGTGATGCACCTTATCGGCCAATCCAGAGACGTCGAGGCCGTATCATCGTTTCCCGCGCTGCCTGGGCGATCGCTGTCCTGCGGCGTGCTCCCCCTCTTGGACTTCCCGGACGTCCTGGCGCCGCCGCTAACAGCGAGAGCTCCTTCTGCCCGAGCACTTCCTCGTTTGTTCTTTCCGACCTTTTCGTGCTTCTCCTGTTTCACGTTGTGAGTCCGATCGACGGTGGGTGGTGGTCGGCGGTAGCAGTGTGGGAGGATGGCGGAAGCCGTGTGTATTCGCAACCCTACGAAAACGACGACGAGCTTGTGTCGTGCGGACAAAACAAAACACAAAGTATTACGCGCGCAAAAATACACGTACGCAGCAGAGCAAGTATTTATGCAGCTGGGAAGACTACACTACAGCAGCTGTAGTGCCCAGGTATTGGCGGGTAAACGAGTGTTTGCGATTACTGCACCGGGTGTGGGGATCTGTGGCCTACCATCGAACCACACGGGTACCTTGCTGGTGTCATCGCCTGGTTTATTGATGTAAACCCAGGTTTTTCCCCGCTTGTAATTGCGTTGATAGCAACAAGATGCGGAAATGAGAGCAACATAAAACATTAACAGTGCACGGCCAACTCGAGGGGCGGGGCGTTGAAGCCCCCAATCGAGCACGGCCGTCGGGTAAGCAGTCACCCGTCGCTACCATTCTCCGCTCTGTCTACACCTGCAGTGTTGAACTACCCACCTTCTTCGAACGTTTATCTCCTGCGCCCACCTGTATACAAAAAAAAAGATGATCCATTCACGTCCCGCAGTGACGATAAAAAACCGACCGGGACGCAATCGAATACGTGCACCTCATCAGTGCGACGGCAACAGGACCACACGGAGTTCAATAGCTACATCCCAACCCCCCTCGCGGCACAAGCTATACCTACGCACCCCTCCCCCTCCCTTTCCTGAGGCAAGAAATGCCCCCGCAGCAAGTACATTACCACTCAGCTAAGCCTCTTTCCCTTCTCTCTCACCCTTTCGCCTTTGGAGGCCTCCTTCGAGACATGTCCGCTGGCTGTGAGAAAAGCATGTCCCTGCAGCAGCCGGGCTAGCGCAGGTGTTCGCGCCGCCGTTTCCTGGAGATCGCGGAAGCTTGCTGATGCGACGGTTCTCTCGGCGGTACCAACTTTGTTTTCGAACGCAAACACGCGGTGAGATCGCGTTAGTTCCGCATGTGGAGGACAGATTTTAGGAAAGGTTAAGAGAATGGTCGTCGCACATGTACCAATGGAAGATAAAAAAATCACAGCTTATACATATCTTATTCGAGGTTCTGCCTGGCTTCACATTAATTTCGATGTATTAGATTGGTGCAGTCACTGCGGTGTTACGCGTGATACGAGCAGAGAGGATGTTATGAATAACAACATAACCCGGGTTTGCCTGGACTCGGCTGCTCACACCGACGACGGCGCTGTGGACCAAACAGTATGGCAGTTCTCTTTCAATCATAAAAGCTTGCTCCCCACCATTCCCGTCGTCGCATCTGCGTGGTGGCCATTTGCCTTGAAAGTGTTTTTTTTTGCCCGCGCTTCGAGGTAAACTCCATGGTTTTTGGTTTCGCTTCTGCAAAAGAAGCAACAACCCCACTAACCACCAGCACAGGACTTGGTAGCCCTGAGGACTAATTCTCTTCTCGAGGTGAAGAAGTCACGAGCGCAGCAGAAACCCATAAGCGTAAGTAGAATCTAACAATAATCGTCGCTGTTTTGCCCCCGAAAGGCATGGCACTGGTTATGCATTCGGTCACATTTCGACTTGACCGTGTTCGGACTGGAGTCCCGTTTTGGGGACAAACCACTCGAAATTCTGAGTACTTTGTCCCCAAAACGGAACTGCAGTCCTAAAGGGCTTAAGCAGAACGGGATGCGCAAATCAAACGGATGTCCACATACTTCAACATTTACGGATGTGGCCGCAGGAGAAAAAAAAACACACACACAATCTGCCGCTACATTCTGAGGGTCAGGTTCGGCACGGACAACTTACAGTAGGTGCGATGGACGCTTACAGTTTTAGCACCACAAGCTACCGCAAGCTACCGCATGGTACTGCAAGCTCCCGATAGCTACCGTAAGCTACCGAAAGCTAAAGAAAGCTCCAGAAGGCCACAGAAAGCTACCGAAAGTCGCATAAAGCTTCTGAGCGCTGCCGCAATACCGGTACTTATTTTCGCACACCTGGGTGCGCAGAGGGCTCGCCGAGAGCAAGGCAAAACTTGGCGTCGCCGGCCAAGACCGCGGAGCAGGCCGCCTCAATCTCATCTCGGCGTTCGGCGGCCGTGGTACTGTCACCCAGTCCGTGCAAGGAGAGCGCCGCGAATCGAAAGGCGCCGCCGTCGTCCTGATCACGCTCCGGAAGAGTCCGAAACTTTCCTGGAGAATTCAATCATGCGGAGGACAACTAACCGTCAGTCGGAGTGCGAAATCAACACGGCGGCTCAACGGTTGGCTAAAAATCCTAGTGGAGACGTTGAACGATGCAGCACACCATTAGACGTACCGATTTGAGAGGTTGTCGACACCTTGGGGGGTTTGCTACATTGCTCAACATCTCCACAAGGATATTTTTACTCCCACATTTGCAAGGGGGGGGTTCCCGACCACCTGTTTAACTCACCTAGGGTATCGGTGGTGCGTTCTAAACGGAGGAAAAGTGAGCACCGGACTCGGCAGCGAGCGCTGTAGTCACGTGCCTTCCGGCAGCACGAACGGCTATGATAGATGAAGAGAGGCCGTTTCAATGGCTTGCGTACGGCTGTTAGTGCGAGTGTGATATATCAACACGCGCGATTCACTGTCTCTTTTTTTAAGGCTACACTGGAAAGCTTCTGCCAACTCCCCCACTAGCCGATCCACTCAAACGGTCATGCTTAGCTGAATAACAAGTCAATCCCCGAGAGTACCGGGTGTTCACCTTGCCAAATATCTATTCACAGGGAACAGGGGCTAGCAAGCCAGATCAAGGGTGTGTTTTTTGGTAGGGTCTCAATTAGACGCGAGTCGACGAGAGAGAAAGGGCTGAAGTCTTCTCGCGATAAAAGTGCGAAGCACGAGCCGTAGTGGAGAGAGGGGGATAAGAGTCTGCTGTGTGGCCTCGGATCTGAGATACGACTACTGCTGTACATATATAGGAGGGAGAGAGAAAAGAAGGAGCGAAGATAACAATTGGGATGAAAAAATGAAACAAAATGAAAAAGGTCCCAACCGTGATTGTTTTCGGCCTTACGCGGGTACCAGGTAGGTACCCGGGGGTATCCCAGCATATGTACCCTATATATTAAACAAGCCCTTGCGTACCATTGGCCCCTTTAGAATCACACCCTCGTTTTTTTAGACAAATCCCTTGGAGATACGTGGCGCGGGAAAACTTTATGCAGTCTTCAAAGGGTTTTATCCGAGGTACAGCAGTATGTAGCTGTGGCTCTTTTACGCCGGGAATATTGAGGCTAAAAAAGAAGCGAAAACTTTCTGCTGTGCAGTATAGTACCTTTGAGGCTGAAGGTCGCGGATGGGTCGTCAAATCCCTGCCGGGGGCTATGCAGGTACGTGCGGTGGTACCACACGGCGTTGGGGTCGAGATCATCGAACTCCACGACGGCCGAGCACTCCGAACTCTCGTCAACTTTCGCCACCTCCTGCCTGCAGATGGTGCGGAAATCCTCGTGTCGGCTTAGTTCAACCGTGAGCTGGCCTACATGGTAGGCCGCGCGCGCGGTTCGCAACAGTCATGGCGAAAAGCAGCATCGAGCGGGTGATGTCGTTGGAGGGATATGGGTTGGTGAGTATTCAAAGGAACCAAAAAGTTGGCGCCATCAATGAAGCGCCCGTCGACTGCGAGAAATGAGACAGTCAGCCAGTTACCGTAGTCTTGTTTCCGTGATTGAGCAGCGCCATTGGTTTGAAAAATTAAACGGCTGTGCTACTACCCTTCCTTGTCGGAGCACGCGCGAAAAAAAATAGAAAGGTTCAGGCGAAGTGGCGGTTTTCTCTTCCCATCTGTCAACTTCGCCCTTCTTTTTTCTCTCCCTCCCACTGTACGAGGTCTTAACTCAGATCCGGGGTCGCATAGAAGGCTCTCCTCCCACTTTCTCGCTATGGTTCGCGCGTTGCATTTTTACTCGAGGAGACTTCAGCCCTTTCTTCCCCCGTCGACTCGCGGTAACTGCAGTGCGATGGCTAATTTATAATTTCTCATCGCAGTCAGCAAGGTACTCGAGGCGCTGCGGAGATGAACCAATTACATGTTATGCCCTTCTGTGACACCGGTAGCTGTTCTGCAGTAGCTACGGCACCCTGCCTCGCTATAATGGATTACTTGACTCTGCGATTCCTCTGGTAACTTTGGAGAATTCGCTCTGACGCATTGTACTCCAGGGATGGCAGTTCCCTATAGCCAGTAATTTTGCGGTAACACTGACTGTCAGCAGTAGGTAACATCAATAATGTATCAGGTAACTTTTTGTACCCCCTGTCCCCTGTTGAACACCGCATTAATATGCATTGTAAACTCCCTTAATTTTCTGAAGTCTCAGCAGCGCATATCACACACAGGATACCAAGGAAATCACATATGGTTGCAGAGTCGGCCTCCCCATGGGCGAGGCTGGGTACACATGTACACATCACCGTCGCCTCACTCTCCTGGTATATAGGAAGAACAGTACATTAAGAAGGAGAAAGTTTTCAATGTTTTGCTAGGCGTTTTTGCCCGGGGACGGTCTTATCCGTCTCTCCCGGGGAGTTTTTTTTTAAACCCCGTGCTTGAGGTAACTTACGGTAGGCAACTTGAGGTAGGCAACATGCTTAACCACAGGTAACTGCTATCTTGTTGTATTCCGCTTTCCTTCTCTAACAATTTTCAGTTTTCTCGCAAGTGCAAAGCCCACCAATTCACGTAACCACGCGTAGTCACGGGGCTCCACAACAAAAGCATTACGGCCTGCACGTGCGCTATACGAGTACCAACATGCGTGGGCGAGCTTCGCTTGTGTGCTCGACGCGGGGATGCAAATAGTTACCTGCAAACTTTCTGGCACTGGACGCTGCTCCTTATCTGCATCACGATTCATGACTGTCATACCGTACACGCTTCGTACGTCAGTACAGTCTTGTCATCTTGTTGGGTATGTTAAGGTCTTTAGTCAGTTGGGCTACTGGTAAAAGGTCAACCAATCGCCTACCCAAAGTAAGCCTCACAATACTCCCACCCCCCTGGGACGGATCGGATATACGTCGACGCGTGTCACCAGCACGCGGTTCCACTTTCTGGGGATCCATAACTCTCTTTTTCGGATTCTTGACATGAGGATATTAATTTTTCTCCAAAAAGTGGTTCTCAAGGTGGACGTGAGATTCGAACTCACGACCAATAATCCATGTCCTGCCGCCGACGCCATTTGTACCGGTATATATTATCAGCATCACAACCCAACCCGACGTACAGTAGTACAATCACGTGACAAAGAAAGCTACGAGTACTGCTGTGGTGGGTAGCGCTCTATGAAATATGTACTTCGTGGGTTCTAATCTATTCCCGCTACGTAGCATTGATATCCGGGCTCTCCCAAGGGCAACCTCTACTTGTGCACCTATATAGCTGCCGTAGGCAGATCAAAAACCTTCAAAACGGCTCGAAATTACTTGATTTACCCGTACCAGGCAGAGTAATACTTGGCGAGGAGAAATCCCCGAACATCAATGCCACCGTACAATAAGAGAATCGATTCGACCCCACGAAGTATACTTTTTGCACCAGGTGGTTGGTTGTATACTGTTCTATAGCACTACCTATTGTACCCACTACCGTAGCCTTTTACTTGCAGCCATGTGACTGTAGGCTACATAGTGGGTACGACTACTCGTATCACGAGTATACGACTGTACCACAGTAGTATGACCCAGCGACCCAGCATACCTGGTCGGAATGCTCTTGCCCACATGATGCCCCCGCAGTCGGATACCTCTCCGACAATCGGTCCGTGAACGATCCCCGATCGTCGCTGGACAACGAGCTCGTTCAGCTCGACGAAAACGGCCTCCCTGCCGAGACACCTAGCAGCACGTTGCCGAAGATACTCCAAGTTGGCGTCGTGTTGCTCGTCCCGTGCGCGGATCGCCACGGGGTTGTTCCTGCGCAGGTACTCTCCCAGGAATACCAAAGAGTTGAACCCATAGTCGAATTTGTATTCCAACAGCTTTTCGTCGCTGTCCTCATCGTCGTCTTCGTTGTCGTTCCGAGTACCACCCGGTGACGACGAAAGCCCCGCCTTTGCCGGTGTTGTTGCAGCGTACGTGTCCTTTTCTGACTCGCTCCCGCCGTCACTTTCTCCATCGTCCGATGCGATAGGATCTTCGTCCGTTATCTTTTTCGGGTCCGGCATCGGCGTGCGGCCGTGAGGGGGATCGAGCACCCCGAGCTTGCTCGCCTCGGCCAGCACGGCGCGGAACCCGGCGTTGACTATCGGGGCGATCGAATCGAGATCGAGAGCATGGTTGTTGGTGGCGTTCGAGCAATGAGCCGCAGCGATGGTGTTCCCGGGTAACGAGGACGAAGACTCTGTCCCCATTACGACGCTGGTTGCTGCCATGGCATTGGCAAGAAGAGCGTGGACGTGAAGGAGGCTATTTGATTGACAAGGTATGATACGCCTGTTGCCGTGGTGTACAGTGCAGTGCGTTCTATACCCGTAGTGCGTCGGTTGATACCTCGAGTAGGCACTCAACTTTCTACACTATACGTCGTAGCTGGTTTGTGCTGTGCGCGCGTGGTCGACTCTCCCGGAAGATCGCACCGGGCTTGAAAAATACATGGTATTGTTCCATGATTTTAGTTTCAAGTATCTTCGTGTTCCATGGTTTTTGTTCTACGGAAAGTATCTTGTCCTGTACCAGGTGCCAGGTATCCTGCATCTGTCCGTTCTGTACATCATGCGAGGTACCGGTGCATGACTGGTAGAGTCTATCCCAGGGTCACAGATAAACACGCAAATAAAACCTGTTACCGTCTCAACTACGCAGAGGGTCCACTTATGCATGTCGGTTAGGCCCAGCTTCCCTCGATCTGCTACGGCCAGAGAGGGCGATGAGGGCGTTGCCGACAGCTACGACCTCCTCCGTAGTAGTCGTATCGAACGAAGATGCGGCCTCATCAACGCCGACACCTTGAAGCCTGCTGGAGCTTCGGGTCCTACCGTCCGACGCCCAGCGACCGCTACGTGATAGCGACCCTTCCTAGCGGTTGGCATGCTGCGTGTTCGTGAGCCCTGTGCCTTGTGCCCGACGCTCCTTTGGTGGTACCAGGTGTGGACGATGATTTTCATGTTTAATCTCGCCGCGTCCAGATCCCTTATCATACTACACTCAGTGCCACCCGTTCGTATTGGTTTTCCGAATTTCCGACTTTCGGAAAATCTGAAAACTATTCGATATATATGTTGTGAACTATCTGTAAGTGCTCACCTGCTGCCTGTTCGTATCCAGTACGATGATATAGCATTGCATTGTTGTCTATTTTGTTTACTGCATACCCTGGTAACAATATAGCACCTCTGTGTCGCAGTGACCACAGAGCTCGTATCTCGCTAGGATTGAAGAATCGGCACGGACACTGGTTGTTGTGCTGGATGTCGATGGGTAGAAAGAACGGTTTGTTAATGTGAAGAACACGCACAGATAATACGTACCTACGTACGTGTGTGTTGTCTTCTGGTATATACAAGTATGTGACAGAATAATTAAATCATAATATAATTATACTGCAGAGCAGGGCAAGCGTTGCCCTGCAATTCCCTAGGCTGCTAGGTGTTACCATTTAATACAAGATTGGACGGGAGATATGGAAACTTCAGGGATTGGTCGGGCTTAGAAAAACGGTCCAAAAACAGGAACGATAAGTTCACAACACGTCGGCCAGAAACACCAAGTGCATTTGGAGTAGGAGCGAAAAATGGCAGCATCGATACGATACCACTATACTGCAGCGGTCAGGCAGATTCATTGTGGGTGGGAGTGAAAATTTGCAGCAGCGGCACGAGAACATTATAGGTACAGCAGTCGCAACGAAATTCGCTACTGCGAATTCGTTGCGTACAAAAATTGTCAGAGAGTTTCGGGTTTGTTTGCTTGGCGCACGAGAACACGACCATTAATACTAACATTTCAATAGTACTCTGTGATAGTATTGTAATGCTACTCTGTGATAGTATTGTAATGCAGCGCCAACGATGTGTGCTGCCGTGCTGTTCCCCAGTGCACTGCATACATATACTTATTAGGTTGGAACGTCGTGCGAAGAGGTTGCCAATCTCAGCAACAAGAAACACAAGTATTTATGTGTGTTGCAAGTTACAAGAAGAGGATAGATGCATGACATTGTATGTGCGTTGCAAGGTACCGATTATTCTGGCGACGCAGTTAGCTACCGCGGAGTATCTTTGTTTGATCCGGCGCTTTTATTTGAACTTCCCGGCACCGAGAACCCCAATGAACTAGTAAATGACTGTACTTGAGTGCCACCGTGCACGGCACACCCAGAGTAAAAACAAATGACCGCGCGCTTCGCTTTCTTCAGCCGATCGCACCTACAGCAGCAGCAAGTCTAAGAGCATGCAACATGTATTCACCTGTCGGCAGCGTGGCGTCGACCTTTAAAGTCCAAAACAGCTAATGAATAACCAATCCCCTATCAAGGTACTGACGTGATGACGCGACTTTCTTGCGAGAGGCGTTAGGTTGAAAGATGAATTAAGCTACGCATAGCCGTCCCGTCCTTCAGGGCAGATGACAACCCTGCAAGCCGCTCTGCACACGAGAACAGGGCATGTCCAGCAGATCGTTCGGTGCTCAGTGTCCGTTGTTGGCATCACACACAAAAACTTAAAGCAGCCACTATTGTTGTAGTAGTACTCGTAGTCGCAGTAGGAATCGCAGCGGTAATACATTAATAGTAGTACCGTAGCAGCAGTGATAGCAGTAATGGGTAGCACTGCAGTGTGTATCGCTTTGGGACTTCAGCGGGGTAAAACTGTCGCAAAAAAGTGCCTTACAGCCTCGGTCACACGGAGCAAACCTGGGCTGCTGGGGTAGAGTATAATACATGGGGAGTACGTAGCCGGACTTCAACATAGTGAGTTACGCTAAAGCGCGTTCTGCATGATACCACTTGTACGGCGCGCTCACATCATAGACGACAGTTGATCAGAAGACACCTGTCGTTGTTTTGGTCGCTATATGTATCTGAGTCCCGAAGGGGTGAATAGTGGTATGCTGCAACACCAGTCGGCAAAAAGGAACTCCGCGCAAACTAATACGAGTACACACCCACATCCCCCCCGATCCACCCACCAATCCACCCACGCACTCAACTACCCACCCACGAATCCACTCACCTCACAGACCCGAAAAAAACAAAAAAAAAATGAAAGGCAGAGAAGTTGAGATTTTAACCGTCAACTCTGACCTCCAGAGTCGGGCGCTCTGCCGCTGACCCAACAGAAATCAGTCCTTGTATGCCAATCCTCTGAGGACAACTTGCCACGTTCCCCGATCGCCGAGTTTGGCGGCGGCGCCCGTTCTTTTGCCATGGACACCTAGGGCTGGTGTGTGGGGCGGGCATGGCACAGCCGTGCGGTCGCGGGGGCTCGGGCGGCCCTCGGGAGCAACCGGTGTTAAAACTATATACTAAAACGGCCTACCAGGTACCTGGTATATAGGTGGGAAGAGTCATGTGGACATCATCACTACTGATCGGAGTTAAATAATCAGAATGATAGTACTCGTACTTTTTCATATTAATAGTATAAACACGAATCATTTATCTCGAGGATGAAACCCAAACGGCTCTCCAGTATCCCTCGCCCCAACGCCGGCCCATCCACCACCCTCGACCTCCTACAGACAAACGTGAATGTCTCGTTTCGAACAAGTCTAGTCTGGCGAAGGCCACAGCGGCAAGCACCGCTTGCAACACCACACGAAAACACGCGCCGGGCGATGATCGCCGAACGACCGCTACGCCAGCCGCTTCTCTTTTTATACACAATTCCCCACGGGTATTGAGACAGCAAACGAACTTCAGTAGTTGCTTCAAAGGCGCCCTCCTGGCGGCTCGACACTAGCACTTTGGTAACTTGGCTGGAAGGCAGAGATGCCTGTAATTGCCCTGCGACGTTCAACGGTTCGACAGCAACCACGATGGCACAGGGTCAAGGAAAAAGAGGTCACCGTAAGAAGGTGGAAGCCAGGCAGCACGCGCTTCAGATCCACTCATGCCAGTGTAAGAAACCTCGACTGGTTCTTCAAACTACAGCACCACCCGCGAGCTGCCACTAATTCTGCTCATTTTTTTCATAGTTTCATTTTTTTTATGGACAAGGATGTAAAACATGAACGTGCTCGTATGGTATACCACGTAACAATGTTTTCCCCCAATTATGTTGCCTACGCTCGAGAAAAAGCTCCGTAACGTTTCAGTATGCTAGTTTTACGCTTTAAAAAAACGCCCTATTATGTCGAAAAAAAAAAACGCGAGCACAACGGATATAAGCCTATGTGCAATGAAATGAGCTATGTACGGCGCCCGATTGAACGCCACGCGAAGCGATGTCCCCTTGAACGATCTACAGCGTGCGCACTGCTAAGCGGAAGCGGCGCGAGCCCGGGGCAAACGGAATACGTAGCCGGGATGCCGGGATGCACCGGTGAATCTGTTTGGTTTTCGCTATTCGGAGGCGCTATCTTCTCGGCTCGCCCACGCGCACATCCTGATCATTTTACCCGCACGCACGTCGTTGTAGAGACCCTGCTGATACATCCACACTCGTGAGTGCACGCGGAGGCTATCACTCCGTTTGTTCTCTACCAGTGCAGTTTTGCTGTGTAAGGGCCTCAGTGAGGGCAGGGCGCACACGATGAGTCAGGATGGTCGCTGTCGGTCTATATACAGGCGTCCAGAGAGAGACCAATCACACTGACACGCTTAACCTGAACATGGAACTGACTACTTACTGTTAATACGTCCGTCTACTTTCTCGGGATACGCGGAGCAAACGCAGGGCACCCACACGAGACCATGTGAACAGGACGATCGCAAAGAGGAAGGGTGCGAGACCAAAGGAACGGGAGGAACACATACATGTATTCGGAGTACATGCCGACAACTCAAATGCCTTTGCTGTCTAGGGCTATACAGAGGAACAGGAGAGGAACAGCACACGCGGAGGCCGTAGAAGTAAAGACTCATGCATCCATACAACACCGTGGGGGAAATACAGACAACAAGCGAATGGATCACTGCCAAGAACCAGTGCGTGTACATCGTGCGTTCCCTCGTACGTGTTGACGGACTCTAGGTTAAGAAGGTGCCGGATGACGTGATACTCGTCCGAAATGCCATTGGCGCCCAGGAGATCTCTGAACATCAACACCCACGAGTGACATGGGAACGGTGGGAATCACACGTTGGGAAGCCAGAGGGGAGGGGGGGGGGACGATGTGCCTTGCACATTCACAAGCCATAACAATGTTGCCGGTGTCGGGGGAGTGACAACAAGGTTGGAGGGTTTTCCGTCATCACCGCAGCGAGCGCATGCGGGATTTGTAATTCCGCTGCTGCGCACTAATAGGTTCACTGCAATAGACACACGTTGAAAGGAAGGGCGAGCGACGTCTGCCTTCAAGATTGGGCGCCGGGCGTGAGGCTTGAGCAGCGTCCCAACACACTCCACATGTTCTTGCACATATTCACAGCTTCAATCTAGGTAAGTTCCTTTATCCAGAACTGCATGCAACAAGAGCTTGGCGACCCCACTCGCTAAAGCAGCAAGAACAACCAATGCGCACCGGGGCGAGTTTGATGCCGTGCATACGCCTCTCTTGCCCCGCTGCGAGAAAACTGTAAGGAGCGTTCCTCCTCCCCCCTTTCCCCCGGGACCCAGCCACCGCGCCGCGAGAGTTCAATTACATAGTATCTTACCGTGCCTGCCTCGCCACGTCCAGAGCCTTTCCACAAGAATTACGCTTGATCATCGACACCATTTCTGGTGTGTGCTGGCCTTTCTCGAACAGTCTTCCCAGCCTGACACCGCGGGGGATCGAAGGAAGCGCCCACCAAAGTCGGAAGGTATATAGGGGTTCGTGGTAAGTGCGGAGAATTGCGCACACAAGATATCGATCAGCACTCGGTTGGGAATAATTTTTGGGCAAACTCTGCGGCCCCCGTGCTGTTCATAGCTCATTTGTTGGCGAATTTTATCTGGCAGAAACCCCGGTAGGCGTTCCTCTCTCCTGCCGCCGGCATTCGCCCCATGGCGCTGACTCATTCCGGAACGACCAGTAGCGGCACGAATATGTGCTGCTTGGTCAATATTAAGCTCGTCCGACAGCATCCCCCCCTCCACATACTCCACGTTAGATAGAGCGAAAAGGGGCGGCCGACAACCACGGAGCACCCACAAATGACCCACGAAGCAGGCAGGCAGGCAGATCGTAAAAACAATGAGTACAGTCCATAGCAACATGAAAAGGCCAAGGAGGGGAGCAGATTGTAAAACAATCGGGGTGCGCGGTCATGTGGGTTGTCGCTATATTCTCTGCTATCCAACTCTCACCGCCCCCACCGAAAGTACCAAACTGACCGTGCCGCAGTGGTGGCCTGGCGGTACGCCTCGATCGTGTTCGCCCCGGTTACAGAAGCTCATTACCTGGGGCACCCTCGTCGACCGGGGGATTTTCGGTTTCCGATCGGGGTGGCGAGGGCGGCAATATGGATGGCGGCGACACCATCGTCGTTACCGGCGTCATCACAGGCAGCGTTGCCGGCAGCACCAGCGATACCTGCCGCGCCGGCGCCATCAGCGGTAGCCCGGCGGCACGAAACGGGTGTTGAAGTCGTTATCCGAAGTTGGCTCCTCTACAAGTCCTGCCCCCGCGTCCAGTACAGCCGCGATTATCGGCAGCCGATAAACCTCCCAGGTGGCATCCCGTGTGTCGCTCGTCCTGCCGTCCGACAGGATGAGCAACACGCGGTGGGGTCACCTGCGAGATCGGTTGGGTGCCGGTTATCGCGGCTGCGCCGGACAAGCAGCACTCGTACAGGAGCCAGCATCGGACATCGACGTCAACACCCGTTTCGTGCGGGTGCTATCGCCGGTGCCACCCGCGCCGCCGGTGCCGCCGGCACTGTCGGTGCCTCCGGTGCTGCCGGCAGTGCCGCCTGTGATGACGCCGGTAATGACGCTGGTGCCACCGATAGCGCCGCCACCGCCGGAGGTGATGGCGCCACCGTCCATACCGCCGCCCTCGCCAACCCTGCCGAGAACTGAAAAACTCCAGGTGGGAGAGCGTCCCCTGGGCAATGAGCATCTGCTACCGGGGCGGACGCGTTCGAGAACAAGGGCACACCACCTGGCTACCACTGCGGCGTGGTCAGCCGACCACGCACTCTTCAACCAGCGACCGCCCAACCAGCCCACTCCTACCCTGTCAACCTGCAATATGAGCGAGCTTTCGGAGTCTGCCACGTACCACAAGGCAATGCGCTCGGTGTACCGTGCGAAATGGCTCTATGCCATGGAGCAGGAGATCACTTAGGCTAGAAGAGGCCGGGATTTTTGGAGATGGGTAGCAGCCAAAGGGGGGGGACGTGGTCTACGCAAAGAGGTTGTTGACATGGAAAATAGGTAAGAAGGGTAGGGTTGAGACTTTGCCCCTACCCCCGCCGTGTCTTGTATCCGCTTGATAGCTGCGAAATCGTGAGAAATACAGCTGGACTTATGCCATGTTGGCGTACAGCAAGCTGGTGTTCAGGCCGAGCTGAAGGATGTGAGTTCGATGCCGATACCACATGGGTGTGGAACTATGTCCGGCAAAGTAGTACGCCTAAATCGCAGTCTACACGGCTTGAAACTAGCGTCGAGGTCTTGGTACAGTCCCCTGGTCACATGTGTGAAGAGTCTTGGGGGTTTCAACAGAGTCTCGCAGATGCGAATGTTCTCCGATTGATCGGCACGGGGTTCGTTTCCAGTATTGCGGTATGCCCAGAAGAAATAGTGATCGGTTTTGCGAGGACTTGAACTATCTTGTAGTTCCCATCAACAACGTTGACGAGCTGCGAAGGCATGTTTTCTATCTCGAGGACAAGGTCATGGGTTTACTGATAATTCGAGAGGAGTCTTGCATGAAAAATACAAACAACCAATTTGACGCGATCGCAGGCAGGAACACCCCACTTTTGGACTTAAGTTTTCTTGAGGACTCTGACGACGATGGGCCCGACGGGGATTGGCCTTTTCGTGAACTGGCAGGGAGTGTGACGTGGCTTGCTAACCAAACGCGACCTCACGTCTGGAACGCCGTGAGGGTAGTAGCGAGGTACGCAATTGCCCTCAAGCTCAAGCACTGGAAGGTGGCGAAAGGGATTTTGGGGTATCGCAGAAATAGCGCGGTCTCGCTCGAGGAAAGTGTGGTGCACTTTAGCACCCTAAAAATTTATCGTACAGCCGCCACCTCCACACATCACGACTTCGTCCGAGAAAAGCTTCATGTTAGTTGCTTTGGGCGTACAATCTGTACCAGCGTACGCTGCCAACTTTAAACTACTGCCCCTCTGGGACGTAACGCCGTGCCTACTCGCGAAGGGCACGAATAGCTACTAATAGGTATTACGTTTCAGAGAGGCCGTGGCTCAGAGTTCGAGCCCAACGCTGATGTACCTTACGCTCCCAAAGTTGCTAACACGAATCTGTCCCGGGTGGAGTCGTGATTAGTGGGGATGCGGCTATACAACGGAATTCTACAGTACGTAGGACGCAAATGTGCACAACACTCTCCTCTAATATACGCACCCCCGCTATTTTTCGGAATCAAACTCTCTTTGGTGTTCTTGCCGGGAGCGCAGAAGACGAGCTATGTGTTTCGAGTTCCAATTCGTCACTGGGTGAACCCCCATCACGAATCGCACCTCTGTTGTCCCCGAAAATTTTGAATGCACGGATCCCCAAAATCAGGGAAAAGAAAGTACCACACGTGCCGCAGAACTAGTGCCTCCTTAAAGCCGTCTGCCATTGCAACATACTATATTATCACCCGGGGTGTGACATCAATCACCCGTGTTACATGGTGTCACCACTTGCCCCGAGAGCTTGGCAAGCTGGAAGAGTGAAAAGTCTCCCCTATACCGTCGGAGTACCCGGCGCGATGATTTCTTGATCAAAGCCCCTTGGTAAGGATTCCTTCCGTTTTCGCAGGAACTTGGTCATGAGCATGAGTTGATTGAGGTTGAGAGTTGTTTTTGAGTGGTGTTTTTTATTGGACTGTGAGGTTCCGGTAGTTTACATAGTACTATGATTTTGTAAACGTAGTGTGGTGTGATCAGGTTATACTGATGTCAGATGGGGTTCATACTTCCGTTTATTTTTTTTCGAAACTGGAATTTGGTTTCGAGGCCGTTATACCTGGCGGTGGATCTCGGACTTTGGGAGCGTCATGTGTCCTCAGCAAGGGAGCTGTTGCTTGGTTTTCGGTTTTCGGTGTTGGATATTGAGTTTGAGATTCTGGTTTTTGGTATTCGGATTCTGAACTTGATATTATGTTTTTCGGAAATTGCACTCTGAATTTAATACTATAGTTTTGGGTATTTGAACTCTGAATTTGAGATTTTGGTCTTTGGTGTTTGGACTCTGATTTTGAGGTTGAGATCTGTGGTATTTGCATTCTGAACTTGAGAATGCTAGTTTTGGGGTTTCGGACGCTGAGTACGTACTCGTAGATGCAACAGGTATGCTCCTCCCTGGTAATTTTAATGCTCCAGAGGTTCCTGTCCTATCTTCCATGTCTAGGATATCATGTATGCATACTAGCCCGGCCCATCACACCATCGAAGCACATAACAAGCGTCTGCTGCATATTCCCGAGGGAGTAGGAGGCGTTACTCCACTCAACAGATATCAGCGGCGGAAAACGAAGCGTATCTTCTTGCTTGGACACAAAATCAAAAGGACCAAGGAACATGGTTGGGCATGAGGTGCGGCGCAACCTCATCGCACGGAGGCGCATGTCAGCGTATATACACTAACGCAACCTCCGCGACACAACAAAGTCTCAGGTCCCACGGCCGTGGACCCATTTTAACGCATGCCGTCCCAAGCGCATGGCATACAGCATGTTGCAGTATGATACGAGGGACGCAACGGAACGTGATATGGTACCTGAGGCAGCTCTGGAGGCCGAGCGCGATGTCCGTGCTCATATCCGCCAGTTTTTTCTGGATCAACTGCAGAAAACCGCAGAAACAAACGCGTGTCACAAGGATGGAAGGGGAGAGGCAGTAGGGGGGGCAAAATCAGGGGATAGAGAGGCCTTGACGTTGCACATGTAGTTGTGTGCGCGCCACAACCACCGGTTTGCCACGGGTAGCACACCAAGAGATCAGGCATACGCAAGGCCGCGCCGACCGCATGTCTCCCCGCACCAGCGCTTGCCCCAAGGCCGGCCAGCAACACAATATACATGTGCATCGCCGCATCAATTCTTCCACAAATACCGCGAATCTCGCGCGTGCGAAGGTTTGCCTATACGTGCCTTTCGCTTTGGAATGTGCTTAAACAGTCAGTCTCTCGATATGGTCGAGATCAGAACCATGTTGTCGCGGTTAGAGCGAAGCGAAATTCGCAACTCTGCACAAACCGTACGCGGCGGGCGTTTCCTCTGTGTCGGTGCCCGCACCGACATGTCTCGCGGATTGCTCCTCACTTTTCGACCAGAGTGGCTTGCATGAAACCGGCAGTTGTGGCTGTGGTTGCCGTGTCAATGTGTGGCGGCTTCGACCGACTCCATCCGACAAAAACGATCCCCCTCGCCCACTCAATTGAGTGCGGCGATATCTCTTCCCTGGAGCAGGACTTTACTACTGCACCAGGAAGCAACCTAAACGCTATCGGGTACGGGAGATTGTCGCCAATCACAAGTTGGCGGTTACAAAGCTGAAGAATTGCTAGTCACAAGTTGGCGGTAAGACAGCCGAATAGATAGGTAGCACTACCACACCCACCGCCGAGTACAAAGATTGCAAGGTGTCCGCGCCACGTTGCGACGACCCTCATAACTCGTCTATGGCTTGTGGAAACATATTACGATGTGACGGGGCGTCCGATTGGACTTCGACGACGATTGTCGCACCTGGTTCGCGGCAAGGGGCGCGCCGAACTGCTGCCGGTCTAGGACGTAATCGCGGGCGACGGACAGGCACGATTCCGCCGCGCCGAGAGTCCCCCAGCCGATGCCGTACCGCGCGTTTGTGAGACAGGCGAAGGGAGCCTGATATATGTAGGGGGGTGGCCCGCGCGGTGGGCAGGGGGGGGGGGGGGGGGGGGGGTCGTAAGGGAGAGTGATTAAAGGAGTAGCGCCTTGGAGGGCATTGAGGAGACATTAGCGCAGTCGAGCCGCGGTTGAAAAAAGACTGCAATGAGTATGTCGACGCGGACGGCCGTGACGACCGAATTCCTGACGTGAACCTTTATGCAACCCTCCGTCGGGCGAGGCGGTTTACCGAGCTTCGTCGGCAACAAGTTTCCGTGCGCGTATACGTCTCTGAGCGCCTTTGCATAGCTCTCCAGCGGGAAGGCTCCAAAAAGCAAATTATTTTGGTCGCACACGCGTATTCTACAAGGATTCGATAGGAAGCGAACCCGAGAAGAGGAAGGTGGAAGTTCGCCTCTCTCTTCCCCCTTTTTTTGCTTCACCTTGAGGCCCGCAGCGAACGGCAACATGTTCTCGGCCGGCACTCGCACGTCTTCCATGTCGATCGTTCCTGTCACCGACGCTCGCAGGGAAAACTTACCCTCGATTTCGACCGCGGTCAGGCCCGGCATGCCCTGTATCGCAATCGCCGCACGCATATAGCAGTGTTTGCGTTTCGCAGAGCTGGGACTGTTATTTTCTTTCCGGAACGGCGTGCAGTAAAGGGAGGAGTTAAGTCCGGGACATATGCGAGGAGCATCCGGCTATGGGCGCTACTCGCCGAACGGTTGGCACCCGTAGGGAGTGGTCCCGTTCTCACAGGGCCGCACCACCAAGTACTCGGAGTGGTTGACTACAAGTGCCCGCCGGCCATCGAATCACTCGTCCATGTTTCGCCAGAATTATTAAAAACAGCGAAACTTAACCCATTTAAAGAAAAGCAAAAAAGTCGAATTGCCAGTCGTCTACCATTCGTCTACGACGGTATTTTTTCGTGCTATGTGGGGTGAGCAGGTCCGCACGAATCGTCCGCGGTCATATTTCTCGAGACAAACGGAGTCCAGCGAGCGAGCGTCTTCGGGGTACATGGCGAACTTCAAGGCTTCGGCGGCCTGGGGAAATAAGACCGCAAGGCGTTATTTGCCGTCAGGCACTGCTTTAGGAAATCATTGTGAGCTCAGATACTAGACGGGTGTCTTCTGACAGCCACGCGTCGTTGACAAACAGAATACACGGAGGGCACGGCGGGACTCTGAAAGCTCAGAAGAAAAGAAAAAATGCGAAACTATGTCCATATTTGACGCGGCGAGTCTTTCCGCTGAGCCGTGAGTTTTGGGCTTTTCAAGAGAGCCATCGCGTCATGAACGAGCAGATTTGTGGCAGACACGCTCAAGCATGGGCAGGCGGTATCGGAAACCAAATGTTGCTACCATATAATAACAACAATCACGTTCATTGCTTTGTTCAACATTTTACAAACCCAGTCGACAGTACCTAAAAATACGAAGCTGGCAATATCTCGTATATCCAAGGACGACGAAACTCGCCTTCTCCAATATGAAACCCCTAACAACCCCTTCGTCGTCCTTCGCCCAAACGAGCAACACGTCCGCGATGGGGGAGTTGGTGATCCACGTTTTCGACCCCGACAGTGTATAGGAGCCGTCTTTGCGCTTCTGCGCTCGGGCCCCCATGCTGCCGGGATCGGAACCAGAACCAGGTTCGGTCAGACCGAAGCATCCAACTAGCTCTCCGGTAGCGAGTGCTGGCAAATACTGTCACCGTACGAGAACAGAAAGGACAGCAAGCGATGCGGATGAGAGTATGCGAGACCATCCCGTCCCGACGCTCGAGAGATCTCTGTCCCAGGGGGGGATCTCAAACCCTTCACTCCCGCTTTGACCACGCGAAAGGGCGGCTACAGTTGAGTACCGTGCGAGCCGGATCAGCAACACGCAAACGAGAGAGCAGGCAAGCGAGCGACCCACACGGCCGGACCGGAAACGCTCTCCTGCCCCTGGCCCCCGCTGGCGGTAAGCGTGGCGTGTATCTACAGCAAGTTACGTTGTTTGCGCTTTCGAAGCGACTTTTTTTCTGCAAGTAAAGGTTTCGCGGTGGTCTTGATCCGAATGGCGACAACCTCGACGACACGTGCGCTATGCTTTCCCCTCCTTCGACCGGAGACCGCGACGTCAACAGAAAACAAACACAAACCAACCTTATTTCGCTGCTCGAGCGACCCGAATGCGTAGATGGGGTACATCACCAGGGAGCTTTGGACGCTCAGCACGCTCCGGTACGCGCTGTCCACGCCTTCGATGGCCCTACAATGCTCGAGCGGCGAAGGATTGCCGGGAAGCGGACAGGCGGCGGAATACAAGCAGAAGGTCAGCACTCGCCGAGAAGATCGCCTGCTTTCGTCTGCCCGCTCAATCGATTCCATTCACACACACAAATCAGTCACCGACACATTACAACCGGTGTCCCCTGCGAGGAATGCTACACCCAAGCAAAGGGCCTTTCGCAATGCACCGCTCCTGGACAGGCAGGAATACTTTAGCGTGACGTTTGTGCTCTTCGGGGCGTACATGAAAGCAGTGCTCCACTTCCGTGGTGCGTACGGTCGTGCTTGCAATCTCTGGCCGCAGCAGAAGCAAGACTATCGATTGATTACCCCGAAACGTTTATTCGGAGTGGCAAAAGTCACGAAAGCTGCCAGGACCGATCGCATCCGTGGACGGCGGCCGCCGTTTCCCTCACAAGCGTACAATAGGCGCATCGTAGCTGGTCTGACGCGTATTCGGCCGGAGAATCCTTGCCAATTCCGTCGAGCGCAACGCACGCGTTTGGAACGGGCGCGGGTCTCGCGCGGCAAAGAATCGTCGCGCGAATCACTCAATGCAGCGGTCTATTTAGTATTCCGAGCTGTTTGCTCCAACGGCAGCTTCGCGATCGCCTTCGTGTTTACGAGGGCATTCTCAGTTTCGCTTTGTGCTCATCTTCCTGGCGTTAATCACATCCATGCTACCACGGACCGGCAACAGCAAAATAACCGAAAGTGACGAAGTCGCTCGCTGCTAAAAAAGCTCGAGCAACTGTACCGTCACGGTGTAACAGCGCGTTCCTTGTGGCCTAAAGTGGGCTACAAACATGGAGCGTATCATTTACCGTGTGTTTCCATCGTTCTTCGTTCTACCTGCTCTGTACCTTGCACCTGTTTCAACGCGTGCACTTAAGGGCGGGCGCAGATGCGGAGCTTGCGAAACATATCTACAAGTGCAGAATCAAAGCGCACTAAACATAATCCCGAGCTATTCGCACATGCGAAGCGCCTACAGTTGTGAAAAAGGTGCATCCCGCACCCCCCCATCGTAGAACGAAAACACCTGTACATCCCAAGCTTTGATGGCCGAGAATTCCGGCTCGGGGAGACTAAACCCGCACACAACGTCGAGGGGCTGAAGGACACGCCAGCACACGCCAGCCCGTATTTTGCGTGTGCCAATGAAAACGCCGAACACAAGCATCCGATACCAAAGGAGAAGGGGACGCCCGTGCTAGTAGCGGGGCGGCTGTCTTGTTCCGTCGACGCAATTACAGCACCCGCCATTATTCACATGAAGGAAGGTATGCCACGAAGGTGTGGGAAGCACCTAAACGCGCAAAACAAAAAGTTGACATCCATCCAGCTCTACGCTACTACCTAGTGTAAAAACGCACACAAGAGACGAGGAGCAGCAGCACCACAGAAGCACTCCCCCAACGGAACGGTGGCCGGGATAAGAACGAACCGACGTGACTCACCTGGCGACCAAACCGTAAGCAACGTGCCCCACGCCGGCGCACCCGTATCCCTTCAACGTGCAGCCGAGGAGGCCCGCCGCGCCCATCCCCGTGAGGATTTCGCGGTCGAACTTCCCGTGACGATTAGCCGCCACCACCTGCGGGGCCAGAACTTTCTGCGCGAAATGTTCGGCCGATAGCTGTCCCGGCAAGAAAGCGGGAGGCGAAGGGATGGGGATGGGGGGGCGGGGGGAGGTTGAGGATGGGCGATGGGAAAGACGATGAATATGACGGATTATAGGGTAGGGAAGGGAAGGATGCATTTGGCTGTCCTGTCAAACGGCGGCAGAGCACAGGCACCTTGCGCGATTGTTTCTTGAGGCAAGAAGCCCGGCACCACAACCCCGGGGCTTGCTTGGCAGAGGGCATGTAGCAAACAAAAACAGCAGCAATGCGAAATCTGCTTCAGTGCTGTAGAACCGTACAAGCAGGCCGCCATTTAGCCGGCGTTGGTGCTGGGCGAGGTACCACCGGATGAAAAACAGAGGGCAAGCGTCAAACAAATAAACCCATCGGTTTTTAGGGTAAGGAGGCGATCTCACCTGCACCTTAAGCTCTTCGGCGCTCAGCTGGGATTGGAGATTAAGGGGATCTTTCCAGTCATACTTGCCGAATTCCGGCATGCCCTGGGCGGTGGAAAAGTATCGTACGACAACATTCCGCGTGACCAAGATATTCAGTTGACATCACAAACGTAGCAGAGGTGCTCTTATACCCACGTCGTGGAGACGGCAAGAGTTGGGGAGGGAGGGAGGGAGGGAGGGAGGGAGGGAGGGAGGGAGGGTTGGTTCGCCGCAACGGCCTCAGGGACGAGGTTTGCGCTCGTGCGGCATTTCTCTTGGAGCTACTGCTGTACACTGATGATATCGAGTTCACGCCCTCTTTAAGTCTGAGCCTCAGTCAGTCACTGTGCTGGGCTCGGATGCCTTATTGTGTCAAAAATACAAAATACCAAGACAGGTTGACTCGAGCGCAGTCGACGCCACTTCGTCGCTAGACCAGAGGCAAGAGCGTGGGCTCGGACGCTTGGGCCTTACGCCCAGTGCAGCGCACTAGGCGCGTCTCTTCGCCGCTTGAGACCACAACAACAGCAGATGGTCTCGGCGTTTGCTTCAATCGCTGCACGCACAATAAAGCCGGCTTTTCGCATAGGATCAGTTTCCATTAGCGAACTTCACAACTGAAAATGAGATCGGGTCAAAATCAAAACCTAGAATCTGGACCGCATAGGAAACAGCCTTACACCATAAAGGCGGTTGCTTGGTGCTGAACGAGATTTCAGTTTCTGAACTACTCCTGCTGTATTGCTCTTTCGGAACACTCAAAAGCAAAAGATACGCAGAGAAGCGAGAGGACAAAAAAAGGGAGATGACGATGGAATTTGAACTAGATGCCGAGTCTGGATGTGTATACCAACAACACATACGACAGTGAAGCAACAGGTGCAGGTCTAGAGCTGTACCATCGCACACAGTTGACGATAGTTACAAATATCCAGCAGCGAGATTTCCTAGCGAGAGCTCAAGGTATATACTCGTACAACAGCAGGAGCAACAGTGCGTACTCGTACTCGCTGGTAGTCGCACATTCTTTTTACAGGAACCAAGCTGTGGTACAAATCATAGCACCCAGGTGAGAACTCCGAGAGAGCCCAGGCAAAGCCAGCCAGGCGAGCGCGTGACACGGGGTCGTATAGGTGGGCAGAGCCACGGGTGCTCGAAGAGTGTCTTATCACAATACTCGTACCTCGAAGTGTCAAACATACGACGAGCAATACCTTTCGTAGTCATAGATCTAAATTAAACCGGGTCGAATCGACAACAGATCGAGTTTCTTCTCGAAATTCTAAATATGTTGCCGAAAACATAATAAAAAAAAAACACAAAATCTATTCTGCTACCAGTACACACTAAGTGGAACCGGGCCATTTTCGTACAAGCCAATAAGAGCTTTGCTGTCTCGAAGAAACTGCGTACCTCGATGTCCCGCCGTATCGCAACGTTCGCCGTTACGAGCGCAATTCAGGGTCGCCGCGCTCGACGGCGGCGGGCGACCCCAAGAGTGAGCGCGCAGGAATAGGCGAGGCGGAGGCCGGGGAACGCGACCGTCTTGAAGAGCGGGCCAGAAACCGAAGGCAACGCCCCGGTATCGGATGCGAGTGTTCGGTATCGAATCAATAATTCTCGATAGATCATGCCATAATTTCGAGATGTATCTATATCAATTACGATATTATTTTCGGGATATCTCGATATTATATCGCATCCTACATCATGCGATATACCACATGATACGATACGATGTTGTGTGTATATATACACCACAGGTAGCGGTCGGTATCGTATCTACAGTAGAATTTTTTACAAGTCATACGATATTTTCGGAATATATCGCTACCATATCGTATCTTATATCATGCGATATATCGCGATCACAATACCTGGTATTCATTTTGTGTACCGAGCGACTTACCTGGTACTGCGTATCGCACGATATGTCGCAACATCTCGTGATATTATACCCGTATCATGTCTCGTGATATTATACCCATATCATGAGATATCACAAGATACGGTATATCGAGATGTCATATCCCGTTTATTTTTTTTCGGATACCGAGCGCGTTAGAGCGGATCTACCGAAATGATAAGCGGAACTTTCGAGATTTTAGAACGGCTGAGGTTGGAAGGGATTCATTTTATACCTGGTACAAGGTTCCCCTTCGGGATGTGGGTAACGTGAAATCCCGGGGGCGTCGCAAGGCGAAAAGGGAGTCACAGGTAACACCCGCATAGCTGTTCTTGGTGGAAACGGGAGCCATGGGTTAGCGTACTGCTCGGAGGAAAGAGTAATAGTAGTCAGCAGGAACTGAGTACTACTATTTCTGTGGTGAACACTAAACTATTAATACATGCACGCGGTACCATGGGTTGACTACTATACTGTCACTATACACTACCACTACTACGCAGATATACAGGTAGAAACAGCATGCACTCTACAATATACTACCTGGTACACTTGTACTACGACTACTAACTATACTAATACTAAGTACAACAGCTGACCAAATGCTCACACAATATACAGACAACCTCATGGTAAACAGAGAGATCAGAATAACCACGCGATACCATATGTTGGGGCATGACTACTATACTGTTACTGTGCACCACCACCAGTAATACGTAGATACAGTACAGGAGGGAGCAGCATGAATAAATACTACACTACTACCTACTACTGCTCCTATAATACGAACTTCCATACAACGGCAACGTAGCATGCAAGCGGTACCATGGGTTGGGGGCATGACTACTATACTGTTACTCTTAATGTACACCACTACCACTACTACACAGATAGATGTACTGCAGTAAAGGTATAAGCAGCATGCACTCTACAAAATACTACACTACTACGACTACTACTGATTTTGTAAATGTACAGACTACGTATTATATACGGTTGAGGGCATCCACAGCTATTGGACAGGTAGAAGCAGCACGCAGACGGCAACAACAGCAATAGCGGACACCACAACGACTACGACTATTGCTGTTACTCAGAGTACAGATACTTTGGACAGGCATTAATAAGAGCAGTGTGCACTTGGTACCATGGGCTATTGGACAGGCATTAACAAGAGCAGCATGCACTCGGTGCCATGGGCTACTATTATTATTAATTCTACAAAAACCACTCTATATTATACTAACTACTGCTATACCTGCGTGTCAAAAACAGCGTCCGTAATACAGAACGGCCAAAAAATCTAAAACATTAGGAATCAGCCCTCTGTATTTATTCATGTACATGCATACGTACGGTTGGGGCACGATGAAAAAGTTATGTGCGTTCATGAATTTTTTCTAATGATCGAATGACCGTCAAAATAAGTACTCACGGCAACAGCAGCTTAAATGGTGGCAACAGCAGTAGAACTCTAACGTCACTATTAATATCAATAGGCAGCAACTCGGCATTAATCATTACTGTACAGGTCTTCATCCGATTGAGGGCATCATGAAAAACATATCTGCTCTTGCCATGAAACGTTTCTATCTACGTTTGAATTAATGACTGTCAAAAGCAGTATATACTCATGGTTACAGCAGCAGACTCGTGGCAACAGCAGCACTACTACCTATTATTAATACCACTATTAATACTACTACTTCTACTACTACCACTACTACTGCTACTACTACTCGTACTACTTTTACTACTACTACGACGTACTACTGTACAACTTGTAGTATGACTATGCCAGATGCACACCGAGACAGGGGGAGTAGAGGGAGACGGGCGGCAGAATGAACCTGGCTCTGTGGCTCTTGCCAGGTGCGATTACCTGCTGCTGAGAGTGTGCGACTGGACAACTCGCTAGGTATGATAGCTACATATCCAATACATACCTGGTATTGGTAACAATTCCCCCCAGGTAGACGGGCGATTACAAAACTGCTGAGATTTTCAACGCAGAGAAAATTCTTCGTTGTTGAAAGTGCACACAGCTCGTCGTATCGTATGTACTGTCCTGAGATTTAGAATATCCAGCCAGGCAGTCGGGCAGCGTGGACCATGCCCGGTACCACACCGGGGCAGTACAGTGAGACGGGAGGCAGTATGGGCCTGGCTCTGGCTCTTGCACGTTGCGATGACCTGCTGCTGAGAGCGTGCGACTGGACAACTACTAGGGGCCACTCCTAACGAACAAAAAAATCACGATTCGTGAGATTTTGTTGTGAATCGTGATTTTTTTGTCGTGAATCACGACAAAAAATCACTGACGATTCATGACGCAATTTTTTTTTAGCTTTTCCCTAAAACAAACAAAATCACGATTCGTGACACTTGTCGCGCCTCAAAATACCCCTGATCAAGGCACTACGCAACCCACGCGCACCAACGGTATCCGAAGGTCGGTATAGGAGCATGGCAGACTCTGATTCGTACACCGCTTGTGGACAACGGGCGGCTACCCAAAGACACCGCTGGGCGCGGGCTAACGAGGAGGTTGTGGCCTCGAAATTTGGAGGACGAGGAGCCACTGCTGGAAGACAAACGCGAAAATGACCTGAGGATGTTACAGGCCAGGCCCGGCAGACGGCCTGCGAGATGGAATCTCGCGAAACGAGCTTGGCCGACGGTCGGTGAAGTTGGAATCTCGCAGGCTGGGTCAGGCTTCGGCCCGTGATTCGAATATGTCACGGGCTGGGCCAAGTGCGGACGGCCCAGCCCGGCCTGGCCGTGCCCCACTCTCGAGAGTTGGCTCCACCCCCAAAAAACGTTGGGTTTGAAATATCAGAATTTTAACTATTTGAAAATATCACGAAACGCGACGTTTTTCGTCTTTGTCCGTTAGAACTGAAATGTCACGGATCGTGATCTTTTGGAATGCCAAAAAGTCGCGAATCGTGATTTTTTCGGTGCGTTAGGAGTGGCCCTAATAAAAAGGTATGACACCAATTCCTGGTACCAAAAAATTCTCCCAGGTAGGCGGACCGTTGTGGTCACGAACGTGCTCTATGTTACCGTAGGTGTACACCACTCGTCAAAGGGCTTGGTGCAACAGATACGGCGGCCGACAGATGTGTACTGCTGCTGTTGTATGTTGTTGTTGCTGCTGCTGCTGCTGCTGCTGTGCTTCTTCTGCTGAGTGAGGTTGAAAAAAATGTACCGGTACAGGAGAGGGGTTTAAAAAAGTGTTTGAGGGTGGCGGGCTGTTTGCATACGAAAAAAAAAAAAAAAGTTTTTCATGTTACCTACTCGGCTCGGCGAGGCGAAAGCAATCCCTTGTTTTTTAGAGCCAGCTCAGCGACGTTAAATGCCGCGAGCACCGCTACGGTGCTCGGCCGGCTGGGATCCAGACATGCGTCGTGATATACCCACGGCCCCCTTGCTTGCCCTGCAGCCGAAAGTTTGAGAAAGAACCCTCGGCCGCCGGAGTGCAGCATGCCAAAAAAAAAGAGTGCATCTCATACATATACATATATGTCCATGTGCAACACTACTGCTGTAAACAGAAAGTACTCCCCTCCTTCCCAAGCTCTTCCCAAACAGCTTCCCAATAAATCGCCTTATCATGTCCGCCCGTCGCGCTGGCTTTAGAGGCATGCACTGCGACCATGGGACATCCTGGCCTTCTGTCAGTATATATTCAAGCTGGTACCAGGTAGAAGGGGGCGTCTCCATTGTCGATCGCCTCCGCCGCCCTATCCAGATGCCCGAAGTATATACTAGAACGAGACGCACCTCAGGATTATCCTGTGCGCGGTTGTTCTTGGTGCTGCCCTTGCGTGCTCTGCGGGGCTTGCGTTCTTTGCCGACCTGCTCCTCCAGCTTCTTCCTCTCGGCCTTGATTAGACGAACCGTCCGCGGCTTGCACCCGTACCGGTTAGATATCTCGGCATGAGTTGTTGACCCCTGGTCCAGCAGCGCGAGAATCTCAAGCTTCTCGTCCAGAGTCAGCCGTTTGCGGGACGCACTTTTATCCCCCTGTCCTTTTGCGCGTTTCGGTGACCCCGGTACGTCACCAAAGCCCTCCTCTGTGTCTGCTTCCCCCTTGCGCTTGCCGGCGCCCGCGTTCGAGGCATCACTGATGCATGCAAAGCAGATGCGACGGAGTTCATCGTTGTGGTTCTCCTCTTGTTCTTCCATCTCACCGCACTCGGCGTGAAGTTGGCCACCACATCCGCCCTTGCATTCGTGGCCGTCAGGAGCTTCCGGCGTGCGTTCTTGCAAATGGCATAGCGCACCCGCTGCACAGGGCATACTGCGTGCCTCTACTGGTCACGCGGTAGGCGTGTGCGTTTGCTCACACTTGTGTATTGACTACTGTAGTAGTTTTCACCTCTCTATTCTCTCTCGTGTGTACAGCGCGTTGGGGCTTGGGGGTTTCGTACTGACTTAGAGGCCTAAAACGGCACTAGTGCGGGGCCCGTTGTGCCGTTTACAGGCACTATTACCCCCACCCTCTACAGCGTGTTCCAGTTCTGCTTGACTTGATCGGCACTAAAACGGATTGGCAACATTCAACCGGCACTACTGACTATGCATAGCCACCTAGAGTACAACATGACTAAACGATTTAAATTTGAGAACCCTTGTTGTTACATTACCTGATGGTCTAACAGCGAGGCTCCCGTGGAGACACATCTTGACGCAGCAATTTCAGCATGCCTTCGGCTCACAGAGCGAGAAGCCTTCCTAAGCATCTCAGCCAAGAATACGTGGTCTCAGCTCGTGGTTGTAGTTTCCAAGTTCAAGTTTCGCGGCCGGGCTTGTGTGAGGGTGTTCCATAAATGGTGTTATTTTTATCAAGCGGGCTTCGGTAAAAGCGAACGGGTAGATTTTCCGCCGTGTTGGTTGGGAGTTTCGTTTTTTTACATACACGACCACATCATCACACGACGACGACAGCAGACCGAAGATAGATATATAGCACACCGTCGTACGAGTGCTTGCCTGGTGCAACGCTGTTGACGGGGTCGGGCTGAGGAGCAAACTCAACCCTTCTCTGATGCACGAACTATTCTGTGTGCAGACTTCCGTGGCCATTTTTGTTCTCGGAAAGGGGCAGGGGCAGATTTTAATCTTCACGAAGCCGTTTCCGTTTGACGTTTTCTCGATCCTAAACAGTAAAAGAACGTGGATCTTTTATGTATTGTGGTCGGAAGTTCTTTATTTCCTACTTGTAATAATTTTGCCAGAAGAGGCCCAAGGTACCAGGTGGTACATACAACAAGCAGTACTCGATTGGTATACTCGATAATACAGGAGTACATGATTCGTGGTCCGGCGGTAGCACTGCCTTGTATTGATTGGTGGTCGCGTGTGGTCGCCTGCCCACCAGTCTCGACGGCAATATTTTTTTATTATACACGGGTGGGTGGCTGTTGGCTGGGGTACCCTCCACCGTCCAATTGTACCTTCGGGAGATCATGCGGACTGACCTTCGTAACAGCAACTATGCGGGTACCTTCGTACCATCTAGTTGAGAAAGGAAAACGGATTGTGTGTTTATTTTTACACCTCGCGGAGTGGACTGGACAGACACGACGCACGACAGCAGCAGGAAGGACACGGGACCAGGTCATGGGTGGAACCAAATAAAATGCCGGCACTCTCTCAAAGAACAAGGTCAGCGGTCCGCCTTTTCTTCTTCTGTTTCACAAACAAAAAACAACAAAAACACGAGTGGCACCAGCATAGATATAGATAGACAGAGCCATGCCGAGATGGGGAGGAGGACGAGCTCTACTTCGTCGCCCCTCAGAGGTGGAGAGAGCCGCTGCTGTCATGCCGGGCCGCTCGGTCAGAACAAAGGCACCTGCTGCTGCAGCTGCCGCTGTCACATTTGACGACACCCTTGATGAGGCCTTGCCTGTTCCCATCTCGCCTGTTCCCAGCCCCGCTACCCTCTCGGCGATGGAAGAAGGGGGCGGGGGAGGAGGTGCAATCGACCAGCAGCGGCATGATCACCAACAACAACAGCAGCAGCAGCAGCAACAACAACAACAACAACAACACCACCAGGATTCGATGCCACGAGTACTCGTCGCAGCAGCCGAAGCACGCGAACAAGAAGGAGAGCAACGCCAGAGACTAGCGCGCTCTTATAGGTGCATGGCCGAACTCTTCAGTATCTTACTGCTGGGACTGGTCGCAGCCTTGGCGTCCATCTTCGTATACGCTTGGGTGAACGCATTTAACGAGGTGAGGTTCGGAGTTCACACGACCTTGACACGTTCTCCATGCAGTCATCTATCCGATAAGTGCTCAACCCGGATCCTTGCGGTCGGTATGGTGCATTCCCCACGATGCCTTGGTTCGTTTTTCGGCCCTGGTGTGTATCATATATAGCATTGACTTTGGGTACCAAATGAGAATTCGAATTATCAACTACCCTGGTATGTATGGGGTCGTACATGGCCCCGCGAGCCGATGATACAAGGGAGAAAAGCCCATGGATACACCTATCCAGGATTCTACGGCCGCGAGAGACTGTTCATCGCCATTGCACCGCGCAACTACGTAGCAATCTTTACGTACAAGATATCTTGAACCCATGTGGTGAGTGTTGTTGGCTGCATCGGGAATCAATGTTATCGGTCTTGCATCGCATAGCGGCTCATCTATTATACCATTTTTGTTGTGTTGTTCTCGATGCAATCGCGATATGATATGATACGATATATTATGAGGTACTGCGGCCGGTCGTGAAATAAAGTTCTACGAGTACGAGTACAACATTTTTTCTCCCGCTCAAAGGTGTTGGTCGTTGTCGTTGCATGACAAACGTCCACTGCATCCGCTTCGTACTCGTATATTAGGTATGTTCCACCTTCCGAAGTTTGACGTTAGAACCCGCGGCTGGCTGTGGATCGGGACACAGGTCCTGGAATACCGTACTGCTCCCATGTATGTTCGGCTTATTCGGTCGCCCGTCGCTCGGGTCTTCGCACCGTCGTTCAGTCCGTAGTCTAGCGTGCCGTCGCTCCTTCGATCGACCTGTCGCTCAGACGAGCGAGCGAGCGACCCCCTCGCTCGGTGACTCGTCGACGGCCCTGGGCCGCTTTCGTCTCGCGCCGTCGCTCGGTCGATCGCGCTGTCGCTCGCGCTCCGCCGCTCTTATTTACATTGGCATTACTACAGTATACTTCAAGTACCAAGTACTGCTTCCTATCAGGTACAAATATGTACTGGTATCAAATACCTTGTACGAGTGTAATCGGATTTCCCACTCATTTTATCGAGCTTTCGGACAACTCGCATACCTTGGTATTCTCGTATTTTTCTACTGCCGGGTGGGTGAGATGGCCTCAAGAATTTTGTGACCCACTCTGTTCACCAAGTCTTGAGAGAAAAGAAGAAGGGGCGCCCCTCTGCGATACGAAATTCAAGGCACTCCGGCGCAACCTGGTATTCCATGATTTGTGCCAAGACTGGTCCCTTATTTGATCGCCATTTCACTGATATGTTCTGTCTCTCCATCATCGATCATTTGAAATAAGTACTGGACCGGACGAGGCCTCCTGCGCCGGCCCATGGTCCATCCCGGACTTCATTATACCGTGGGGTTGTCTTCGTATTTGACCACTGATCAGGGACAGAGTTGTCATCCAAAATTCCTTAGCATTGGATCAGTCCTTTCCTGCACACCCAGCGAAATATTTCTCAAACTCAGGCGAGAATGGCAGCTCGCTAGCGTCGGCGTAGCTCTGGCCGCGTTTTCTCTTGCTATGTACCGTGCATCTTCCCACTAGAGGCGGCCCCGAAGTAATACTTGGCTGCTAACTCTGTTTTCTATCCGCCAATTTTCATGATCTCGTCCACCACCGTCCCGGCTAAGGAATTGCTGAGGGAGCCTCTCGTGCAAAAACCTCCCGTGCGAAAAGAGTGCTGCTCTGTCGTCGGCATATGACCTTGCAGAGAGGTCGTCATATGGGCTGCGGAAAGCAGCAGACTACCCCGGCCACCTTCAGCGGAAACCACGGGGAGAAGATGCCCGGCGGTCAAGTCCCACCCTATACGAAACATTATTGGTATTATAACCAAAGCATGCTTTGGTCGTGAAAAGAAAAAACGTGGATGGGGGGGGAATAGAGACCCCCGGCCCTTAAGACCTGGATGTTTTCTTTATTTCTTCAAGCATGCTTTCTGTCACGTGCAACATGTACTGCAGTAGATATACGTTTGTATCACCCATAATTACGCTGATAAGAGATGTGCGCCGTAACTTGTGGATGCCACCGTGCCTGTTAGCATCGACTGATAATGAGTTGGATCGTGTACTATCGGCTGCCTCACGCAGAGACAAAACAAACAAAGGGAGAATTATGGAAAGAGGGAGCCCTTGCAGGCACACACACAAACTCCGGACACCCAAAAGCGGCGCAAACAAAACTCACCGCATTCCCAATCGGCATGAAACCATCACTTTGGAGAGACCATACCGACACGCTCCCTGACTCTTCTTATACAGTCGAACCTATATGCAGGCGTAATCTCTATGACCTACATATACCACGACGGTACAAAAGGAGACCCGAACTCCGAATCGAAGCCTCTTGCAAATATATCCCGAATAAAACTATTGTGTCAATCATAGACAACATCACAACAAGATCACAACAGCCGCGCCTGTAAGCTAACACTAAGGCGAAAAATAACTACAAATGCCAGAGGTCGCAAGGAACCCAGTCCCCCCGGGCAGAAGTCTCCTAGTGCCCCCTACTCCCGCCATAGATACACAGATCGTGACCGTAATGCGAGATAGCAGTGGCTTTTCCGCACGACTTGGCAGTAATCACCCCGCGCTAAACAAAATACAAATCGACTCATGCAGATTCAGAACGTGAATCACTAAAAAAAAACATCACACATACAGATTCACCAGGAAATCCCTATGGGCCCTAAATTTGGCGAAAGATAGTGCTTCGGACGGAACATCGGCACGTTGTTCCTCTGTTGGAATGTACTCAACCGAAATCGTGCTCGACTTCACCCACTCTCAAATGAAATGGAACCGCACGTCGATGTGCTTGGTCCTTGCCGAACTAAGGGGGTTATTGACTAAAGCAATTGCCTCTTGTTGTCTACGAACACAAGCACTTCTCCGACAGAGATGGAACGACGAAAAACATCACCGATCTCGCACACAACGCCTCCTTGGCTCCATCTCCCAATGCCACGTACGCGGCCTCGGTGGTCGAAAAAGGATATTTTTTTGCGTGCTGCTACCCCAGCTCACTGCTGAGTTCCCAGAGTAACCGCTACTCCCGCACCGAATAACACGAATGATAGCACACACCCCGATACAAGCACACCCGGGGGCATATTTTTTCATATTTTTTTCGACCGGCACATTATCACCGGGGGTACGTTGAATACCACACCCCCTTCGACGTACGACTCAAAACATGTCAAACTGCAAAGTATTACACCCGGTGGACACCATTCTCACCCATAACACGCATGCACCGGTATGGATACCGGTAGCAGCATGGAGGCAACTGATGCGGCCTATCACAGAGGGCCGATCGAGCCTGCGGCCCGGACTCCACCGGCACCAGCTGCTGCCGCGCCTCGAGCAAGGATCACGTCGTTTTTATCGGGGTCCTCCCCACCTACCGGTACCGGTACTGGTACTACCACTCCTGCCGTGGCTCAAACTCCGACGACGAGTACGAGTACCGGTGAGCGCAAAAAGCTCTGGCAGAAGCGCCCAACACTGCAGCCAGAGGGCCTGCAGTCTGGGCGGGGTATGGTCACACTCCTTGGTGATCGAAGATACCACTACAGTATCACACCTCGTCGTTATCACACCTCCTGTCATCTGGTCGAGTCTGTTCGCACTCAATAGCAACCGACGTCCCGTTATCACACCCCCTTGCTATCTCGCCCGCCAGCTGCGGGGCTCTTGTGCATAGCGCCTATCACCGGGGGTACGCTAGATACCACACACCCCTATAAAAGCACCCCCGGTGATGATATTTTCAAAGGTCAAAAAGTTATTCCCGGGGTGTGTTTCATCCGTGTTGTACGGTAACGCACCTCCTGGCATCTGCCTTCTCGGCGTGATTCGCCTCTGTAAACACCGACAAGTTCAATCCCGACCCCCGTTTAAACGTAAAAGGCCAAGATCCTTCGTTCCGAGCAAGTATTCGATCATCATGAGCGCTGCCTTCCAGTGCCTTGCGGTTGGGTTGTGAGAGCGACTGGCCACAGCGCGCACAGCGTTAGCGATGTCCGTCCGTGACATGGCAGTCAGACACATCAGGCCTCTTACAGCTTCCCTGTAGGCCCAAGTGCCACCCGACTCGCTCTCCGTTCTTGCTCCTAAGTCCGCACCAGAGGAACAGGGGTAACGGGAAGTCATGGTTACGTCAAAACGCCGCACAAGGGTTCCAGTGAAAGCAGTCTGGACGATGCTAGCTTACCCCCCTTCACGTCCTGCGAAAACGCACACTCCATACAGAAAGAAAGCTATTTGAGGTCGCTCGTCGTAATATCTTCGTTAAGTACCAAGAGTAGCTTGCCAACCTCACCCCTCGGGCAAGTTACCACCATATCGTCTACATGAATCGTTAAGATCACTACTACCTTGCGTGCCCGAATCAGACGAAGCACGCAGGGGTCAGTCGTGCACTGCTGCATACCATGCACAGTAACCAACTTCACAATCAGCAGGTCGTTCCACAGCAGCCCACTCTGCCTCGGTCCATAGATGGCCTTTTCAAGACGCACAAACCTGTCAGGCGGTTCACCATATCCGGCCTTTGTGAACGTCTGTGCTACATTTAGGCGGCATACCTTGTAGCTCATTAGCAACAGCCGTCACAATATTCAGTGGTGCCGCTACGGGCGTGGGTGCGAGCGTTTGGAGGTAGTCCACACCCTCTTTCTGCATGAACCCCTTGGTGACACGCTTAGCCTTCGTCTTTGTGATCAACCCTTCCTGTTTCCGCCTCAATTCTCGGACTTCGAGGTTGTACTCATAGAGAAGGGCTGCGACATAGGTACTACAAACTGATTGGTCATCGACATACATCCCAGCATCACGTATCTCTTCACACACGCCTTCTATCTCTTCTTTATGGGATCACTGCTTTTGGTGAAGACAAAGTAGATCATCTTCTTCCTAAGCTAAATCTGTTGATTGACGGTTCTAGCATCATACCATTTCCGTGCCCCCCCTCCAGCATTCCCCCGGGGAGTTACTTCGACGGAAACGGCCAATGTCTGTCTTGATCTTGAATGTCTGTGACAGAGAACCATACGCCCCTAACTGCCTTTCATGTATTGCCGCGGATGTCTCTTGGCGTAATAGGATCTCTATATCGTTTGGCCCCACGTCAACGTTCGGGTAGTCCTTGGCTTGCTCTTAAAAATTTCTCGATCGACTCGTGAGCTCAAGGTTTCAGGAGAGAAGAAGAGCGCCCCTCTGCGATACGAATTTCAAGAGATTCCGATCCAACCTGATGTTCCATGATTTGAGCCAAATAGTAGCCGCTTCTTTGATCGGGTTTTCCGTGATCATTGAAGAAGACCCAGCGCCCTCGGGTCGCGGGTACAGGCTACTATTAGTTTTACTCATCGATAGTGTACTTGTTCGTCGACGCGTCTGATTTATGTTCAGAGAGTTATAAAGAAGGTGGTGGGACATATGAATCACGTCACACTCTCTGTGCGTATGTATACGGTATCATTCCAGCACATAATACATCCCTGGCACACAGTCGGTGCTGCCATTTTGCAGCACACTACGATCTGAGCTTCGCTTGAAACCCTCCGCCGGCGGGGGTAAGCGAGAGCAGTATTTTCTTGGCGGAACATACATTGATGAACTCCTGTGACTTTGTCTCCCTGCGACATTTCTCTATGTATACGAAATATCACCGTAGTTTCTGTAGACACGCCACCTCTTGGAGTGCTTCTCTGGATACACTCCTCAGCGGTACTGTACTCCGTACACTTTTCCCTGATCGTGGCGACTTTGACATTGAGATATATTCCACACCACGATATCTCGCCCGCCCTAAAACTGCAGGCGGATATGGTAGAAGTCAACGGTATGTTCGTACGATACTTTACCGTCTTATTACTGAAACTATCATCCTATAATATTTCCAAGTATAATATCTGTATGGTAGTTCGGGGTTAACGCTGTAGTCGTAAACGCGGCCAGCTTACCCAGACATCCTTCAAACGTTCGGTTAGAGGTCGCCTGGTCGAATCCGTGGCGAGGTCGATCGGTCAGACTTACTTGCTGCCTTTATCTGACCGTCGAGGAGGCTTTGCGCGGCGAGGGTGTTCGCTCGTGAGTTGGAATTGGATTGCTTGACTACTGTTTGAGGGGACGAAAAAATGACGCATGATGTTTTCTCAAGGGATTCCTTGACAACTAAGTATGACTGCCGCACTTGAAACTATATATAACCGTAAGGATGCGGGTTAGTGTGACCGCTTTTCAGCGCTCTCGTTTTCTCGATAACGGTAAGGAGGGTGCTAAAGTCGAGCATTGTATTTTCGGGTGGCTCCTGCCCAGATTTTTTCGAAAACACCTTGTTGTTCAGCATTGGCAACCTTCCCGTTCTGGAAAAAATGAGCTCTCAAAAACGACCGCATCCACGTGCAATAACCCGCATCCTTACGGTGCTTCGTACATGCCACCCTGGCCGTGTATTTAAACTCTGTTTGACTGCCATTTGATTTCCATTTGATTTCCATTTGATTTCTGTTTGATTTCCGTTTGATTTCCAAACAGATGTTATAATTCGGGCAGAGTAGTATCTTGTTGCCTGTATTTCGTGCTTCGTGCAGAAGTCGGGCCAAAAGCGCCTAACTCCCAATTTCGTAAGGGCTGTCGCCTGCTGTGTACCGTATACAGTAGGCGATGGTCCTTTCGACTTAAGTGCGAAAGCACTCCTTGTCCCGATATCTGCACAAGGCATAAAAAGCATGTAATAACGTAACAATCTATGTTACACTGAAAACTACTGTAATGTGGCACATACTCTGTCTCACATAAGAATGTGAGCCTGGCGAGAAGAGTTTTCTAACAGTGGTATAACGTACGTATGGCGCGCTTTGTGAGCATGTCTATAAGAGCCTATCAATAGCGGTGTCACGTACGTACGGTATGGCGCGCTGTCTTTTGGGGTACACGCGAGAAGGTCGTACCGTCACGACTCTGTTCACTAAATACGAAATTAGCAGGTTTTCCCCCCAAGGTCATTGCGCTTTTTCTTAGCTTCGGTGTGATACAGGGGACGACTCTCACCATCCACTGTCCGATAGTACTTCAATAGTATTCCTGACTGTGCGACGAACCACTACGTACCCCCCGCCCCCCTCCCTATCTGGAGGAGTCACGTTGATCATAGTGGTGTGCGATGTCGGGTGATGTTTTTTTTTAAGGCAACTTCATTTGTCTCTGTAAGGTGCAAGATTTCTTCGAAGGATAAGATTACCCCGATTACGTTTGGCGAAGTGGCACAAATGCCACAGAACGCTTTACCAAGTGTGAGCAGCAAATTATACTACGAACCAGGTATTCGTCACCTGTCGCAATCAAACAGTAGACCGCTTCTCGCGTTTTGCCTCGTACATAGTTGATCAGCAATTTCAAGAGTTCCATGACTGCCAAGCTTCTCGTTCTTTCCCTGGACTAGTCAACAGTATAGTCGTAGTACGTACCAGTTCCTGGACGTTAAGAAAACAAAGTCTTACCTGGCACTGATACTGTGTATGCTGTCGTCGTCTTTTCTTCGTTTTCTGCCAACATATTGCGATGGGGACACGTTTACAGTAGCGCTGCCTTGTAGACTCGCTTCGAGCGTCCTAGATGTAAAAACGTGCTTTAACGGTACTGGAACCAATGGCACTGTCATCGTCTACACGATGGGTTTACTACAGCAGTAGACTATTATCTTGTGTTTTGAAGGCGGGGCATACATTCTAAGGTAATTGCAGCAGACTCCATTGTTCCAGTTGACCGTCCGGTGTCTTGGCATTCTTGTTCGTCTTGGAAGGTGTTGTAGATACTATGCGTCCGGGTACAGGGAATTCAGCTACAGTGAGACGAGGCCTCGCCAGCGAAACATAAAAGTCCAATGCCTGGCAACACGTTTCTCGATGCCATCGGCCGGCGCCGCCTCCCCCCGCCGGTGCCAGGGGTTGGCGGGCCTTTAAACAGACGGAACGGTAGGATTACTACTGTATCTGAATGTGAATGTTATTGATTGCGCTGTATGCAGCACTAATAATCGTACTACGCATGGGGACGGCGATTCAATCCCTTACTGTCTTTCCTGTGCGTTTTCAGGGTGAATTCAACCAGGCGCTAGGATTGATCACCCTGATGTTTTTCGGGATTACCGTGTGCGCGTGGGCGTCCCGGAGGCGACTGGCGCTGGCGACACAACTTCATGAAGAGAGGGTAAGTCGGGGTAAACATGCTCAGGCTATACAAGATTACGATGCGACGATGCAGAATTGTCACGCCCTTGGTTTCAAATCCACCTTGTCCCTTTTTTGAGGATTCCATTTTTCATTAAGCTCTTGCTTAAAATGGATTAATCTACGTTGCTTGAGTGCCGCCAGCTTCAAGCGCATTTCGAGAAGTAATACATACAGCATATCATGCGCCGGCGCCAGGTTATAAATTTGGTACGAAACGATCCAGGCTCGCAATTCGGAGTAGGCAGCAGAATATGCTATTATAGCATGCTTTAGCGTGATGCACCTTTGGTACGCTTCCACGTAATTAGGTCACTACCGCAAGCTTTGTTTGTCGACTTCGTAGCCGGGGTAGAACTTTCACTGGACCATGTACGGTCGATTTTCCGGTAGTCGTGCTAACTTCCGTATCCCGCATATATACAAGGTGGTGCACCTGTACGCATTACTGTATCAGTCCAAGCCTGGGAATATTTAACGAACATGTCTGGTCGCGCTCTATAGTATCCCTCGCCGACACGTAGATGCCCTCTATCCCGCATCGTTGTAGAACGTTCTGCTAAGATGTATGCCGTGTCGTTGTTTTCGTTTAATCGTTGTCGTCGCAGTTCATGGAGCTGTCGACGCCATTTCCGAAGGGCGTCCCTCCCCATGTCCGACGAAACTACCACTACTTCACGTTCGACGGAGCGGCAAAGTCAGAGGCAAACACCAGCACCGAGAGCAGCGTCCTGTCTTTCCGGTCGCAGCAGCGCACGCCGGAAGCACAGGCGGTGAACAGCGCCGCTGGAAGTAGATGCCGGGAAAATTGCAATGACCCGGCGCCGACAGCAGGTATCGTAGACGAGAGAAACGAAAAGCGTGCGGGAATGGGTTGTGCGTCATTGCCGGCACAAAGTAAGGAAGAAAGTCAACACGAGCGGGAGGGAAAACGGAGCCAATGTATCGACGAGGAGAAAGAGCAGGGCGACGACCACCACCAGCCGACATCGTGTTCCTGGGCACCGTCCGCGTTGACGGAGTGCAGCGTCTGTCTGGAGGGGTACCGCGCAGGGGACAAGATATGCTGCCTACCCTGCGCCCACGCATTCCACGCGGCGGTAAGGTTTAAACCCTCTTTACAAAATTGAAAGCGCTTGCTTGGAAACTACAACTTGGAGTTAGTGTAGGTTGAAAATTGCGTAGTACAAGGGTTAAGGTCATGTTGCTGGATAAGCCTTGAACAAGCCACAGATAGTGTTTTTTCTATTAATCGTCAGTTTTAGTTTCCGTTTTAACTCGTGGGAAGTTTTATAGCGCAGGTTAGCTGCTGATACCCGATCCTGTCTCGGCTTCGTCCCCAACTATCATTTCCTGTACGTACCAGGCACATAGTGCCTTAGGTGATACCTCTCATAATTTACTCCGGCGGTATATTGTTTTGGGGTCAAATCACAAATTTATGAAGTACAGCTGATAGGTCGATTAGCAGGCCGGGCCTATCATACACTTCTTTTTGAGAGGATAGTCCTGTACGGTTCGACCCCGTACCCAAATCCCCTCTACATGACCCACCCTTTGCGCCACTACCCGCAAAGAGTTCTTTCCTTGAAGCCTCTATTTTTCTTTCGTTCTTAAATTCCAATGCTTCTCCTCTCCGCCCTTTTCCTCTACCTAACAGTGTATCGACGCCTGGCTGGACGTACATCATATGTGTCCGCAGTGTCGGCTCGACCTTCTTGCCTCTGACATCGATTGGGAAACTCGACCCGAAAACTCGACTGCCGAGCCGAGCACCCGGCGGTCCTCTCTGCTGCGCTCTCGCCCCACGAGGCCGGGTCGGTCCCGCTTCCCGTTTCTTCCCAGCTACCCGTCGCCAACAACCACAGTGCCGACAAGACCAACATGTCACCGGATGCACCCGGAAGGCCGATGAATACTGGCCGGTACCCACCTTCCCTGCCGGTGCGCGCGACGGAGAAGACGCGGACGCAGCTTTCGCCACGGTTCTGGCGTGGGGTGGACCGTGTCGCCACCGCCACCAACACAATGGACACGACCAAGATCCCTGCAAGGGCCTCGACATGGGCGGCGGTAGCCCCAAGCGAAGACGGCTCTGGTAACGTACATCCCCCACATCGTTCAAGGGAAACCGAACCTACCGAGTTCCACCCTTCCATGGCTGATAACAATGACGATGCTCCGAAACAGCCCGCGACTACGTCCTGCACGGATTTTTTCTACGACAGTCCCAACGGAGCTACGTCTTTTCTACCGTCCTCCGTCGCAACCAAAGGACAGCGCTTGCCAGGACCTGAGGGTGCCGCGGCTTGCTCCAGAACTACCCATCGATCCCCAAATGACGCACCCAGTGTTCCTAACATCGACTGCGACAAATTCGCTGCTGTCACGGAGTTCAACACCGCGGTCAATGCCACATCTAGCGCACGATGGCCGGAAGCCGCCGCGCCGTACGCGTGCTACATTAGCAGCCCTTACACGCCCAGCCCGCCGTCTGGAGCACTCATGACCAAGTGCTTAGGTTCACCGCCGGAGGCCGGGCAAGATATGCGGTGGGCCACCAACAGGGCCGAGACTGGGATGGCGCAGCCGCCACTGGGGCCGCACGCGTCCTACATAGACAGCGTTTGTGCTTCCAGCCCATCGCCGAGGGAGACCATGGCCGGTTTTCAGAACGCCTCGTCTGAAGGCGCGCCCTACACGGGCAATCTCAGGTTGCAGTGTTCTCCGCAGCAGTCCCTGTCAGACTCCGACATGGCTTCGTCAGAGTGTGGGCAAGAATATTCCTGGAAGACCGGCATGGTCGGAGTCAAGATCGTACAGCCACAGATTGCGCCCTACGCGCGCTACCTCGACAGCCCCTGCACCCCCAGTCCAATATCGGAAACTACCATGGTCCGCGCGCGGGGCGCGTCGTCTCCGGCGGCGGCCTACTCGTTCAGCAACAGTGCGAGTCCGTCACCCGCATTGTCTGGAGCCAGCGGGGTAACCTTCCGACTGTCTCCGGAGTTTGTAAGAGTGGCAAGGAATCGGGCTGGATCCCGGGCTCTCACGAGCATGGGGGGTTCCGCGTTCAGCGCGTTCTCGCCCCCCGTTCGTTCTTACCCGTTGCTTCCACCTGTTGGACAGTTCTCGAGAGAGATCGACGGGTCTTCCGCCGTCGGTAGCCGTGCTGTCGTTGGAATCCAGCAGCAGCAGCAGCGAGACGACCTGCGGGATAGATGTGGTCAGGTGCTGTCGTTAGAGAGTACCTCTCAGATTCAGTCTCAGGCCCGGTTCGTACTCCAAGGTCTGGATGACGGCGTGGCTCCACCGCCGCCTCCGCCGCGGCTTGGGTCGAGGCGACCCCTAGCCGCGAGGGAGATAGGGTGTGGAGGGCGGTCCCCATCCATATTCCACCCGGACGGTTCGTCGTTCTCGAACGGCTTTGACTCCGGCGGTGAAGTAAATGTTGGGGGCGGCCAGGGCGCGAGCTCACCGTCTCGCTCCCCCGCACGGCTCTTGGTGCTGGGGAATACTATTGCTAGCACCGCGGTGGGGAAGGGGGTGGGCACAGGCTTGGAGCGGCCGCTTCGCGCACCGATGTGGGGGAACAACGCCTGGCCTACTGCTGGCGGGAGGGTGCACATTGAGAACCTGAACGACGACGGGGAGGGGGGGCAGGCGAGTGGGGGGAGGCGGCGAGAGGAGGAAGGACGTTCCTCGACTGACGCCAGGTGAAAATATGGAAGCACCTCTTTTATAAATACCGAGGCGCAATGCACACCCGCTCGTTTGGTATCCCGAATCGATTTCGAAGCTGTGTGTCAAATTTATGTCACTTGCCCTGTTTGTGCCTCAACGAGGAACATCAGCACAAAACGTGTGTGTTTTTCGGTTGCGACGTTATCGCGCTTTCGCGTTACTCCGCATTTATTTGCATCCCGGTATAGGTGCCGATGCCGCGAACTTGGATTTGTTTAACTCTTGCAAATTCGTTTTTTTACGGGTGCGTCTGGTCTGTGACAGATGGACTTGGGAGCATGGCAAGCAGAGTAGTGCCCAGCAGCTGCAGGAGAAGCTCGGACAGCGGCGGCTACACCAACAGTATCTCCAACAACAGTTTGCGAGGGATTTTGACGAAGATTCTATTTCGGAAACCGAGGAAGACGACGACCAGTTATGGGACAGAGTCCAATACTGGTTTCAGATTTGATGCTTTCTCCCGGACTCCCGGGCTCCTCAAAAGCTCACGTGTGGATTCTGACACACTATTTTACTGGTACCAGGTGTGTGTGCCTTGGTTGCAAAGGTCCAAACTTAATTTTCGGTTCCTGAACACCATGTACCCTGCGCTTTTTGCACCCAAAGAGTGGATGGTTTCGTTGAGGGTGGTCTTTCATGTTTTTGTCATAGCTGGTGGTGAATCAACCGCGATTTGATTAAAGTACGTTGAGTATACCATTCCGCTTGAACGGCCTGCTTTATATGTAAGTTCGAATCGAAATATGGAGGAGAGTGGGGAGGGAAAACGCACGACGTGCCAGGGAGGCGGTGTGATGATGAGCCCAACCTTTGTGTAAGAGTAGCGAGAAAGGTTTTTCGACTCCAGCTCGTAAAGTTAAGTGGTTGAAATTGTGTTGAGTAGCCCCCGTCGGCCTCGCTTGCCAGGTCAATGTATCATGATTCCAGTCGTAGGCACAAAAGTACGAGTAGTTGTACAGGACCCGTTGCGGTTGACAGTGGTGGCCGATCAACGGGGCACGAAGAAGGGATGGTCAGCCCGCGTCCAGGTGTCACATGGTTCTAAGTTTTCCATTTATTTTGTTGGCGCTTGGGTCGGCTTAGTGGGCGCTATGAAACGTTAACCATAGCCTTCCCTCAAAGCTTTCAACGAGCCAGGTCTCGTGTGTACACAGACATTTTTTGTTTTCTTGCTTCTCCTGTTTGTTCACACGATAATCTGTTTTACGTAATTAGCTTCATGTACAGGTATGATATCTCTGGTGCATAGAGTAAACCACTGTCGGGTCTGTTTGTCACTCGCTGCGGAAGTACTATAGGGTGTATATTCTACAGGGAGCGCGAGGGGTTCGCGTCAATTTGCTAGTATATGTTGATATGTTGCTGGTGTATACTGTCATAATGCACACACATCTCAAGCAAAGCGCATCGCTGTACTTTTGTGGCGCTTATGTTGTGGAAAGTACGCGCAGGTGGGCTAAAAAGTCCCCTGGTACGCACAAGCACGCGGTGTAATATTGAGTGTACTGGCATGTGGTCAAATGGCTACTTTCTTACGCAAGTGAGGACGCTGGTACCTGGGCGTGATGCACGGGGGGCGGGAGCGGTGGCAGAAGGTTAACGCTATGTGTAGGTATTATTGGAAAGATGGGCGTTTGAACTGAACGTGGCGCTCTCTGTGATCAGACCCGCCTAAGTACCATCGTGCGGTATTGTTGAAACACATCAGAAGGCCACATGGGAAAAAGTTGAGGTGTTGTGTTTGTGTTTTTTCAGTGTTGCGCGGTGCAAGCACGAACCCAAGGAGCAAGGGTGGATGGTTCGTCAGCAAACGCTACTCGCACATGCTGTGTGCGTACATGCACACAGCGCGTGCGGGGTAATTTGATCCTGTAGTCCCCTGGACTGCTGTGTGTTACACTTCAAGTACGGCATACTCACAAGATAACGTAGCGGACAAACAATGGTTTTGTTTATATCTGTAATGATGCACAGCCGTAGAAGTTTCGGAACAAAGAGGAGTTATTTTCCGATAACTCTCCATTTTTATTAGCAAGTGCCGGTCGATTGTGGGTAGCTGCAGTTCAGTCACTCGGCGCACGCCCGCGCCGCAAGCAGACGGGTTGGTGTACGTACAGCAAATCAGTTATCACGGTTAGCAGAGTTGATAGTTAGGTTGAGTTAATTATACGTAGGACGCATATTATAATGCTAAGGAACGTTTCACCTACTGTTATCAGCCGCAAGGGTCTGACCGATACAACGGAGGACAGAGCACACATTGTTCACTTATTAGGCGAGACACGTTGATTGAGGTAGTCATGTGTTTGCTGGCCACGGTGGCAGATAGAAGCAAGTACTCACTTGATTCATGATTCCGGGCGGAACTTTGGTAGTGCTTTAGACTATCGATGCTGCGTGTTCTTTTTAATGCCACTGGCAGTGTTGTGGCGCCAACCTTTTAGCCGTCGAATACGACTGAAAGACCCGGGAGATTCACGAATACTAGCCAGCGGGCTACTCAAAACACGAAGAATTTCCGTCATAGTATAGCTTGCATCGCATGCATGCGTTGCGTTCATCATCGCGCTTAGTTTGTATGCGTCCTGCCACAAAAGAGAGATAATAGTTTTGGTTCAAGTGTTTTGTCGGACTAAAGGTGAGCGAGGGAACGAGGCTCCCGGCATGTGCCACGCTCGACTAAAATGGTTATAAATATACCCCTTGGATCACCCACGTATGCTAGTATGCTGGCGGAAGGCGACTTTCTTCGCACGTTGCTCAGTCTCTGGTAATCCTGATGAATAATTGAGCAGGTTAGACTCGACCTAGCTTCGCCATCATGTTGTGATATTCCTTCATAGGGGCGTTATGGACCCTCTCACGGTGCCCCCCTCCTGGAGGCGTTATTGCCCTCTTGACAAATTTTAGTTTCGCCCCTCATGCTAACCGAAGCCACCAGGGTGAGGCAAGCATCGAAAAGCAAGCACGCACGGGCGCGTGAGTGGTCCAATTTTGCAGGAGGGGTCACTCCCTCTCTGTGGAGAAGCTTATCGAAGTCTGCTAATCATAATTGTCCCATCGGGGCCCATTATTTGGGGCCTAGGCTTGGGGCGCAACGCCTGAACCGACCGTTCCTGCATTCTGCGCACAGTTGCGGGAAGGGGCAAGGGGATCCTAACCGGGGATCCGTGTCTCCCTCCCGCTGTACGGAATAATATTTTAATGATTGAGCCGAAAATGATGTCGTCCGCACTGTCCGGGTGGCCTACGGTACCTGTTCTCTTGCCTTCTCACCTCGCGCAAGGAAACGGTTGGGCGCTATTGCTTGCATGCAGTGTTTCGGCGGGATGAGCCGGCGAAATATGTTCACCCCCCATGCTGCTGCTTCGACGGTCGCTGCGAACGAACTTGCTATACCCCTGCCCGGGGAACTCCCTCCGGATGCCCGCGTGATCGTGGACGCCCGGTTTCTTTTGCCGACGTATTATCTTCCACGCGCAATCATTTGAATCAACCCCTCTTCCTGGGAATTTCCTCAGATTTTACCGACAACTCTTTTCGTCCCGCTAGCGACCCCCGCTGTCGAAATTCCGGTCCCTGGCCGACAAAGGCGTTCCCCAGGAACGACGACGGAAACATCATATGTGTACGGAATTTGACACCTTCCTCCTCAGCTCTCTCTGGTTAGACCATCTTGCGTACACCCCACTTGTTTGAACGACGATCTCACTCGCAGTCACGTTCCACTATAGCTGCGATCGTTGATTGTGCAAGCCTTTCACGCCAAAGCGTCTTTCCAGTTTGGTATCGCCCACAAACTGTCAGAATGCAGCAAAATACTGGTGCTGGACCTGTATGGACGTCTGTACAGGGTGAAGGCTCTGCCGCTGTTTCAACGCCCACAAATCATCTCGACCGACAATCCCTCGCTCTGCTTTCCTAGCTTGGTGTCACTCCGAACGCCCCCTGTTTCGTCCCCTTTCTGGTAATGCCACGGGGGGACATCTACACCCTCCGTTTCACGGACCGTTTCAACCGCCGTGCATATATGCAACCACGAACGTTGTCCCTGCCACCAATTGCATGGCTAAAGACATTGCCACCATCTTGGTGAAAACAAAATGCATCGCTTAATGGGGACGTTCAGTCAGCACCCTTTCCGGCAAAGGTCACCAACAACATTAGAAGCTTCCGCCTGCTGTTTACAAGCTTTAAGGCAGTGAGTCACTGGAATTTTAAAGTAAGATTCCACGCGTTGGCGATTTTGCCGTTTGTGCGGGTGGGGGATTTGCGGCAATGAATATATACTGAAGAAAGCTGTAGATCGTCTATGACTAGTCGAGCACCAAATACAGTGTGAGGTGTGGGTTGAGCCCACCTTCGTAAGAGAGAGTCGAATCCAGTTTTGGGTGCTAGTCTGTGGCAACGAGCGGGTGAATCACGCAATGGCTCATATGCTAGGCATGGTGTTGGTTATGTTGGATAAACCTACTACTCTACTCAGTGAGCGGCGACTTAGTAGAGTAGGTTATCCCTTACAACCAGCAAAAGGACCTCCACCTGCCGTACGTAGAATTCGCTCACAGCCAACACCGTCAATATCATCACCAAGCACATGAACCACCCTCATCTATCTTCCCTCATTGCCTTTGATTACCCATATGCTCGAAGCCACCAGTACCTCGATCGTGATGAGCCCGAACACTATAATTTGGTTGCCGCTCGTCAGCAGCGCTCGTACGAGCTAGGGCAAGAAATACCGACCCCTCACAATCTCCCACGTCGAAATATGCGCTGTCCGACGCGCTCAGACAAATACCAGCCTACAACGACGGGTGGGAAGTGTGGGTCTACAAAACCGCGTCTACCCACTAGCCAGGCTGCGAAGGGCCGCGTCGATTGAAAATTGGGTTCTCGAAGCGAATTTGTCGAAATCGGGTTGCATACATTATTGGCGGTCGGACACTTGCCCCCGGGTGCGACCCCGAATAGCCGGCTCTTGTCCGCCAAGTTGCTATACCTTGACCTCTTGAACGATATGCTTGGTGCAAGTGCCCACTGTCGTACTTCAGTGGTCCGCTACAGGTCCTGTGCCAAGACACACTGCACGCGACGTTCTTCCACGATACTTACCTGCGTGGTAGACACAGGAGTAAGTCCTCAACGACTACATGACTATACCCCCTTCATACCACGTCACCGAGGACGGCGCATCTGTGTCCTTCGAGCGCGTGTGTATGCGCCGAGGACATCCCAGCCATCCGTCCATGCGCGGCAGAGGCGGGGTCGTCATCGCTCTTATCCGCCGGAGGAAAAGATCCTGAGTGTTGGATGTCGCACACAACTCGACTAAACACGCTACAAAGGCGTTCTTCGATCAACATGGGAATCTGGAGCGGATGTTCACAGTACTTTTGCCAACACGTCGTACACTTCTGACTCGGCGCACCCTAGCAACAAACGGCAGACCAATCAGTTGTACCGCCGCATGCGCGTCAGTGCCGCCTTAAGCGAATTCACTCGCGCTAAGGACGGTCGTTTCCTGTCTTCCGCTCACGGCTACGTCGCTCGTCAAAACTTGGCCTCTGCGGTTCAGCGAAATTCGATATATGTGGCTCAATATCCGAAACCGAGGGCCTTTCAACCATTGCCCCGAACCCTACACCTCGCGGCCGTCCAGAGTCTCTCGGAAAATGCTATCGCACGCGATGAAGCAGCCAAATATTTGCAAGTTTAACGAAATATCGGGGGGAGGGGTGGGGGGGGAAGTTTCCCCTATAAAATGACGTGATAATCGAAGATGTGACTCCTCAGATCCCCCCCCCCCCTCTACCATTTGTCAAAACCAAGCATTTCAAACTGCTCTCCGTCTCCGAGAGGGGTTATCGCTCTGCCTTCTTCGTTGAAAAGTAAGACAATATACGTCGGTAGCGGTTAAAAAACAGGGAACCTACGTACCACGAACCTTCCTGACGAGGCACCGGGAGAGGAAGAAGGGAGGAAAATCCAAAGGCAAGGGGCACGGGTACCGTCCGGCACCGAAACTAGCGCCAGCTTGTTTCCATGGGGGAATGAGCAGGAGTATAGCAGCGTCATTGGATTCGCCCCCCCCCCCCCCCCCCCCCCAAAGGAAACAAGCCGTGCCCCCTCAGGGTATGAAAGTACCAGATGAAATATCGAAAGAAAGAGTATCCGTGCGATTTCGCATACGTACTGTACGAGTATCTTCGGAGCCAGGGCACCGTTGACTCGAGTGCAAACTAATCTCGTATCTGAAATTTTGCTTCGTACCGCGTCAAACAACCCAGAACGAAAATACTTCCCCACGGCGAGGAACGACAGCTGAGTTATGACACTCCTCCTACGCGGCAGATGGCGTTTCGGTGCCCCCCGCAGCAGTGATCAGACTGCTGTACTCTGAGCGCGTGCCGCGCGCGCGATATGTCGAGACTCTCACGAATAATATTGCGTCGTCCAGCACAGCTACTTTTTCAGAGCTATATATATGGGATGCGAGGGAGGATGCCCGACGAGTCATGCACGCCAAGAAGGACAAAATCGCGCGGAAGACGCTGAGGACGGCGAGGTGGAATCTGCGAAGGATGATTGATACTGCGTTACACGCCTAATTCGAAGAGTAGCTTGCTGAAACCGAGAGACTCTTCTTCGACAACGACCACCGGGGTTTCTACAAACACTTGAAGGGCACGATGGAGTTGGACGGTCGAAAAGCGAGAAGGGATCAGGTCATCCGGGCCGAGGATGTCACGCTACTAAGGGACAAGGTGCGCATTCTTGAACGGTGGGCGAGGTTTTTCTGCACCCTCCTGACCACGAAATCATCCAAGCTTGATCCAACCATCAGCGCCCTATTTCCAAAACGTCCGTTGGCACCATCTCTTGGAGATGAATCGATCATGGATGACATGACGGCGGTAATCCGGGGTATGCCAAACTGGAAAGCGGTAGGACCAGACTCCCTTCGGCCGAGTTACTGAAAATCGACCACCCCGAATTCATCCGGTACTTTCACAACTTACTTGTGAACGTGTGGAGAACAGGTGACGTCCCCCAGCAATGGAAAGATGCGACCATCAAGGTCCTCCACAAAAAGAAGGATCGCTCTGGTTGCAACAACTACCGAGGGATTTTGCATGTCGCTCATTCAGAGAATGTTTTGCTGAAAATGGTTGCATCCCGCCTCAGTAGCTACTACGAGGCCGCAGGGATACTCCCCGAGGAACAGCGCGGCTTTCGCCCAGCCTGATCAACAGTCAACATGCTGTTGGTCGTGCGCTTACTGCAAGAACTCGGAAGAGCTGGAAACTTTCCCCTGTGCATGTGCTTCATCGATATGCAGAAAGCATATGACTCCGTCGACCGAGAACTGTTGTGGGTGGTGGTGCTCGCACGCTTCGGCGTACGAGAGAAGATGCTAACCGTTATCCGCCAGCTCCACGAAGGCATGCGAGCTCGCGTGCGTACGGATGACGGCGATCACTCGGAATGGTTTGACGGTACTCAGGGGCTGCGACAAGGATGTGTGTTGTCGCCGCTTCTTCTGTTCAATGTCTTCTTCGCTGCTGTGATACACGCCGTGCTGGTACGTTTCAGTGAAGACCCAGATATTGTAAGGGACTTGGTTCACCTCGAGGAGGACCTCGGGGAGGACGGGGTGAAGGTTGACCCACTAACTTGTGTATGCAGCACAGTATGGGATATGCTGTACGCGGACGATGCATGCGTTGTGTCTAAGTCGGCGGAAGGCCGTGCGAAAATGATGGCCGTCATTGTGATGGTTTTCGAAGCAGCAGGTCTCACCGTACCCGCAAAGAAAACGTTGACCATGCTGCTGCAGACACCGAACCAAGCACCCTAGACCCCACCGCTCGTCCTCGAAGCAGCAGCACAGAGGTATGTGATATGAGTAGAGTATTCATGGGCTATAGATATAGATAATACGTAGTGTTTGGGTTTTATTACGAGGTGTGGGGGGATCTATAGCCTCATTTCTTTTGTTTCGAATAGCCGCATCTTCGACCACCTTTTTCTGGCCGTTCGGGATGAACTTTGTCATCACCCTCCGACCATCTTGTGGTCTGCATATACGACTATTCAGGGTGGGCTAATGTGATATGAGTAGAGTATTCATGGGCTATAGATATAGATAATACGTTGCAGTTTTGTAGTTCCACGAATACGAGAATAATCCAAAGAATGGATTAACCCGGCGGATATTCCGTTAGTCGAGAGTATCGTTATTTTAGGAATGTTCCGTGATGCAGATAGGACTACGAAGTGAGAAGTTCTTATATTAGCAGAAGAACGATCGGTAGCCATTAGGAAAGTTCTGTTGGAGTACATCAGATAAGAGGAATTTAGGAGAGTTTGTGGCGTGGGGTGGGACGAGTATATCTGGGCGTCGAGTCCCGCCCCCCTACCTCTCACTTCTCTACCAGAGCACCTCCTCAGCTCTCGACATCAATAAGAAGATCTAAATCAGAAGAAGCGAAGCACTGCTTTCCAGCTGCCAGAACAACCTGCGTCCCTTGCCACTACCCTTACCACTACCCTAGAGCGGGCTCCGCATCACAGGTATAGACAGACGATACAGTTCTTGTACCTGGGCGGTCTTGTCGTCGCAAGCACTGACACTATGCCAGAGACCAAACGACGGATCCGACTCGCACGGGCATGCTACAATCGGTCCGAACGGGGGCTGTATGATATGGAAGATGCCCCGTTCATTTAAATAGTTCGCATGCTATAGGCCGAGGTGATGGAGGCCCTGCTGTACGAGTGCATGACGTCGACTCTTGGCCAGGAACACTTCGCTGAGCTCCGAACGGCACACCAAATTCCTCCTACGGATCATTGGCTTCCAGCGCGGACAACGCACTGACCACCTCATGTCGTACGCCAAGGCCCTCAAAAAGGCACACTGTGAGAGGAGACAACCATCCGCAAACGACGCCTTCTCTTTGCGGGGGCCATACAGCGGACGACCAATGAGCGGCTGACCCGCTGGGTGATGTTTGGGACGATGGCTGGTAGAAAGAACCCAGGACCAGGCCGACCAGTGTCTAGCAGACGACCTCCGGGTTTTTCAAGCCACCGAGGGGTCCACGGAAAGCTCCCCTTTGCTGTTCGGGGTAGATACGGTGTTATGGACGAGGGCGGCTAAGAAGAGCAGGAAGTGGTACCTGGGGATTGCCGAAGCGGCGGACAGTTTCATGGCGAGGTGGCACAGGGACGAGGCGCAGAGAAGCCGGCTGCGCTACGCGACTGAGGGAGCCAAGAGCAGCGACAAGGAGAGGGGGGGGGGGGGGGGGGGGGGGGGGGGGGGGGGGGGGGGCCGTACCGATACAGCTGTCGACGAATGCAGAAACGAATTGATAGATCGAGCGGCTAGGTATCGGTTCGACTATAGCTCTTGAAGTCTAGTAGATATTTGTTTGTTTCTTGTTGAGTCGTTCAATTGGGGGGGGGGGGGGGGGGGGGGGGGGGGCAGCGGCAGTACTAAAGCTTTGAACCGCTATTGACGAGAGTAAGAAGGAGACGGCAAAGGGTGTGGCTAGGTTCCCGAATTGATTTTATAGGTCAGACGTGCACCCATGTTACTATCACCGTCTGGAGTACGATGTTCTCTTTTTTCCCTTCTCTATTCCTTCTTGCTTTTTGCCTTGTCTCTCCCTTTCTTTCCTTTCCCCGCCCCGCCGTTCGTATGCCGGTATCTTCCTCTCCTTCGTGCTGCGTCGTCCGCGCGGCAGCTGTATGTCCTTCCTGAGTACGTATGCTTTCCATCTAGCAGCCTTTCTGATCTCCTTGCGTCGTTTGTACTATGTTCCATTGCAGATTTTACTTTGATTTATTGTCCTTTTGTTCTTGTTTTCTAGTCTAGCTTGTGCTGTTGTGTTCTGTCTCGTACCCGGTAAGCTGGCACTTCACTTGCTTCACCCTTGAATTATCGATTATTTTTTGTTTTTGGTCTCTCTAGGATAATGAATCAGTGTTTATCTCTCCTAGACTAGGATAAGGAATCAGAACGGACACTGGGTGTACTGATGAAGCTGGGTAGAAAGGACGAAGACAACAACCACAATACACCATCGGGCGACGGGATACAGGTTGACACGACCACGACCGGCTGACAGCCCCGAGATCATACATACATACCAACACCTCGAGCATGTGCCGCATCCAGGTTCTCCCCACAGCGTGCGAAAGTCAGACTGCTGTCGTCTGTCGGTGATAACCGTATGTACCAAACAAAGTAGGAGGACGGCGGGCAGTTGTTGTCATTTGGTGAAAACCGTAAAAAAATCGACTTGGAAGAGCAGCTTTATGGTTCAAGTGCCGCGTGGGACGTGTAGCATGGCTTTGATTTGGTATTTGGCATCACGCACACAGTCTGTGGCTGTTCTACATAGCAGCGTCGTGTGCAGCCGAGGTACATACTTGTAGAGCGTTATGGTTCGAAGTTTGAAAAACAACGTTTTTGATTCCAAGGGTTTCCAAACATGAACGGAGGCGTTGTTCTGTATAATTGCGCCGCCTCCGGGTTGCGCTGGTTGCTGGGGTGCTCTCCACCTCATGTCCCGCACCCGGCATCCTCTCTTCTCTGCTTAAATGGTGTATCCTCTGTACCCTTTGTCTAGATATTGGTAGGCGGTATTTGCGGACCGTTGGTATCGAGAGAATGCGACTAGTTCGTGTTGTGCTGATCGCTCTGGCCTGGTCGGTGCGAGCGACGACGGCGTTGAGTCGAAGCAGCAGCAGGAGCAGCAGTAGTCGTAGCAGTAATCATGCCGGCGGAGCGATAGGTGACGAGTCGAAGGCAAGACACGCTTGCGATGGATGCAAGGGGGCTGGTTTAGGTATGAAGCTTCCACCTACAATGGAGGGAGCTATGCGCACTCGAGGCGGTGCAGTTCTGCGTCGTCGGGGAACAAAAGAGCCCTTGTTCCATCGGGCCGGCATCGGTGACAGCGTCAACCGCCAGGCTGTGCCTCCTACAGAGGCCTTGAGCAGGTACGAGGTAACGTACCTGCTGTGTAAATACAAGGTGCCTGGTATACATGAAACGCGCCGCGGCGTCTGTTTTCGCTCTAACATTCTCTCAGCTTGTCATGCGTCACCGCCTTCGCTTCATCCGCGCGGAGGAAGGATACCCTTGGGGTTTTGTTCGCCAAAGCGTGTTTCTGCTTGTTTGCTTTCAGCCTCTGACATACGAACGGGTTTGTTCTGTCGTATGCGGTACCCGTATCATATGACACAAGTACGGCTTATTTAACACTTGTACAATTCACTAAAAATAGGATGTAGACGAGACGCATGACGCAGCTTGCAAAGTTGAGTATCAACTACTTATTCAGTCGAACTCACAGCTGACGTATTTCATAATTTTGTAAGATACGTGTGTGTACTCCTGCTGCGGTTACAGGAGAGCTCTGTCTAGCAGCGTACCAGCCGGTGCGCCTTGGTGATTCCCGTCGTGCACCACTCGTCCTGACATACTGCTGTCACTTACTTTGCTCCACCCGTCTTCAGGATGAGTCCTTGTCGAATACTTCTGTACAGGCCGTAGTACACCTGGTTTCGTATCATGTTGAGATGATAATGTGGACGGCGGGTACACCAGGAATACCAAACGAGTACAGTATGTACCCGTAACGTACAATGGTACAGCAACCCCGAAGTTTTGCACAGAGTACACGTTTGTTATGGCTCAAGAATTCTGGATTAATTTTTCACATGAAGACTACCCTTGTTGTGCAAATTCAGTAAAAACCCACATATGATACGAACGATCACTCACACCGTCACAAGCCCCGTTCATATCCCCCCTTCTACCTTTTATGCAAACGCTCCTACATTTCATGGACCAGGCTAGCCCGAACTCTGATGGCCTCGCTCCAATCTCTGCGAGGCTATCTAACACTCACAACCAACACCCAAACAAATTACACCGACTTGTTGCAACCTGATTCCCCCCCCTCTTGAGCGTCAGGGCGGGCGGGTGGGAAAGTCGATCAATTGTCTGGGCCCACTACTGCTACGAATTCTCGTTGCCGCAGCGGCCGTCTAATACCGAGCAGCTCTGGTGGCTAGACGCTTTCAACTGACGTCTGATCTCGCCTCGTCTAACGATTTTGCCCAACTTCTTCGAATTCCAAAACGCCTCCACGAACTCCACCTCCCTAGGGGAAGTTACTTTTTGTTATGGCTCAAGAATTCTGGATTATTTTTTCACATGAAGACTACCCTTGTTGTGCAAATTCGGTAAAAAAACCCACATATGATACGAACGATCACTCACACCGTCACAAGCCCCGTTCATATCCCCCCTTCTACCTTTTATGCAAACGCTCCTACATTTCATGGATCAGGCTAGCCCGAACTCTGATAGCCTCGCTCCAATCTCTGCGAGGCTATCTAACACTCACCCCATATGGCCTGACCACTCCAAACATCTTTTCATGCTATCACCGTTATCCTACGTATTGGCGAGTGCAACAGAAACGGAGTTTGCGCCTTCCCCTGCCTCCCTCACGTACGTCATAAACGCCCGAGACTTCCACCTCCCTGCGCGCTGAATTTGCAACCCCGAGATTCCTTGGGACGCAAGCTGAGTGGCCCCCCCGATTCTTCCTGAGTGCAGTGCGAACTGCATGGAGTCTCTACCGCTGCTACCTACCATGAGTCTCAGCGCAGCGACCGCTTCCGTACTAGTAAACACTTTCCACCCGGCCGTGGTGCTCCTAACGGTCAACGGCGCTTCCGCTGGTAGCAAGGGGTATACGTCCAGCAGTTCGAGCAGAGTTTCGAACGCCCCCATCTGCGCCCCCCCCGACATCTTCTCCTTTACGAGGCGTGTGCGCGTGATGGTGCACCCTGCCCTTTTTTGGTCGCACTTTGACGCCAAAAACTTTACCTGCACTGCTGTGGTGATCGCTCTGTTCTCGAACGCCACCTGCACCCCCTTGTGAAAGAAAGAAATGCATTTCCGTGTCAGACAAAACTCGGGATGAACCTGTCCGTTTGCGTACGCCCATAGCTCCGACGCTCGGCACAAAAGGAAATACGACACGGCGAGTCCTGGCCACATCACGTAACCCCCGTCTGCCATACTCACGACTGTCTGTCGCCCTTCCGCGAGCATAGCCCACGTCAGGGGCAATCTCACTTGTTTTTTTCTTTTTAGACATACCGTGCGCCCTGTCTATCCCTTTCCCCACTGCGACTATCATGCAATGAGACAAGGGTAGCTCCCGGCCTGCGAACATCTTGTGGAAAAAGTTAATGGCCGCCAAGTACCCTCTGACGGTCGATTGCTGGTTCTTGTGCAAGAAACAGCGGGACGTCATGAATTCGAGCAGTTCCGTCAGCGTTGCATCGGGATCGTCAACTGTCTGCAACCACGGCCCTTTCCCCTGTGCTTGTCTCTCTTTCACCCAGGTGTTCCACTTCGCTAAGTAGTTTTTCTGAGTACTCTTCGCGACTGAACCAAGCGCGAGCGTTTCGACCAACCTCGCCACCTCTTCCTTGTTTTCTCCGTTGTCGTTCCCTGTTCGTGTTTGGCGCGTGGGCGTGTGGTATGCATACCATGTGTTGAGCGAGACATGCATTATAAAAAACGTGTGAGTCAACCGAGTTCTTCTGCGTCGTTCATCATGAGGTTCCATAGAATGTCGTCGTGTTTAGTGAGGATGTTCTTTGTCTGGAGCACAACATCGAAAATCCCCGAACCCCGCCGACCAATGGGTTGTTCGTACCACTCGCTGGAGTGAATCAGCTCCCTGACCTTGTCTGCCAGTATCTGTCTACGCCACCGTGAAATCCCATCGGCTAAAACGTTCTGCGCGCCCGGAATATGTTTCGCAGTGTGGTTCCAACCTCCCGCGAGTTCAAGGCGACCCAACATTCTCATGAGTAGGCACGCCCTTTTGTCTGTCGCCCCACCGCTTCGACATACCCATGATACGGCGGCCATGTTGTCCCCTCGCATCAAGATCGGGTCCCCTGCCGCATCCGGGCGGTCTCCCACCAATTCTAGCATGACCCACGCAGTCACAACCATTCCCAGTAATTCTAACAGGTTGATGGTGATGGTACAGGTCTCCTGTAGATCGGCCTTCCTTTTAAGTTCGGCAGTCAGCTCTATCGGCAAGTCGTATCTCCAAAAAAACCCTCTTCTCAGCACAGAATCCTCCCACAGCCTCGAAACTCGCGTCCGACAGGTAGTGCCTTTTGGCGGGTCGTGTTATTGCCGTGTAACAGGGCGCACTAAGCGTCTCTCCTTCTACTAGAAGCTCGTGATCTATCGCCCATTTCCAAAACAAGAGGTCAGCGTGAAACTCTCTGCCAAGCTCTACCATGCCCTTTTGGTTTTTCCTTGCGCTCGCATCGTGTAATCCGGTCAGACGCAACAGCCTCCGTACAAAATACCTGGCCGCTCGCACCACGTACGTGAGGTTCCACAGCTTCCCGGCCATGCTGAGAACGTCCCTTGCGGTCGCACGCTTTCTGTTCAAGGGCCACTGCTCCAGCAGCAACCTTTTTATAGCTTCAGCTTTTTCGCGTGGGAAATAGATTCTCATTTTGTGCGAGTTGATAGTGAACCCTAACGCGTCAATCTTGGAGTCCCAGTCCGTACTCTTTTTCGGGGCTAAGATGGGCGTAACTCCCTCCTCCGCGGGACCAAATAAGCGCACGTGATCCAAGGCAAGAGAGGCTGATGCGATCAGGGCGGACTTGTCGTCGTCTGAATGTTGAACCCTGATTAGGAGGTAGTCGTCTACGTACACGGTTGTGAAAAATGGGTCAGAGATCTCTCCCCCGCTGTGTGCTCTAATTTTGGCGTCTGGGAGAATCGGCGCGGGTGTGCCTTCTTCCTATCGATCTACCACCTTAACGTGGGCCATCATGCTTTTTCCTTCCTCTAGTAGCTGGCTCGACTTGAGTGTGGTGTTGCAGTGCGCGTGTTCGGCCGCGGCCGATATGACACCCCAGAAACCCGGCGATCCCGACCATCCGAACGTTAAACGAAAATCAATCACCACCAGATCTCCTACGGTGTAGCAAAAATTGTGTGCTTGGTCCGGATCCACCCGCACGTTCCTAAAGGCATCCGACACGTCGGCCTTACTCATCAGTATCCTCTCAACTGGGAACTTTTTTCTCAGTGTCACGAGTTCGTCCAAGAATTTGGGCAGCGCGTGTGCGCACAAGCATTGGGGGATTTGTGTGACGACTGTGCTGGTGTGGGGATTTCTCTGTACTGAACGGGTGGACGGCCCTTCTGATTTGAGCCTTCTGCGGGATCGACGCTGTATTGATTCGCGTGAAAGTGGGGTAATTTGGCCCTCTGCTCAAGCTGTTCTGTGCTGTGGTGTGAGTCTTCCGCGTCGTCGGAAGGGGGTAATCTGGCCCTCTGCCCACACCAAGCCTGCTGTACTGAGCCTTCCGCAACCTCGGTACTGTCCCGATTCGCAACGAAGTGGGGTAATCTGGCCCTCTGTTCAGGCTGAATGTCCCTTTTATCAATTACTCCCTTCTTCTGGTTATTCGCTGATGCATGCGCGTCTGATATGTCTCGGTGTGTTTTTGCGGGGGGTGAGGCGTGTGGTTTTTGCAAAGCTGGGTGGAAGGACTTGGCTGGCGATAGGGATGCGTGCGCATTGCGGCTGGGGGTGATAGGGTGCGTGTGTGGGTCATGCGAGGGTGGATGGGACGAGTGGGCTGGCTTGCTGCAACCCTGAGCTCCTGCGTGGATCATATTTTCTTCTTGCCTTACGGTCTCTTGTCGAGGCGCTGTCTCAAATGATCTGCTGCTTGCGTCACTGATTCTGTTTCTCGGTACCTGACTCTCACCGTGAAACAGGGCCGGCGATACCGACCCGGGAGTGGGTGAATGGAGAATTCCCATGGCCCTCCTGGCGTCGTCTCCGAAAACTATCCATTCTCCGGCCGCCCCTGCCCCCCCTTCGGTCGGCCCTGCCGGATGGCAGAGCCCGTATTGTCAGATGCTGCCATTCCCCCGGCCCGCTCCACCCCCGGCGGACGCACCTCCCCGGCCGCCGACCACGTAGTTGAACCGTGCGACGCTCGGCTGACGTGACACCCCCCCCCCCCTCCTGCTGCCGTTCCCCCGCCGGCCGCCGCCGCGGCCGCTGATACTGCGGCGGCTGGTGCAGCAGCGCCGGGGGTGGCGGTGGCGGTGGCGGTGGCGGCGGCGGCTGCAGTGCTTGGAGCTGCGGTTTAGGCCCGGCGACCGACGGACCTTTTCCGGCAGGCAGGAGGTGGGAAAAAGTGCAGTTTACGCGCGGGCACGGATCGCCGTGCCATGCAAAATCGCACACGCCGGGCGGAGTCCCCTGCTCCAGCATGCGATCCTTGAACGTGGACCCGCCTCCTCCTCTGGCGCCAGCCCGGGCTTGCGTTTGGGCACTCCGCTGCCCTCCCGCGTTGGGGACTCCCTTCCTCTTGGAGCCTGATTTTTCAGGCGCCTGCGTCCAGAAGCTCTGACGCTCCGTGAGACTGGAGCCAGCGCCTTCCTCTAGAAGCTCTCTAAGCCGCGTGAACGCCAGAGGGGCCATGGGGACGCCTGTGCCGGCCGGGGGAGCTGCGTATCGGTGCTTCCGGTGCAGGACGCCACCCTGCTTCGCGAGGTCGATCATCCCCACCTGCAGACCGACGTTCATGGCTGCGATAAGCACCTCGCGGACCTTGTCCTTGTGGTCCAGGAGTGTTTTATAGTGCCTACGCAGGTAAACCTCCACCGACTTCTGCAGCTGCTCAAGCTCTTCCCGCACTGTCCGCACCCTGTTCCTGCATACGGCCTGCGCACCCTCCATCCCGTACTCGAGGGTCGCCATGAAAGCTGCAACGAACGTGGCGAAGTGTACTTCGGCCGGCATGTCCACCGGCTCCTGTCCGGCTGGCAGAGGAGGGTAAAAAGCCTCAACCGCGAATTCCGAGAGGGATCGAAGCTGCTGTGTAACGGCGTCGGAGACAAAGGCCACCTCGTTGAGCGCCATGAGGAGGAGTGGAGGGGTTACCACCTCCTGCATGTTGAAGCCTCCCCTCGCGATGAAAAATTTTGGACCTTTCGGTGCGTGCCATAGGTCGGCCGCCTGCTTTGCGGTCGCTTTGACGCCCGCGGAGATCGCAGCTTGCTGGTTTGCGTCATGCGAAGCTGGCAGCAGCTGGCCTCCCATGGCCCCGCCTGCCCACGGGGCCAACAGGCCGCCGGCGATAGCGCCCCCAGGGGGTTGGGCCACCTGCTGTAGTGGTTGAATTTCTTGTGGCTGCTGCTGCTGCTGTTGCTCCTGCTGCTGCGGGTGAACCTGGCTGTTTTGTAGGCATGTCAACCGAGCCGCGATCGCGTGGTTACTCGCCAACAACTGTTGTAGCACCGCCATCATGGCGGGGTCGGCTACTGCTGCGGGGAGGCCCGGGCCAATACCCGCGGCTCCGCCTTGGCCGATGCCTCCAGCAAGTGCTCCGGGCCCCAGGCAGGCCAGCTCCTTCCCCTTGCCCACCACCCACGTGGAGCGGTGCGTCCGCGCCTCCCACCACATCAAGCGGGTGATCCTCATCTCTTGCTGGAAGGGAGGACTGGTCTGCCATGACGGAGAAGAAAGTCGATCAATTGTCTGGGCCCACTACTGCTACGAATTCTCGTTGCCGCAGCGGCCGTCTAATACCGAGCAGCTCTGGTGGCTAGACGCTTTCAACTGACGTCTGATCTCGCCTCGTCTAACGATTTTGCCCAACTTCTTCGAATTCCAAAACGCCTCCACAAACTCCACCTCCCTACGGGAAGTTACATTAATTTTTTTTCTGGATACCCCCTGTTTTTTTTTTCGCGGCATGAACATATCACAACTTCTTCTATTCGCCTCTAATTGGCACCAGTAGGCACAAATTTCCAGTGCCTATCCGAGGATGGAGGATGCTCGGGTTGCCGACCGCGAGCTATAGACCACAACGTAGGGAAATAAAGACACCCGAGCCAATGCCAGGACGATGCAGGTCGATCTTGGTGGTTTGAGAGCTGCCCGTAACGTGTGGAGGAAAAAATTCCTTGAAAAGAGCCAAAATCGCACCCAGAGTTAGGCCACTATTAATAATCCTCAGCTCTGATCGAGCCGATCCAACATTTTCTGAACCAAGCTCTCGGACTCGGGGTGGCGTTGATCATCCGGCACCCATCGTCCTGGACCCGTATCAGTAGGCTGCAGCTTCAAGGAAACTGCGGAGTCTGTTGTGTGTGTCGAGATCTCTGCCCCATCGACGTTTTGGATGTTCGAAGTTGTCCGAGAGTTTTCGTACGAAAAATTGCGAGCTACGTTTGAGACCATCCAGCATATGGAACCCACTCACACCACCCCCGGACCCGCAGCCTAGCCCAGCCTAGGGGCGCATAGTTGGGTTAGAGTAAATCCCCGAGGGGAAGCCCGCGACAAGAACCGTGAGCGATAGCCCAAAGCCGGCCTTGGTCGGTCGCCGATGCTGCTCTGTGGCAAGTTGTCCTATTCGGGTACCCGCAGGATGCCTCGTACGATACTCCGCTTAGATTATACGCCACTGGAGGCCGAAAACGGCCATCGATCACCCTACTCCCAGCAGGACAAAGCTAGCCAACGCGTAGGTGGTGCTTATCCTGGAGGAAGTAGCGCACCGCTTGTCATTTCGTCTCGGTGCCTCACGCCGCGACTCCACTTTTGACCATTTTCGACTTTCGTCCGGGCTGCACAGCAACGAGCAGGGACAAGTCATGAAATACGAGTTCGTACTTGTATTCGTATATGCGTGCGCGATCTCATTTTTTTTTAACAAACATCTTATTTGGGTAGTGTGTAAAGCAGAACGACGACAGAAAAAACGTGGTTGAAAAGTTGTATCGTACTCGTGTTCGAACTCGCACAACAAGTCTCGTGGACTGGTACGTACCAGTAGAAGGTACGAGAGTACCATATCCCTCCCTGTAGTCTCCCTACCGTGCCTCGTATGGTTCTGAGGGTGTAGCGGCTAGCGTGGTTGCAATTGCTCCGGTATAGCTACACATGCGTATAGCAAGATACTTATGTGCTCACCACTGCATTCCTGGTACCTGGTACCTGGCAATGTTCAGGCTGTGGGAGGCGATATTTGCTTTCCTCAAGACATGTTGAGCTCTTTCATAAAATTTCAGTTGAGTTATCTGAATTTTACGAACAGCAGCGAAAAAGGGCAAAAAAGGGACCTATTAATGCGTATCGGGATTGCTCCCTTACGGCATACCACAATGACGTGTCTAGTTCAGTACCAGATTTTACAGCACTTGAAAATTAGACAGGTGTGTCTCAGGCAAGGTTTAGCGTGTAGGACACGTCAGATATCGGTGATGCTCGGCACGGGAGACCGAGAGTGAAAGATCATGAGACGAGACACTAGCCCGTCTCATATCGACGATCATGATAGCTGTCGTCAGCAATTGCTTGTTGTCGGAGGAAGGTAATTCCCCGCCTCAACTACCGACAGATCTACGAAGATCTGTGACCACTTTGGTACAAGATCCAATATCCACGAAAGCGGGAGGATATCCTCTGTTCATGCACGATCTTGCATGGCAGATATTTGCCAACTGGCAGTGGAAGAACAACATGTGACTCAAACATACAGCAGTACATTTATATACGACGGTACAGGTATTATACAAGTTACCCCTCAGGGATGTGGTTGACTCGAACTCTGGCGAGTGTCGCAAGTTAAAAAAAGGGGGACACAGGCGTTGCTATAATAATGCCGATTACGGCATCGGCAGCACGCGTACTGATTACAACCCGACATTGCTGGCGTTTGGGATGATACGTTCTAGTACCGGAACTACACGGGCTGCAAGGAGTTGCGTAACACACACCACAGTGCCTGGGACCCAGGGTTTTAGCGACCCAAAACATTTTTATTCATCTGTATTTGTCGACCGTCTGCGAGTGCGAGAACAATGCCAAGCGGTACGGGTAAGGACCATGCTGCGCCCGTGTCGACGACGACCCCTTGCGTAGTGCATCGTAAGCCGTACACCAAATGTACCATGGCCCAAAATCAAAAGGGTTGCGAGCTTGCCGGAGTCGACGGCTACTTGTTGGTTGGGTTGCGCAGGGGTCCCACTATCTGGCTTCGTGTTTATCAATAAATAATACACATGGCCGGGTCACAGATGCGCCAGTCAGATACAAAGGCGCAAAACCCCGCAAACTGACCGCACGCAATGGACTGTAATACCTATAAACTACCGGTACCTGGTAGCCAACTAAATAGCTAGTCGGCGACTTATAGTCAGCCAACTTACAGCCCTACCAACCAAGCAGATGGCCGATGCGGTGATCGTCATTTATTTTGCCCCGTCGCTCTTCCCGTCCGATTTCCCGAAAGGGTTTTTAGATTGACACTCGTACTGCAAAATTCTCACGGTGCGTAAACGGTTGATGGGACCGTGCTTCTCAATACTTTTATTAGTAGATCCGGGCCCCTATAGAGTTTCATATTCGCAATACTCATACCGGTACGTATTTGACGCTACTTCGGCAGCTGATGCTATTTTTGGATAGTACTTATTAGAAACATGTAAAGCACACCGCAAGTTTTTATGTAACATGGCGTGAGAAAATCAATATTATGTACCGGTATGTATATACGTATATGCGTATGTACGTACGGACGTACAGGGGTACACGGGCTTCTGCAAACTGCTCTGCTAAGGCCACTTCTTATGCTGTCGGATTTGGAGTCAGTTGAAAAAGTATTTTTCAGCACGTTCGCATGAGCTTTTGCCCCGGAAATGTTGGAAATTGGTCTTTCTCGCCCCAGAATGGGTCCGACCTCTCTCCAAGATTTATCTGGGGGTGTTCCCCGCTTCTCTAGGCACCCAGATACAGAAAATTGCCGACCGCACTTTTTCGATTCAACTCGGTCAAATACTACCCAAACGCCCAATCGGATCGAAAAAAGCGTATTTTTCGATCCGATCCACGATCGTAATCATATTAACCTCAGTTGGATCGGAAAAAAGTGCGGACGGTTTTCTTGCAACCGGGCCCCTCGAGAAGCGGGAAGCACCCCCTGATAAATCTTAGAGAGAACTCCGACACATTCTGAGGCGAGAAAGACCAATTTTCAACATTTCCGGGGCAAAAGCTCATGCGAACGTGCTGAAAGGGACTTTTTCAACTGACTTCAAATCCGACTGCATAAGAAGTGGCCTAAAGGTCGAAGAAAAAGAGGAACGATAAATGAGGAACACGAGAAATGGAAATAATCGGAATTGAAGATGAAAACCTAGAATGGGAATACTTATTATTAATATTACGTAGTGCCCGGTATTGTACAGTATGCATACTGTACAATACTAGGTACTTGGTTTTCTTGCATAAAAGTTGATTAGTGGAAAGCGCGAAAGCGTGAGTTGGCAACATTCGATAAAAATACTGAACCCTATGCGCGACAAAAATGAAGGCACGTGCCGCCGGAGGGGAGAAGGGACGACACCTGTGACCACGGCTTGTCAGAAGAAGAACGCTGAGGGCAAAACCTCCTACGAGTTAAGCTGGAAAGTGAAAGTGATGATCAAAAATATATATAAAAATACAGTACTTGCAATACGCAAGGCGCGTTCTTGCGCGACGACGTATTTATTATAGTATGTTAGAAACTAAAAGTGTACTCATCGAGTTAGTCGCACCGTCGCTCGATAGACCGTCGATCGCCCGGCCGTTCGGTGTTTGTTTGCGATCCGCGTCCCGCGACCTTTGGCAGCCTTCGCCTATCGAGTGGCAAGCCGCACCGTGTATGTCGGTCACTCGTCGGTTGCCCGGTCGCCCGGCACATTGCTGGTGCCCTTGGGCCGCCTTCGTCGGTCATGCCTTCGCTCGACCGACCGACCTTGTTGCTCTTGTTATCAATACTGTTATCTGCACCTACTTTAGAAACAGGCTGTTAGTTTCGAATTAACTGGATGACACATGGAAAAACCACACAGAGGCTCACTGTTCGAGAGTGAGCCCTTGTCTGCACCGGTACCTGGCCAAACTAGCCACCAGATTATTATGCAAGCTATGTACTGCGTGCGTGCAGCAAGCAAGCAGTTCCCACATTTACTGCCACACCCCCCTGAGTATTCCTTCGCTCGCACGCCCGAATCTCGCGGGAATCTCAGGTATCCAACCCTCAAGACCCCTGGCGGGCTTGTTCGGCTTCTTGACTACGTGGGGACGGTTTCTTTCGCGATGAGCGGGTCAGCCACGGCAGGCATGCGGGGGATGAACCTCCTTGGATGTTTGTTCGTCGGCATCATGGCGGCCACGGGCGGTGGGACCATTCGCGACCTGCTCATGGGCCAGACCCCGGTCTTTTGGCTGGTCGAGGTGAGAGCGCTGCTGTTTTGACCAGTAGTGCACATCACAGGATGCCTGTGAAGTCTAGTTCAGGTTGATTTTTTTAATTCAAGAATGGGTGCGTTCTACAACGAAATTCAGTATAACGACTCCCATGATTTCTTGCGAGATGTTTTCTTATAAATTTCACCATGGGTTGCTAAATACTCGTTTTCTTAGTATATTCGTACAGTAGATGTCCTGTGCTGCGTATGACTTGGTCCAGCTTTGCCCAAACGGTCGATGGGGCGCACAAACTCCTCGTTACAGGCGGACGGATCAGGACAGGCCACCCCCGCTTAGACGATACCCCTCCGTGTTTTCGAAGGCGGATGCTTACTACGGGTGCGTTTTTTTTTTTGCCTTTTCGCCCCTTCCCCCGCAGGTCGAGTACGTGGGAATATGCGCGGTGACCGCGCTCACGACCTTCATTTTGTGGCCGATTTTGTCACGAGTGTCCCACCTTTCGCACATGGGCACCGGCATGGACGGGTGGCTCTCGCAAACGATAGACACGATCGGGCTCGCGTCTTTTGCGGTCGCGGGAACGCAGCACGGCATCCGCGGGGGCTTCCATCCGCTCATCACGATTTTCATCTGCTGCATTACCTGCTCTGGGGGGGGAATCTTGCGCGATGTGAGTACGAGTACTGCCTAATGCGTCCTTGGCTGCCGCACGGCATATGTCACTTGCCCGTGCCCTCGAGTGTCGGCGCAAGACTGGTGCTGTACCCCGAGGGCTCGAGTACCGTACACGACAACCTGTAGAAGTTTTGATGCCGCATGGCGGAGGGGAGTGGAGGGAGAGGAGAATCGAGGTCTAAGCTTGTTATGCCTTGCAGTCACCGGCCTGTTGAACCCGCAGCCGAGTCTCGGAACCCTTCTTGCTTGCACCGTTAGTGCGTCGCACGCCTACCCTATTAGGTTTCCGAATAGCTGCTGCCGAATTACGCATGACGGCGCGGAATCGACCGTTTCCGCGCCGCCCAATGGGCGCTACTTCGCATTCAGGCACCGCCAGGGCAAAAGAAGCAAAAACGTATTATTACGGGGGACTACAGTAAATAGGACCTACGGTACATACAAAAAACAAGATATTCACATATTTTTTCTAACAATATGTGGTCCTATTTACTATGGCCCCCCGTAATAGGTGTTTTTCTGCCTGAAATCTGCGGGTGTTATCCCGGAGTTGCAGGGATAGCCGTGGTTGACTCTTCTCGGCAACATCAAGGGTCAATATTAAAACAGCGAGCGTCATTATTCTCCCCCCTGTAACAGTACGATATTCCTGAGATTATTCGCGCGTCTCCTTCCCCCCCCCCCACCGCCGCAAAACGCTCCTTGGGGGCTGCTGCAGATAATGACTTCCTCTCCGGTGTTAGTGCTTTCGTCACACGCCCAGATGTACGTCAGCACGACGGCCATCGGCTCTGCGGCGTATCTGCTTGCCCGACGGCACTCGAAGGACCCTCTCGTGCGAATAAGCGTCGGATTTTTCTTCGTCATCATTTTGCGTCTGCTCGCGTGCTCATTCGACCTGCGCCTTCCAACGATGGTGTAGCTCCCGAGAGCTGGTATTAGCGCCGTATTTGCTGGGCATTTTTTTTGTTAGCTCGTGCCTTAGGGTTACTGCCTTGGAGGTAGGGCGGGGGTGCAGGGAGGACCACCATGTGGCTGAAATACTCTTGAACTGCTGTTGACTCTTTTCTGTGGCATAGCATGGGTCCATGTTCGTTCGCCGTATTTTTGCGGATATTTATGTTTTTTGTTCGTGGCGGCAGAGTTGTAGTGTATGTAATAGTTTGCTAGTTTTATTGTTTTGATTCCGTCCCGGCGTGTCAGTTTTGTTTCTTCATGTTTTGTTTTGCATGTTTGGGAGTTTCTTTTTAGATCTCCCACAGGAGCAGTAAGTTGAGGGGCAAGTCGTGGATTTGTTTGGTCGTCCTCGCTGCCCTTTCGTGTCGTGATGTGCTCTTCTCACATTTTTTTGGCTCCCCCTTCCTTTCTTGCTGTGTAGTCTCTCTTCGCTCTCGTTGTTATTCAGCCGGGAGATGCGATTGGTGTCAACCCCCTTGGTGAAGATTTCTTGCACAGGAACTACTGCTGTAGTACCTGTAGACCAATTGACAAGTACATACGTTTTATAGAGTGAGTCCGGCGAATTGTAACCGTCGCAATAGCGATGATGGTAACTCGTACTTGTAGTGTTCTTGTGTCAGCCTCGGAGTACCCGTCAGTACTGCCCGCCATCTCTTTCTATGATGATGCCACAACGTTAGATTTGTTCGTCGATGTGCGGAGTGGGGTTGAGAATGCCCTACCTCGAGTTCAGGGATGATGATCAGCGTGGGGATCGGAACGGACAGCTAATATTTAACTTTCACAGCGTGCAAGATAGTACGAGTACTTAGAACGTCGTTAGACCATCGGCAAATACCGGTTCCAGGTACCAGACGTTTTGAAGCGCGTCCAGCCGTCGATTCCTTGCGAGTGCGTAATGAGTACGGCCAGCCCCCAGCAAGAACGCAGTCATATCGCTCCACAGTCCCCTCACACGGCAAGTCGGTTTCTCTGGCATACCGAATACACCAGGTCACACCCATACGGTTGGACATATCATACATATATGTGTGTGTTCTTCACATCAAACCGTTCTTTCCACCCGTCGACATCCTCCTGCACGACCAGTGTCCGTGCCAATTGTTCAATCCTAGAGAAATACAAGTTTTGTGGTCTCACAACTACGCCGCGGAGATACTACCCATTGTTATGCGGTAGGCACAGTAGACAATGCAATGGCGTATAATACTGGATACGACAGGCACGATATACATATTATATGAAAGAGAGAATACACATTATATGAAAGAGAGAAAACAAACAAAACGAAAAAAAAAATGCAAAAGAACAGAAAGTAGAGAACGCATCGAAAGAGAAAAAAAAGAAAAAAACTGTCGTGCCTCCCCGTAGCGGATGTGGCAGACCCCTGGGAAGAACGAGCTAACGAAACAGCACCACTACGTATAAACAGAGAAAGCCTAAGAACCAAGGGAAATAACAGACTAATCGAAGCACGAAGCACCCTCCAGGTAGCCGCAGCAGTTCATGGTATGAGTAGCATAGCTAGGTTCTCCCTACTAGTAGGTCTGGTACCTTGCTACCCTGTTTGCCGTCTCCGTCGTGCGTTCGTCGACTATGCCCCACCTCCGGAGAGGATGCGTCAAACAATACGAAACAAATAAAGCAGGCTTGTCATTCACCGACGCCACAAGACTCCTTTCCTGAGGACAAGGAGACAGAAAAATAAAGCAGGAATAAGAAAATCACGGAGGATCAAGCGCAATAAAAAAAGAGAACAAGACAGATCACGTGCGAACCAGCTGCAGCAGTTGGCGGCACGAGTAGCATAGGTATGTTCTATGTACTAGTCGGCCTGGTGCCTTGCTGCCCTGTCTGCCGTCTCCTTCCTGCTTTCGTCAACCGCGGTTTCCCTTCCACTCCTCCTGTAGCCCCCCCTCTCCCCATTCCCTTGGTCGGGTTTCCTTCCACTCTTCCTGTTGCCCCCCCTCCCCCCATTCCCTTGGGCACCACCCACGGCGTTCGCGCGGCGCTGCCCTCTCAGCTATGTCTCATCCTTGTGCGACCTCGCCATGAACCCTTCGGCTGCTTCAAGGGCCCCTCGGTACCACCCCGCTGTTTTTTGCTGCAGTGGACCACAGCGCGATCTCAACTCCAAACGCCAAGGGAGAGTGCTCTGTTGGCCCTGCTCGAAACTCCCTAAGGTCTTCGACTATGCATCTATGCCAGGTCTTGAACTATCCGCCAGGTTTCGGGTTCTCCCCGCCAGCCATCGTCCCGAACATATACGTGATCCTGATTACTGTAGTTCGGAAACGGAGATTCTGACGAGATTTCCGACATCGGATCACGACAATCTTCCTCCGTTCTCCGCTCTACAACATCAACTAGAAGGACCCGACCGGTAGATTACACCTAGTATCATATACACTTTCGTGTACGTGGTTTATATGTGTACTCGTAATAGCTGAGGACGGTGAGCGTTGAGTGCACAGCTCGGCGGTTCAGACTGCCATTTCAGGCATTACATGCTTCGCGCTGGCTACTGCTTACCGTTGAAGGCTCGCAGTTAGGAAGTACTTAGGTATCAGGTACCAGGTGCTTGTATACCACTGCTAAAAGGATCCTACACTAATCCCAAGCAGTTTCTTCTAAAAAAAACGTGGGTGCAGTTCTGAAGGGGGTTACGCGCTGGTTCAAGTACATATCGTCCCAATTTTCGTGAGCATCCAATGTCCTCGCCGTTTTGTTGGAGATAGACCCTGAACTTTGGCAGCACGTGTTCCATGAAGCCCTGCCAACCCGTTACCGAGTGTTTTTTGTTGTTTTTTTACCAGATGTTTTTGGTTTGTATTTTATGGGACGACATTTTGGATCTCAGGAGATCCAAATTTTCTTTTTTCCCGGGCGGAAAAACAAAAAGAAAGGCCCCTTCGTCAACGTCTTGGCAGGGGATCATAGAACACGGACGCAAATGATCAGGATTGATATCCAAAACACGGCGTGGATATTGGACTCTTGTTCGGTAAAAGTGCCAAAAAGAAGGCATTGCCTTGTAATTGCTTTGTTTCAGCGTGTAGGATCAACTTTCAACGTTAACTAGGACTTGATATTGGTCCTACGCAATCAGTTCCTGGAATATTTGCGCGAAACTGTTTACAGACATGCCTTGGAGTACCTGGAACCGGTTCGTCCAGGAGAAAAACACTGGTGTTTTAATATGGAAATTCCTGGCTGTTACTGACTTTTTTTAAGGCCTGCAGTTGCTGGGGATAAAGAGTTTCGAGGGTTGTACTCCACTTCTCCGAGAAAATGGTTGACACACACTGTGTACGAGACTAATATATCTAAACCTAACCCTAAGCCAATCAGAGCAACCGTACCTGACCCTAAGGCAATCAGACCAAATCTCGAACAAGTGGTAAGCCCTATGCTGCACAGTTTCGCCGCTAGCGCCCGCCTTCTTAGGTCCTCGACAAAAAAACGGGCTATGTTACCCTCTTCCGCTGATTACTACGGTCAGTATGATACCAAGTAGGTGACATAACTACTGCATGCGGCATTCGTGACTGACGCAATTTTGGGCTTCGTGCTTGAACCTGCCAGTATGAACTTGAGGCTCGGTTCCTCATGCCAATCAAGAAATTCGGTGTAAGATGCACAGGTCAAGGTAAGAAACAGCAGCGATCGACGTCCACGCGGATGACGGCGAGCACTCGGAATGGTTTGATGTCGCAGGAGCTGTGGCAAGGCTGCGTTTTATCACTATTACTGTTCGACGTGTTCTTCGCTGCTGCGTTACACGTTGTGTTGGTGCGCTTCAGCAAAGACGAAGCCATCGTAAGGGATTTGCTTCGACTCAATGATGCTGGAGTAGTCGGAACAGAGGAGCAGAAGCTGTTGGCATGCGTGCGAACGGCTGCATGGGGCATGTTGTACGCCGATGACGCAGGAATGGTCTCGAAGTCGACTGAAGGACTCCCTAAAATGATGGCAGTCATCGTGACTGTCTTCGAAGCAGCAGGCCTCACGGTACCGGAAAATAAGACAGAGACAATGTTGCTACGAACACCGGACCAGACAACCCTCGCCCCACCGCTCGCCATCGAAGCAGCAGGCCAGAGGTATAAGCAGACGACCTAGCTATTATGCCTAGGCGGCATTATCCACGAGAGCACCGACTTCTCGCTCGAAATCGACCGACGGATCCGTCTCATGCGGGCATGCCTCAAACGGTTCGGCCCGGAGTTGTATGATAGGACAGTCGCCCCGCTTAGTCTGAAAGTTCGAATGCTGAAAGCCGAGGTGATTGAGACCCTGCTGTACTGGTGTGTAATGTGGACCCTCAGAGCGGAACACTTCGCCAAGCTTCGAACGGCTCACCACCAAATCCTCTTGCGAGTCATTGACTTCCAGCACCGACTTCGTACCGTCCACACCAACCTATCGTACGTGAACGCCCTCAAGATGACACTTTGCGAGAGCTTCGAAACGATCATTCGTAAATGGCGCCTCTTGTTTGCGGGGGCCGTGGCACGGCAAAGCAACGAGCGATTACCCAGTCGGGTAATGTTCGGGACGATGGCTGGTGGAGAGAACCTGAGACCTGGCGGATAGTTTGAATTTTGGCACAGATGCATAGTCGAAGACCTTAGGGAGTTCCGAGCCACCGAAGGATCCACGAAACTCTCCCCCTTGGTGTTTGGAGTTGAGACCGTGCTGTGGTCCACTGCAGCAAAAAAGGCGGGGAAGTGGTACCGAGGGGTCCTTGAAGCAGCCGAACGGTACACGGTGAGGTGGCACGAAGAGGAAGCACAGCTGAGCAGGCAGCGCCGCGCATCCGCCGTGGGTGAAGCCCAAGGGAATGGGGGCAGGGAGGGCGTGGAAGGAGACCCCACCAAGGGAATGGGGGCAGGGGGGGCATCAGGAGGAGTAATAAGGGAAACCGCGGGGGACGAAAGTAGGAAGGAGACGGCAGACAGAGCAGCAAGGCACCAGGCCGAACCGTAAGTAGAACATGTCTATGCTACTCGTGCCACCAACTGCTTCAGCTGGTTCGAACGTGATATGTATTTGTTTTCTTTTTCTTCTTGCGCTTTGACCCTCCGTGATTTTCTTATGTGATTTTTTATCTTTCTTTAGTCTGTCCTTATGAAAGAAAAGTCTTGTGGCGTGGGTGGATGACGAGCCTACTTTGTTTGTTTCGTATCGTCGGACGCATCCTCTCCGGGTGTGGGGCATGATTGACGAAAGCAGAACAGAGATGTGAGACAGGGTAGCAAGGTACCAGACTAACTACAGTAGTACGTGAAAGCTGTTTATGCTACTCGTACCACAAACTGCTGCGGCTGCTTGGAGGATGCTTTTCGTTTTTGTTCTGTTTTGTTGCGCGTCGGTTTGCCTGTTATTTCTATTGGTTCTTAGTATTACTCCGTGTATGTGTTTAATATAGTGGACTTGTTTATTTAGCTCGTTCTGTATTGTCTGCCACATCTCCCACGGGGGGGCACGCCATTTTGTTTTTTTTATCATTATTATGTTTTTCTTTCGATTTGTTTTTTTTTGTTTCTTCCGTTCTCTCTATTTTATAGAATGTGTATGTCGTGCCTGTCGTATCCAGTACGATGACATGGCATTGCATTGCCTACTCTGCTCACTGCATAACAATGTAGTATCTCTGTGGCGTAGTTTTGTGACCACAGGGCTTATCTCTCTTAGATGGAAGAATCGGTACGGATACTGATTGTTGTGCTGGATAAAATAACGGTTTAATGTGAAGGACGCACACATTAGACCATAAAAGCTCGCGGAACATGGAGAAAAAAAAACCGAGGAAAAGCGTTTGGAAGGTTTTTGAGACCCGTCCACTTCTCTTCACCTCTCTTTTGTTTTCTTCTTCCTCCTCATCCTGTCCTCTCGGACAAGAACTATAACCGACACTGACCTTGAGCGCCATGTTCTTTCATACCTGGCATGTTCTTCCGAGAGCTCAAGCTCGAACAACAACCAATCGGCTCAAGTGCTTACCTCTGCGGCGGGCTGCCTGATCTAACTCAGGAGCCGCGCACACACGCCTACTGCGGGGATTCCGCCAAGAAGTCATGAGCCTTCGATTTACGTACGCACTGCATAGCCGCGAGCCGCCAGCATTATCGATAAATGACAACGACTGAAGCCGGATTCCTGCTACTGTTATTCAAATTACCCTGGGCTTGGTATTCGATGGATCTTTCACCCCTAAAGTTCAGTAGATAGCACCTTCACATTTGACGTCGTCGAGGACACAGGTTCGAATCTCACTTCCAACTTTTCTTTTATAGAAACGTTTACGCATGCGGTCCCTAAAGACACATCTTCCTGGTTGCCCAGGTACTGAAACGAAGCGGCTAGGTCAGCGTACGGCCGTATACGGTACCGACGCCCCAAAGATCCCGCTGTTCAGAGGGGGGGAGAGTGTTATAAGGATTACCCTGGGCTGGGTAATCGATCGAGATTTTACCCCTATAGCTCAGTAGGTAACACCTTCACACAACACCAACATCATCCGGTTCCTCGACGACCCTGGACCGGTCAAGATCAACACCAACATCATCCGGTTCCTCGACGACCCTGGACCGGTCAAGATCAGCCTCCGGCCGGCGAACTACACCACCTCCAGTGTCGCCATCCACGGATCGTGGTGCTTACAACGCCATAAGACTGAGAGCCTAGCTCGCGGGGAAATACGCAGTTCCGACGGACCCAGTAGGCCTTTGACTGCCCCTCTTGGCCCCCATGAATAGCCTCCTTTAGCATTGAGTATTTCTTCGGATCGTTCGGGTGCGTTTACCTTCGTTTTGCAACCCCAGTACGCCGCCGCCTTTTAGGTTTAGGTTTCGGCTGATTTAGGTCTAGCACTGCATGTGTATTGATTTGCTCCGTCCGTCTTACCACCGCCAGTTCCACTCGCCTCTTTTACCTAAAACCCGCGAACTGTCGTGGTATTGTACGTTCGGATGTACCTGGTATTGGTTTGTTTCTTCTGTCTACTCTTTTTGGGGTTGTTTTTTTCGCAAAATAGTATTGTACTTTCGGGTGTCATGGTCCGGTATTTTCATTCTACCACTGCCGGTTCCGTTCGCTTTCTCTCGCGAAGGCAGTCGAACCGCCGTGATATTCTATTCTCGGGTGTGATTGATGCGCTGCTTTTATCTTCCACTGCCGGTTCCGTTCGCTTTCTCTAGCGAAAACAGCCGAACTGTCGTGGCATTGTCTTTTCGGGTGTGTTTGTGTGCTGTTTTCAATCTACCGCTGCCGGTCCCGTTCGCTTTCTATAGCGACGGCAGCCGAACTATCGTGGTATTGTTCCTTCGGGATATGGGCTTCGGTTATTCACTCTACCACTGACGGTTCCGCATGCCTCTTCGATCGAAGGCCGCCGAACCGTCGTGGTACCGTGCCTTCGGGATTGTTTGCGATTCTACCTTCAACTTGAAATCTATCACCGCAAAATTGTGGTGTTAATGATGTTTCTACTTTTTTACCTTGTGCTAAAACATACCACTCCAAAATCGTGGTATTGTACTTCCGGACGCCTTCGCGTTCTTTCGTCAACTTTCCGACACCGTTTCCACCGGCTGCTCTTTGTGAAGGCCGCCGAACTGTGGCGCTACAGTATTTCTACCATGGCTTTTTGCCTACTTATTTTTTCTGCTTTTTCATTTTTTCTTATCCTGCGTATCGGTTGGACTTGTCTTTGTACTTCCTACTTCGTTTTCAGCGTACGAGACTTGCTTTAGATTCCCTGTTTTTGTTGCAGTCTCCCAGGCGTTTCTTTTGGCCCCCTCGTAGTAGCGTAATGGTTTTTGCGGCGACTAGCCTTGCTACGACCTACAGTTTCTGCTTGCTTTGTAGTACATGAGGCATTCCCTAATGCCCTCGTTTTTCTTAGCGGATGTCTTTTCAGAAGAAAGACCCCGTCACATTCCAGTTTGTGCTAGTGTGTTCACCAGCTGGCCGTCGCGGATCCCACATCTTGGTCCATTGGCTCCACGTTCCCGTCAGCCTCGAGTCCCCACGTTGTAGACCCCCGTTTTATTTTATGTGTTCTCTTTCAATATTTGCGGTGCACTTCCCGCTAACGTATTTCGCCTTCGTTTTTCTTCGTGCCCGTGCGCCTTGTCTGGTTTCTTGTGTTTCGTTGTTTCTCCTTCCGGATAGTCGCTTATTTTTCAAGTGAGGCGTCGTAACCTCACTTCGAGGCGTGGGGTAGATCTATCACCTCATTTCTGTGTTGAATAGCCGCATCTTCGATCTCTCTTGCCGATTTTGGGATGATATGATCATCATCCTTTTATCGTCATGTGATCTGCATCTACGACTTTTCAGGGTGGGCCAACGTGATGGAGTGGCACATACACCAGAGGAACGTATATATCACAGGTGTGCGAATCTTATATGGTTGCACGTAGCGCTTTGGGTATGTGCACCCGTACACGAATCTTATATGGTTTCACGTAGCGTTTTGGGAATAACCCGTATGCGAATCTGAATCTTATACGGTTACACGTAGCGCTTTGGGAACATTCAGTGGAGCCAGTCTAGCAACTCCCTGCTGAGCAGAACTTTCTGTTATAGTTGGGGAATCTTCTTTGTGAAAACGTCCCGGTAGACTGTACCTGCATGCATGTTGGTTGTGGTTAACGTCTGGGATGAGTTGTCTCCCCCGACGAAGCCCACCTCGCTCACTCGAGTTCTCCCTCTCCCTCAACTCACTTGTGTGGAGCAATAAGAAGAAGACGTGAACTACAAGCAGCGTGCCCTATCCCGCATCGACATCTCTGTGTATATTACCAGCTTATATATCTGCTCCCTCTCCACATTTGGCGTCGTCGGCAGGACACGGGTTCGAAGCGCACTTCGAACGTTTATTTTATAGAAACTCTGGCGCGTGCGGTCGCTAATGACATATCTCCCTGGCTCCCCAGGTGTTGAAACGAAGCGGGTAGGGTCAGCGAGCGGCCATATAAGGTACCGCTGCCTCAAAGATCCCGCCGTTCAGAGGGGGGGAGAGTGTTACAAGGATTACCTTGGGCTGGGTATTCGATCGATCTTTTACCCCTATAGCTCAGTAGGTAACACCTTCACATTGCACTAAGGTTCTCCACACAGAGCTGAGGCGATCATCACCATCTCCAGCTGCTGTACGAAGAACGACAACGGACAATAATAAAAAACAATATACAGAGCTGCCACGATCATCGCTATCGGGAGCTGCTTGCTGACACAAAGGATTGCACACAGCTACCACGATAATCGCCATCTGGAGTTATTGCTACAAACCACGAGTATAATACTGCTGCTCACGTGGGTGAACCCTGGATAACAAGAACGAGTATATTGCTGTAAATATCTCGAAGCGGTTGAAACGCTCATTTGAAGTAAGCGGCGGGCGATTTCGCTTTCGATCACGAGTACATTCGGTCGAATGAGGTCCCCGTTGCGATATATCGGAATCGATTGATTTCGTGTGTACGTGACGTACTGGTTCGAGACTACTACCACTGCTGCTGCACTGCTGCTACTAGCAGGGTAAGACCGACTGCGCGTGATCAAAACCACAGATGTCCTGGTCGAGTGCGGATAGCTGCTGCTGCTATGTACGAGATAAACTACTATTCTGCTGAAACATCAGCGATTTTATCGCGAATGGCAGCCTTTCGAGCGCATTCAGGGGTATAAATCCATGTTCCGTGGTATGACTCTCACGGAAGAGTACCGGGACGTCAAGCTGATGACCTGGAAGGACCCAGACTTCGATCTCCCGAAGATTCAGTCTGTACTGAACGTCAACTGTTAACAGTAGCTGGGCGGGCCGTCGAGGAACAAAACGGGAAGGACTGCTGAACGTGGCAAGGACATGACAGCAACATCAACGTCGCCTGATCCCAGTGCTGTCATGTGCCACAACTGTGGCAAGGTAGGGCAGTACAGGAGCGGCTGCGCCGTGCCTGCCAAGGCCGACGGGAAAAGCAGCAAGCCCGCCGGCCAAAAGAAGAAATCTGGATCAATCAGCTGGCAGTGCTGGGCAAAAGTGGTGTTCTGTGCATAAGACGACCACGCACAACGACGCCGCGTTGCTACGCGCAAGGAAGGGGCGCCCACAGGCGAGTAGTACGCACACGGCTGCTGCGATGGGAGCCCAAATCCGCCCCGATGACACCGAAAATAAGCCGGTTGTTAACTTTGACGACGACTTTGACAGGGGCTTCGCATTTTGACTTCCGAAAATAAAACAGGGACCGCAGTCATAATAGGGGTCGCCTTACCAACGCGGGGTCGCCGGAAAGACGTTTCGCGGGATCGCTGCAAACGAAAGCGCTTGAGATTGCCGGAAAGACAATTCTCCGAATCGCTACAGCACTGTTCCATGGAGCTTTCGGAGTCGCCGCACTAACGACATCATAATTGTGAGGTCGCCAAAGTGTCATTTCGGGATCGGGCCACAGTATCATCAATCTATCGGGATTGCCGGGGGAGCACGTCTTCTGGACTCGCCGCATCATCATCGATCGTTTAGGGTTGCTGGATCATCGCTTCTGGGGTCGCTGGACATCTTCACTTTCAGGGCTGCTAGAACATCGCTTCTGGGGTCGCTGAACATCATCTGGATCGCTTTAGGGCTGCTGGAACATCGTTTTTGGGGTCGCTGGATATCATCTGAATCGCTGGGAGGGACATCTGCATCGCAGGGTCGCATCCGCCTAACGGCAAGATTTATTTGCCTCGTAGTACGTAGCACCACACGTCTTCTTTGAATGGGTGGGCGGCAGAAACGTGGTTTGGCTGCTCGTCTATTTGTCCAAGGTCTGTTTTGTAGTAGCAACACATATCTTATTTGTACAGGGGGGCGGCAGAAACGTGGTAGGCTTCCACGTAGTTATCTCTGTTCTTGGTCACCAAACTGATCATCGATATGTTTATTCTTGTGATACACTTGTGATCATTTAGCTGTAATATTAATAGCTCTTGTCTCTCCGACACAAACCTGTCTTCAACTGTTAATTCACCCTTTGGGCAGTACTACACCATGGCAGTTTGGAATGTGTAAAGAAGCAAACTATGAAAATTAACACTGCTGTTTAACTGGTATCCTTTCAGAAGTAAAAACCTACGGCCAGTAACGGCGCGTAATACTCAGCGTACGAAGTAATATCGTGCGAAGTACGTCTGTCTGGTATACTTTATAGTGAGATCCGCGCGGGTTCTAAGGTACGCGTGGTATTTCTTGCGGCTTGCATGCTCATGCTTTAAACCTGTCATAGCAATAGTATACCCTAGTATGTTGCCAGGTTAGGCATGTTGTTGCATTAGCTGTACATAGGTTGGTTACCCATATACGAAGCATAGAACGGTTGACGTTGTTACGACGCAAAGGAGTAATGAATATCTGTTGCGAGATAGCAACGGATACACACTTGAAATATGCAAACAAGAAATACAGAGAAGTACACCGACCAAGCGACCAGAGTTGAAACTTTTGAAAATATGTAACGGAGTAAGTTTTATCACTTACTTGCAGTAAGTGTCGAGCAAGAGTACGTTAGAGCCTACAGTAGTTATTGGGTAATCCAATTCGATACTTGAATGTAGCAAGTTTGACTATGTTGCCCCCATCGAGGGGTCGTATTAAGGATATCTATCATGCTACCCAGCAGTACCCAGTAGTCCATACCGAATCGCTGATCGGTATCATAGTCGCTTGTGGCGAGTAGGCCACAACAGCAGTACAAAGTGCTAAGCTACGGCACTACAAGCAGCGTGGTATGTCCAATGCCGATTCAGTAGTATGCGGGGGAACTCCGTTGGATCAGTTATCTCGGGTTTGCATGTGGCAGAACCCCGAAATACCGTTTCGAGTTCAGCCGAGGTTTTTTGTCCAAGTTTTAGTTTTCATCGCACACTGGGGTCTTGAGACTTGAGAGCTCCGTAACCGATCGACCGTGCACACGGAGACTCGTCTATACTTCCCTTCACTTATTTTTCCCTTTTCCTCCTCCTCATACTGTCCTGGTGAACAATACCGATAATCGACACTGGCATTAAGCGTCACTTCTTTCATATGTTTTTCTGAGAGTTGAAGCTTGAACAACAACCTGTCGGTTCGACACCGGCTGAAGTGCTTACCTCTCCGGCGGACTGTCTGCTCTAATCCAGGAGCCGTGCACACACGCCTGCGGGGATTCCGCCCAAAATATAATAAACTGTCAACGGTTGGCGGGAGAGGTGATACAATAGCAAATAAACGGTTGAAGATATTTACACAAAAAATAGAACCTGCTATGCATGTTTGTGCGCGTGAAGTAAGGCATCGTGCGCCTCGACGCCACCCCGGTTGACTCCCATATTCGGCCTTCTGCGCGTCGAAACATGCGCGTAGCAGATATAAACCAACCATTTCGATGAACAGCGGGTTTTTGTTAGATGCATGTTAGGGAGTGCTCAAGGAGGGGAGTGGTCGTTTTTGGTGTATGGGATGCAGGGATGTTGGTTGTGGTAGTCTTCGTGTGCGTCACATCGGCTTTGATTTTGTCGTACGATACTGCTGCGCTTTTGTTCTGGAGAGTTCTTCACTTTCTGTTCCTCAGTCTTTTTTTTGGAACAACACTACACATTGTCGGATGGCAAGCATAAGAATAACAGTAGTGTGGTGCATCCGAAGATGCACAGAACAGTGTTACAGCTATTAATAGCTGTATATAGTAGCAGTAGTATTATTATTAGAAGTAGTAGCGGTAGTAGTAACAGTGGTAGTAGCACAGGACAGTAGCAGTAATAATAGTAGTAGTGCAGGTTCCAAGTTCTCGCCCAGACCGTGTTATAAGCCTGAACCATGCAAGCGTGCATGCGAAGGACGCTATTAATAACACGTTCCACTACTAACTAGCAGAATGGTTGACACTTAGTACTCGTAGTATATGGCTGACACACTAACTAACTGGTAAATCGAATCATGATCGTACAAGTCCGTGGTTTTACGACAAGGGTGACATGACTATAGATGAACAAGGGCGAAGCCTAGACACCAGCTACTACTGCTGTACAATGCCTTTGAAAGTTAAAAGCCAGAAATCTGTCACCCTTCTTAACGTTTGATGTTCAAAAGCGCGGTACCATTTGTACTTGGTTCTCCAGTGTTACGCGTTCTAACATTGGGGGGTGATGTAGGCTCCAGGCTCTCGACCAGACCACATCGCATGGGTATTGTCCCGCGGAGGTCCCACCATTCGCCAAGGTCGTGGATATCTGTATATTATTATTGTTATGCTTGCCTTTCGACAATATAGCGTAGATGCCGTTCCTATATAAACCGAATATCCTTCCGTAAATCAGTAGTATCCCTCATACGCTTCTCTGCCAATCGTTTCCCAATTTCCATTCCCCATATCATTTCATTTTAGCTACCGGTATAGTACATCCTATTCCTCGTTAACGTTCCATCCCCAGGTCATTGGTCGCATTCCTCTGGCGTCTTCCTCCCTTCCCCTAGAGGCCTGGCGGTCCCTCGGGGCTAGTTTATACATATGTACTCGGCGCGAAAACGCGACCTGTGTGGTCACCGAGATGATCTGGAAGAGGCGTTCTTTGCAGACGCCTTTCCGTGCCAGAGACGATCCGTCCGTCCCTCCGACTATACTTGCCACCAACTGATCAATTAGATCGCTGCCTTCCTCTCCGAAGCGCCCAAAGCTTTCCACCGCGAGGGTGGCGAGTTTGTAGCTGCGCTCGTCGAAGGACACCTGTCCCGGACGAGCGCAGTGACTGCGCTTGCGCGCCTCAGAAGTGGAATCAGCTGATCCGTCTCGGTCAGCGCTGCCTGCCCGCATGTGGGCCCCCACTTGTGGGTCCGCATACGTGACGTCGAGGAGTATCGCTTTATTGCGATACTCTGATACCCTAGCATCTCGGAGTCCTCCTGCCTCGATGACGATGTCCATGCGGAGATCCCTGTTTGCGTGGAAGGGGGCTCCGCTTTCCATTTGGTGACGGATGGATATCCTCTTAAAAGTGGGGGAAAGCGCATACATCAGAGGCTGGTGCTGGCTTACTTGCGCGCCCGATCGATGACATAATCGTGCATGCCGCGTATTACCCTCCGCTGCACCGCAGCAGGGGCACCTTGCCGCCAGGAACTCCTCAATCCCCAGAAACCGCCGTCCCGCCGCCACGAACTCTGACGGTGGGATGACTCTGGCCGAGTCGACAGGTCTCACCCTTAGGAAGGCAGTAGCCCCTGGTCCCGATTGGCTCCGTTGCCGGGCCTTGGCCATACCCCTCGACTCTTTTTCTTCTTGTGGGTTACCCGTGCCTCACTGGGTCGTCGTCACGACGGGGAGCTGGTCCAGCGAAGCAACGTGTCTCTCATAACGGACTCGGTTTATCAACTTCCCCAGTCTATGCTGCGCTTTGCTGGAGCTGATAGATTCGGCATCGTGTGCCGGCAACACTTCCGCAACCGACAACCCTGAGGCCTCTTGCTCTCCTCCTCGAAATGCTCTATCCCGCTAGCTTTCCGGCACGATGCTCGCCATGGCTTCTTCTGAAACCCCATGCCAATCGCGGAGGTTCCTGATGCTGTTCCAAATGCGCCGGACGAGGTCTGAATCGGGGAGCTCCCTCCGGACTTTGTCCCCTATAGCGCCGGACAGGTCAGCAAGCACCTCCGGCACCGTCGCCACCAAGCTTCCGACGGACGCTGACATCCTCCGAGCTTCAGCCGATGCCAGTCCAAACCCTCCGGCCCCCGTGGTCAGTCTTGCCTGCGCCTGTTGGTAGGGCTGCAAGATCAACTGATTTGTTGGGCACCCATTCTCGAAGAACGACGTTTCTTCTGCTGTCCCCGGGAGATCAAGCAATTTCTCCAGCATCCACATCGCGTTGCCGTCAGCTTTTAGGCATGCGGGTAGGGACATTTCCGGGTCCATCACTCTTTCTATATAGGCGGTCCGTTGCACCATAGAGCCGGTGGCGATCAGGTTGTGCTTGCTTGTCTGGCATCCGCGCGAGTTGTTCCGCTCCCCCGTTTTGGACTATCTCCATTGCGCTCTTCATCGCGTATTCGTCGGTACCGACGGGAACCCCAACCACCTTTACTCCACCCCGTTTCGCGATGCGGACGCCAATACCTTAAAGAAGGGCGATTTGTTTCGGCGTAGGTACGTGCCCCTTCGGGGGCAGAGCAACCGTTTTGCTCGGGTTGATTGCAATGCCAATATTAGACAGCTCACGCTGTAGGAAAGGCACAACTTCCACAGTGTTGCTTGTGATTTCTATCATTCCGATGCTGATGTCGTCTAAGTAGGCAAATGTCTCCACTCCTTTTGGCTCGAACTCCGCTCGGGTCCGCTTCAGCACCGGCAAGAGAGGCATGCAGAACAACGCCGGCCCCATGGCATCCCCTTGCTGTACCCCACTGGAGCATTCAATCTTGCGCCTTTCTCCCGATTCCATCTGGAAGAAGACGGGAGCAGTTCTTTCCCCGTAACACTTTGTCACGAACGGTGTAAGCGCAGGCGCGCAGGTGGCTACCTTTGCAAGCACAGGCGTCCGTACTGTTGAAGGCGTTGGAGCAGCCTGTGAGAATCAGCCAGTTTTTTGCCTCATGGTGTACCCGGGCGCGTACGAAGCTACCTGCTCCACCCCTCCTCGTACTTCGACTCCAAACTGTCTCTCCTCGCGGTTGGTCTCCTCCAGTCGTGGTCGCCACTGCCGTATAGTCCCGGCTGTGAAAAGGCGTCTCCATGTCATCCCTACGCAGACGGGGCGGCATTTTTCACCCAAGGCAGTGAGGTTGGATTGCAGGAAAAGCTGCCAGAATTCCGGTGGAAAGGCGTTTGGATCGTCGATAATTCTTCTCCAGAAGGCTTCAATGCCAGCCCCGAATTTTTCGCGCCCAATGCTAGTCCTGATAATTGACTGCAGGTGCGATAAGCGCAAGCCATCGCTTCCTGCGCCTGATAGCGCGTTGCGAGAATCGATGACCTTGAGAGCCACTTGTGGGTCGAATTCTTCTTCCCGGCGCCACTTGGGACCACTCCCTTTCTCCGAGTCGGAAGAACTTGCTGCCACCGCTGCCGCTGCTGCTTCGGAGACGGCGGTCTGATCCTCCTCCGGGAACTTTGCTTTTACTCGCTCCCACGTTTCCTCGCTCCCCGGCGCGCGCGGTTCCGCGAGGAGGCTGCGTGCTGCGACAGTCACCCCCCCTGGAGGGCGGCATGCTGATAACGCCCTCTTGAACAAATCAGCATCCGTCACTTCGCGAGCTTGACCCCTCTGTCTTGTCGATGTTCGACGGGTATACTCCATTAACCACGGGAGTAGAAGGGTGAGATCACCGCATTCGACAGACGCGAACCTCTGGCGCCGCTTCACTCGGCCATTCTGCGAGTGCAGTAGAGCCGGGAAGATGTACCAAAGCTTGATTGCCCTCAAGAGTGAGGTCGGCGTCTCCGACCGTGTGGGCGATGCTCTCCGAGGGCGTGGTTAAGGAGGCCAAGCACGTGGGTGATAAGCTTGGCGTGAGCAGTAGCCAATCCTGGCTGCACTTTAATAACAGTGACGAAGCGTTGTTGGAGGTCCTCAAGGGGAACATCGTCTAGTGGTCCTGCGATCCCCAACGTATTTTGGTCCCAGGGATAGAGGAGCCCGTCCCGGCGCCCATCCTCGCGGTAGTCAGGTCTCCTTCCGAGTCCCGCTGCCGTAACGCGCAGTCCGGGGTCTGCCTGAACTGCCGCTTCTAGTGCTTCCCGTCTTCCATGACGAGCTGTGCATCCCCTAGCGTCGCAGAGCATCGGTGCCTGCGTCCCGCCTCGCCTGGTTGCATTCACCACGCACCACGCATGCATTGCATGTTGGCGTCCACAAGGTAACCCCACCACTCGGTGTCCTCGAGCAGTCGTTGCCCTACAACCCCCGCAGGTCGTACCGCTTTGGTCGTCTGCGATGAAAGCGCGAAGTTGCGATACGCTCCCTGGCGCTGGACCTCCTCCTTTTCCGTCCCCTCCTTCCCTGCGAAATTTACTCCCTCCATCGCCACCCCCTTCCTCGCGAGGGGCCAGGGGCGGCTCGCCGCTCCCGGGTCGAGAGATTCTCCCCGGCTCGTGGCGGCCCCTCTTCCACTTATCGCCGGTCGTGATCCCCTTCCAGACCCGCGCGGTCGACCTCGCCTGCCTCTTGCGCTCCCCCCACCCCCTACTGCGCCGGTGGGCGTGGACGCAGTTGCTCCAGTTGTTGCCGGGGTAACACTGGGCTGTATCAGAGGGGGGGGCGAGCGTCCCGGTGCCGTGGCCCCCCCTGTCACTTGCGGTGTGAGGGTTCCCCGGGGCTACCGAAGCAGCATGTCCTGGCTCCGCCTGCCCTCTTACTCCTGGTTCGCCTTCTGGCAATGGGGCTTCACCTTCCGGTGGTGTCACTCCCGCTGCTGTATCTTATTGTGCGACTGTGGTCACCCATATTCCTGGACTATTTGTTGTTATCGTCAGTAGCAGGCAGTTGATATTGCCTCTCGTGACAAGCGATCACTGCTGATCGGAATGCTAGTTTGTTTTTTTTTTGTACCTCGCTCACACGCTCTTCCTCTTCATCATGTTTGATTGTCGTTTCGTAGGATCGTCCGTACCGGTCCTATACCAAAACCTGGCATGTGCTACACGCTACTAACAGTACTCTCTAAGGAAGAAAGTGCCGTAGATATCGAGTCGAACCGGGAGTTCCTCCTCACATTAGTAGCAGTATATACTCGAGCCACGGACTGACTCCTTCATACATACAGCGATACCAGTGTTTTTTTTGTCCTCTTGTCGCGGAGAATTTTTTAGTATTTTTTTCGCGAACAGCTCTGATGAAACTCTCCACCCCCTCGTGAGCCGTACTACTGCTGATTGTTTAAATATATTCTTGAGGTTCAGCTTGTATTGTGGTCTATAGCGGCGGATTAACGGGGAAACCACGGCCGCCATGAGTCAATAGGTCGCAGTTCATATTGGCAGTACCGACAGCAGTCTGGTCGTTCATATCTGGAACATAAAAAAGGAAAGAAGTACGTAGCGAGGTATGTACCAGAGATAAAACAATTACGAAGAGAAGATGGAGCGTCCAGTAGTACCAAAGATGTCAACCCAGGAGACAGCAGTAATGTAGTATTACGGGGGACCATATAAATAGTAAATCAGATCAAATATTGTTAGTAAAAATAGGTGAATGTATAGATTTTCGTGTGTACCGTAGGTCCTATTTACTATGGTCCTCCGTAATAGCTTTTTCACCCCTTCCTTGACAGACAGCAGCAAAACTTTGCCTCGACATGCCTCGACTGACACTAAAATACTACTTGGTAGGTTTTAGCGTGTAACACTCGGCCCTACACCCTTGGCAGCACACGTTTTGCCTTGCTTGACATGTGTCCTGACACCTTTGTCCAGTACGGCGGGCTATGACACAGTAAAAAAAGGATGCCCACTTGTGTTCCACTGCCCACACTGCCCACTGCCCACTAATTACTAGACACACAAAAAAGTCCCGACAACCAAGACACTGGAATCACGTCTGCCGCCGTTTTATTTACAAGGACTTCACACCTCGGGTAACGTAACACTCGGATAACACTTTATCTATGTTATGGGGCTTAACACAGGAACGTGGTAACGTACTAACATAGTGTTAGTACCGGAGGAGCGATCACGGAAACGCGGCAACACAGTGTTAACTGGAAACCCACGAACGTGCACGTGCCTTAACGTTATGTTGCTGCTCGGTCTTGTCTACCTCTGGTACAGGAACATTTATGTTTCGCCGTGATGAGTCCTTGAACTGATACCGTAACACAGTGTTAGGCTTTGATCGAACACGCACGTTATCACTCTAACATGCCCAGGTCGATATCCGCATATTTACTAACACGATAACATTATGTTACTGTCGACCCAATGTTAGACATAACACACTAACATAGTGTTACCCTTAGGAGGAGTGTTATACATATAACACCCTGACAGAGCGTTACCATGTTCGCCAGCACTATACTGACACATAACATTATGTTACAGATAACACACTAACGTAACATAGCGCAGTGGCCAGCACGACTAACACTACGTTCTCTGGGCCCCCCCCATCTGATTGCCTTAGGCGGATAACGTACGTTAGATGCGTTACAGTCTTAGCCGGCCTATACGTAACATTATGTTAGGATGTTAGCCTAAGTGCGGAAGTTCCGTTACCGTGTCACCATAAAAATCAATCCTGGTCTAACAATATGTTACTGAGTTACCGTTGGGGCCGAAGTCGTTGTAATGTAATGTTACTACGTTACCCTTTGGATCTTCCCGAGATCTAACATAGATGTGTTACCTGTGTTAGTGGTAAAGCGGCGTGTGGGAGTAACATAACGTAGCCGTGTTATCCAATTTCGCCAACATCTCAGTAGGGGATATCTACAAAAATATCTCGGGGGGGGAGGATAGCATGGCATTCCCGGTAAAAAAACGCCTCCATATTTTAAAACCCCCAAACAGGGGATATTTAGGCGGAATCTCCTAAAATAAATGCCTCCTTTTTTCTGGAAATCCCGCTATTACGGGGGACCATAGTAAATGGGACCAAATTTTGTTAGTAAAAATAGGTAAATATATAGGTTTTTGTGTATATCGTAGGTGCTATTTACTATGGCCCTCCGCAATAGTACGTTATTATCCATCTGTAACGTAATCTGCACACTCGCACGTACGAGACAACACGGCAGTAGCATATTGTTGATGTTAGATAGGGGGTGTACGTTATCGGCTAACTTGTGTCACTGCATACATTGCATACGAGCTACTAGTAACACATTAACAGAATGCTATTGTTAATAATAATAGTGTTCTATCCACCATATTATTATACGTTATCCGTTTGACGTACGTTATGATAGCAAGAGACGTGCGTAACACCCTAACATAAGGTCGCTCGATACGGACTGCAGCAGCTGCGGCTGATACGGTAACATAATGTAAACGCTGCATTGATCATATACGCCATCCCTCTAACGTGTGTTTTCACGACAGCCACTAAGAATTTCACTATTATTAATGACACACAAACATAGATTTTGTACGCGTTTATTTGGCCGTGTACGTTATCCGTCTAAAGGATGTTACGATAGCAAGTAAGAACCCCATTGACACACTAACATAACGTTACTCACTACGGGCTGATGTCGCTAACACGGTAATATAAAGCAAACGTTTAATTGACCATGTACGCTATATCCCTTTAACGTGTGTTACGATAGCCACGAAGAATTCCGCTAACACGCTAACAATAGTCGCTATGGGCTGCATACCCTAACACCTTCACACAATGTCATAATATACAGTGCGGGATCAAAGTAACACTCCAACATATAATGTTACGCGATTGCCCGCCAATATCATAGCGCACTAACACTATGTTATCACAAAATCCAGAAAGTAGTTGACGTATCAATAGCAACAACGTAATGTTGCGGTTTCTTTCGCTGCCCCCATAATAACATTAAGTTAAACACGAAACCTTAGTATTAAAATAGTGTTACGTTATCCGAGGCACTTGTGTTGCATTACCCACAAAATAATTTTGGGTGCAATAAACAAATCTTAACAGGAACTCTGCATTGGGCGTGTGGTGCGCGACTTCTGAGTTACGTCAAGCAGCCCGCGGTGGAGGAAAGCACGATCAGCTGAGCTTTGCCAGCTGGTTGCTGCGTGTAATACTCCCATCAAGCTCAGAAGAGCATATTACAAAAGAAAGGCTCTCAGGCCTGTTGTATTATTATCGGTCTTGTCCAACCGGACAGGATGGAAGAAAAGAAAGGGAGAGAAGTAGAGTGAGAAAGTGCGCGGTGCAGTCTCGCTTGTCTCAGCTCAACCAAAACAAAAACAAAACACGAATACCCAACATCAACCTGTAGACACATAGCAAACCCGAGGACCCCGGGGACCCTTATTGAACATCAGTTTGATCATCTGGGGTCCTCCCGAGTTTTTGTGTTCTGAATCTACCAAAACGACATTTGATCATGCCGCATATCTACTCAATCGGCATGTAACACACCGCTCTGTTGTACTGCCATAGCACCCCGTTGTGCTGCTGTGGTCTACTTGCCACAGACGGCTTATGTTACCGATCAGCGACTCAAGATAGGCTATTACTGGCTACTGCTGGGTAGCATGGTAGCTATCCTTAATAAAAAAAAAACGCGAATATTATTGAAACCGGGGTTTAGCAGAGATCAGCCCCAGAGTAGGGCCTTTTGAGGCACTCTTCACGGTCACCGTCCTGCCAACTGAAGCCCCCAAATGACACAGGACGCTCAGAGGGACTCTATCAAGTCATGATAGAGCCTGTTATGTGGCTGGTTGGCGCTTGGCCGTCCTAGGTTTGGATAAATTCGGTTCACCGCAGCTTCAAGCAAACGACAGCTTCGGTCGAGGCAATTGCGCCGCCCGATTAGGCCATTTTCACGGCCGAGGTCCGACTCGAAGACCTTGACGAAATTGACCAGATTTCCGTGTGTGTGCTCGCATACAGCCAGTCATGTCATTTCCGCCTTGCGAAATGAGGGATCAAACCTCCAGCTGCCACAGTCGACCTCAGAATGGTGCCTAAAAATCACCAAAATCATGTACGAAACGGCTACTATCATCATCCTGCTCTCGCTTGTACCGGCAGTCGAAACACGTAAATAACGCAGTTTTATGTCCCGATCGATGCATATGCAGACACGTGGTATGTGCTGGCCTTGCTAATACGGCAGCTACTGTATCCTCGGGAAGAGCAGCGGCAGACCGAAGGAGCATGTTCTACGCTTCTGCTGCCGGGCTACCATCATACTTTTCTACAGTACCCAAAAATATACTTGGCTCCAGCACTAGAAAATCAAGTTCAAACGCCTGGAACCATATTTTTTGCCCATTTTCAAACTTCAGCGACGAGGTCCGACTGGAAGCAGGGCACGGAAACTGCTGCCGCTTTGCCACCGTCACGGAAGTGCACCAAGGAGCCCATATCTGCTTTGCCAAATATTGGATCAATGGAAAAGTTTTGAGCTAGTCAGCTCAGAGCAGAACAACGAAGTATCGGTGACGAAAAAAAAAACGGAAGTAGAGGCGCTTCCAGGCATTTATTTGTACAATTTGGCCGCACAGCGAAATGAGTTTTTTTTTGGGAGTTTTTGCCAAAATCAGGTATACCTAGACTTTCGTGCCAAAAACAGTTACATACTGAAATCAAGTACAAAACACACACCAGAAGCCCTGCTTTTGGCCAAGCTGACATTGTAACTGATTTTGGCACGAAAAGGCCAAGGTACACCTGATTTGTTCTACTCTGTCTAGCTTTCAACTGATTTTGGCCAACTTTGAACCAATCAGAGAGGCCATACGTACACTGTGTTTTCTCTCCGTATGCGTCTGCCCTCCCTCGGTTGAAATTCTTCTGTATTGACGTATAAACTCTGTACTCGTACGTCGTACGTAAAGGTACGTATATATACATGAATGTTAAGATATGGTCTTGTATGAGATTGAAAGCCCGGTAACTACCTGGGTTTAGTCACTGGGAACGTATTTGTAGTACTTGGAAGGCGTATCTTAGATGGAAAACTAGGGGTTTTCCAGAGGAGCACGAGCTTGGTCTCAGTCTCCGCGTGCACGAAAGGAATAAAACTGCTCTTCTTCTATAGCTAAGCAAACAACACATGTGAGTGCAATGTTTACCGACTTAAAAGGCAGACCTGTCCAGGGATACAAAGTGTCCCGCAACCCGGGATCTTAACAAGTGGCGTCTTCGGCTTAGGACTTTCCGCTTTTTTTTGTCGGTTTGCGTTGTTTGTCACTGTTTTTATTCGTTTGCTTTCCTATTGTTGTTGAGTAAGTTTGTTCCGGCCACTGCATGATGGAGACTCAAGAGGTGGAAGGGTCTGCTTCCCCTCACGGTGACCGAGCCGCTGAGGCTCCGGGCCCCCCAGCAGTCCCACCCCGACGTCCTCGCAGCCGAGCAGGCTTTGGCCTCCGCCGAGGCCCTTGGGGCTGCCTCGGCGACAACGGCTAGCCATCGAGCACGGACGCGTGTATCGGCCGAGCTCGAGGCTGCAGCTGCCGCCCGCGCTTCCACGGCCGCCGCCGCCATTGCCACGGCTGCCGCCACGACTTCCGAGGAAGCCGCTCGCTCCGCCTCTTGTGCGCGAGACTCCATATCTCGGGCCAGTGAGGCGCTGCGGGCTGCCCGGGCGGCTGCTTCCTCCGCGACCAGCCGGGCCGGCCAGACGAGGGCATCAACGGAGAGCCTTCCACTTGCCTCCACCACCGCGAAGGCCGCTCCAGCCCCCGGCCTTGGCCCCACGGACCCGTGTTCCCCCGCTGTGCTCGCGATCGACGCCCGGACCAAGCGCCCCGGGGACCTGGATTTTTTACAGGGGAGTGTCGCCTGCATGGCGGCCGAGCCCAACCCGTGCTTCCCCCCCGAGGAGGCGGCTCTGGTGGTCTCTGCAGCTCGCCGCCTCCGACGCGAGCTGCCGGCCGAAGGCCTCTCGGTCCACGACGCTTGGCTGGGAATGTCAGACGTCTCCTGGTCGGACCAACAGCTCCAGGCCTACACAATGGCTCTGGTGGTGAGCCTACGGAGGGCCCATGAAGCGTCTTCCGCCACGGTTCAATGGCCGAGACCGGCCGCGTACCAGCTTCATTGCAGGCGGCGGGAGCGTGCTGCCCCCCAGGACCCCCCCCCCCCCCCTTACTCGATCCCGGAAGCTGGACACCGCCCCACCTCCTCCAGCGGCCACGGGGGAACTGGCGACAGCTCTGTGGCCGGAGACCGCGCTCGCAGCCGCGCTGGCGACCAGGCCCGCCAGCGCACGAGGTTTGGAGGGGATCCGACCGGTCCGGACAGCAGGCTCCGCCGGGGCTCGGGCGGGGAAACGGGTGGCAGTTCGTCTCGGCGCAACGGGACTGGACGGAGAAAAAACCGGTGGAAGGGGAAGGAGCGATCGGGTGACGGTCGGTACGGCCCGCGGGACAACTCTGGTCGAGCTACTTCCCCCAGCTCTTCCTCGGACGGCAACACCAGAGCCCCCGTTCCAGCGAAGCACGCCATCAGCAAGAGGCAAGTGATCCCCTCGCGCTGACTGAAGTTGCTTCTTCCGCCGCGCGTCTTGGTCGTTTGACCATGCCCGATGACCGCGCCTTGCCTGTGTCATCTAACCTTGCTCACGACCGAACTTCGGCGATCGACTCCGCCGCCGCTGCCGCCGCAAAACAGCACGCTGCCGACGTACAACGGGCGTACAAACGCCTGGGACTGAAGGATATTTCGCGCATTTCTGTCTTGCCTTTCCCCTCCTCGATCGACCCTTGCGAGGCCGCACAGCAACTCATGCGTTCGGTAAAGGCCTCCACCTCTGATATTCTCATGATGTGCAACGATGGCAGCCATGAAGGCCTTAGTTCTACTAACTGGATACCCGGTTGGGAGTACCCTCTCAAGAAATCCTTCGCGCGCGCCATCACGCCTGACAAGCCTACGACCGCCCCTCTCACTACCTTGATGGATGATTTTTTTGGACAGGTGTCGCGCGCCCTCGCAGCAGGATCGTCGGGACCGGAGGCGTTCACGCTCCTCCTGAGGTTGCTGAGCAACCACTTTGACCGCGCCAACACGGGGGCCAGCTACACCAAGTTGCATAATTTTGGCGTGGCAAACGGGACCCCTTTTTGCGATTTTAGTCGTGCCTTGCGAGGGGTGGTGTCTGCAGCGACGGGGACTGAGCGTGTTTTGGCACCGGGGGTGGAGGTCGTTTTGGAGGTAGTTCGGATGGCAGTGAACGAGCAGTACCCTAGCTTGATGCCGACGCTGTACCCGGGAGTTTTGGCTACGGTTTCGAGGCCGTTCGGCACTTTGGACGCCATGTGGTTAGCTTTCGAGACTCTTGCGAATAATAAGACACCTGCCGTCAACGGCGAAAAATATTTTTCTTTGCCTGCTTCTTCGTCGGGTGCGCGGTCATCCGCCCCGTCGGGGCCCCGGCCCGCCAATATTGGTCGCGGCCAGGGCTGGACGCTTCCCCAGTCGCCTTCTTGGCAGACGGGATCGCGCAATAATCCGCTTGTGATGAATGTCCACAATCCATCCCTGACTGCCTCGACCCGTGGCTTGACACCTCTTCCAACTGCTGACCCCTTGAAGAACACCACTATGCCGAAGTTCACGCCGTTTGCATGTCCATCCAGACCGAGGACCCTCCCCTCTGGAGCGGCCTACTTTCATCGTCAGCTTGCGCAGCCGCCCTTAGCGAAAACCGAGGACGCTGTTTAAACTGTCACGAAGACACACACTCTTCGTCAGTGTAGGCACCCTTTTTTAAACCTTAGTGGTATCTTGAACCCCGACCTTGGAACGCTCGGCGACGACGGCGAGGCGTTCCGTCGTTGGCAAGAACGCTTTATCAGACACCGCCGCGAGAACAATTCACGACCGAAAAAATACAACCAGCAGAAACACAGGCGTCGCCCCGGCCCCTCGCGTGGGCAACATCACGGTCAGGGTCAGCAACACAGACAAGGTGATGGCTACCACACACACGCGGCACGAGGACACCAGCAGTCCCACCCCGGCCATCATGGTGGTTCGACCGCCCCTGCCTCTTCCGTCCCGGCTCCCGTCTCGGGGGTTCGCTACGGCGCCTCACATACCTCGGGCGGAAACCCGAATGGACGCCAGCCTGGCACCTTCCGTACCGGTAACTGACAGGTCGACGGCGGTTCGGCTTCTCCTGACCGCCCGCCGCCAGCATTGTCAGGAAAAAAAACCTTGATTTCACAAGATGCTCGCGTCCCAGGCTCGCTCAGTACTCCGCTCCCGCCCCGCGCGTTACTCCGTACTTCGGACCGACGCAGCGACTCAGCTCCACAGCTTTTTCCGGGGAGCCCTCGGGCGCCTTCCCCGACGTCGGGAGCCCGCGCCTCAAACGCCGCTCCCCTCAACCTGGGCACGAGAGCAGGCGCGATAAACGCCTCTCTCCCAAACTACGCGCCGCGCAACACGACGGGTGTCGCGCCGTCGCGCGTCGTTTTTTTTCAGCTAGGGTGTCCCCCTCCTACACCTCCCGGCCATGCGGTGGCGGTCGGTTTGAGGTGCGGGAAGGCAAACACCGAAACCCCGAGATCTCGGTTGAAGCTCGACTCGGAGTTTCCTCGCAATAACGGTGGCCGCTCCACCCTTTTTCCTATTAAGGAGGAGTCGACAAGATTAGCTACCTCGTCCCCCTTCCCCACCAGGTTTACAGGATGGAAGCTCTCTCCGGTGGACCCTTTGTTGCCCCCCACCCGAGCACCGTTCTTGAAGACGTCTACAGGGTCTGCAGGCCCTCTTTCGTCTTCGCGCACGCCACTCCATGTGCGCAGCGCTCCTTCGGCGCCAGTGGAACAGGAAAAACCTGGCACTGTCCGTCGAGCCAGTGGTGACTCCACGGCCTCCGGTCAGATCAACCGGACAGCATACACGTTAAATTCGGAAGAATCGCAGCTCTCGTCAAACAGAACGGGCTCAGAGCCCCCTGCCCCCTTTGGTCCAGGACAGAGATCATCGGGCGCAGCAAGGTAACCTTCTGGCGATTTTTTGCCTACGGGCAATGGTGACACAGAGCCAGTATACGTGGAACCGGACTCGCCTCGTGCACCAGGGGCTCAGTGTTCTTAGAGAAGCACACTCCCCCCCCCACACGCCGCAACTGCGGCCACCGACGACTCGGCACCGTCGGTTTTTGACTCTACTCTCGAGTATACAACGGAGCGGGTGGTACTGTTCTGGCAGCCCCCCTCTTATTTTTCGCAGTGGTCTCCCTCGTCTTTTGTCGTCGACGATGTATCATATTCCTGCGCGGAGCAGTATATGATGGCTGAAAAGGCTCGCCTTTTCCAGGACCACGGCTCAGCGGAGCGGATTATGGCCTCGCCAGACCCACGCGAGCACAAACGCCGCGGTCGAGGCGTGCATAATTTCGACTGCGCTATCTGGGACCGTGTTCGGGAAGACGCCGTCCTTGCTGGTAATTTTGCCAAATTCTCGCAGAACCCGGTCATGAAGCAGCACCTTTTGAGCACTGGCACCAAAATTTTGGCTGAAGCCAGCCCTTTTGATGCCGTGTGGGGCATCGGTTTGCGGGCAGACGACCCCGAAGCTCACGACCCCTCTCGGTGGCGTGGGAAAAATTTGCTCGGTAAAGCTCTTTCCGCCATTCGCGACACCCTCCGATCAAGTGAGGCCGGGTTGGCACACCCCGCCTCCTCTCACCAATTCTGCACCCCAACCAGACCTGACGGAATTCATGACATTACACCAGCGCCGCCCCGCCCTTTGGCCGTGGCCCGCGCTTGCCCAGGTCCTCCTTTGGAGTTTTCGACCCATTTTTCTGACGCGCCGGCTGATCACAGCCCGGAGATTTTGGCTGTCGCACCTAGTGTCGACCCCTCCCTCGCGCTGCCAGAACACGGCCCCTGCCTCGTCGGGGGCACCATTACCCTCGATGACGCCTCTTTTACCACGAAAATCGCGATTCACAGCGGAGCTGGCGTTCTTGCACCTTTTGGTTGCGTGGCGCTTCTCGACACTGGCTCCCCGCAGACTTTCATCCGGCGAGATGTTTTGGATCGCATGCACTCTGTTGGTGCGGCCTCCCTCGCGTGCGAGCAGAACGGCGCCCCTCGTTCTTGGGGGGGTTTTGGCGAATCGGCCCCTCTGAAGGCTTCGACGAGCGTGCGCCTAAGCGTCCAATTTTTTCGAGAAAATGACCCTACTTGCTCCCTCGCAGTTTGGGCCTGCATGGTTCCCCCATCGGTGATGCAGCATACTGTATTATTGGGACGTGACAGCTGGATGCGCTTTAATAGTTTCTCCTACCGCTCTCTGCCACCTCGGCCGTCTGATCAACGCGTTTTTGGCGAGCTGGAGTTAGTTCACCACGCCCCGACAGGCATGTCCGTGTACGCCATCGACTCCGCCGCTTCGGGTGGAGGCTTCCATCTACGCTACGAGGGCGCAGCAGGCGTCACCCTGTCAGACGCTCCCCAGCTGCTTGCTGTCAATTTGGTTCGGAGCGATGGCTCCCCGGCCCTCACTGGACACTATTTGGTCGACATGATGCCCCAGCCCGACCTACCCTCGGTCGAGGAGCACTTCGTCTCCTCCGGACGGCAGGTTCTTCCCCTCGTTGGAGTGGCGGCTCTCGAGCCGGGGGATGTCCTCGGCGTCGCCCACGCCCCACTGCTGAGCGTTCCGCTGGACGTTTTGCAGCAGGACAACCGAGACCCCAGCCCTCCCTCCGGACTAGGTGAGGTGTGTCCGGTTTCAGCAGTTACTCCCCCCCCCCTCGCAGCTCCAGCCTCGCCCTCGCCTGCACTGCTTGAGCGTTTGACCTCAGAACAGCGCGCTTCGTTCCTGCGCATCTGGGCACGCTTGCCGGCGCATCTGCGGGAGGTGGCTTTGATCTCCACGGCACAGGCTGGACCCCTGCGGTCATTGAACAGCTGGGGGACGTTCTCTGCGAATTTCCTGACGTTTTCTCGAAGTCCAAGTCGGAATTTGGTTCCTGCTCGTTGATGCCTTTCGTGATCTCGGTCCCGGAAGGAAGCGCTCCTGTCACGTCCAGGCCGCACCGCATCAACCCCATCCTGGCCAAGGAAGTAGAGGCCACCTTGGATCAGTACTTAGCGGCTGGTCTGATCCAACACTCGACTTCTCCGTACTCGAGCCCGCTGGTGGTCATCCCGAAAAAGTCTGGTGGCGTTCGGATCACCGTGAACTACAAAAAACTCAACCAGATCAGCAAACTCAGCCAGCTGCCTATCCCTCGCGTGGACCAAGTCCTCGACTCCCTGGGGAAGGGACGGGTGTTTTCCCTCTTCGATTTGGTCTCCTCGTTCCACCAGATTACCGCGCACAAGGACACCGTCTCTCCTACGGCGTTCTGCACTCCCACGGGCCTTTACGAGTGGCTCGTCATGCCCCAAGGCAGCAGTGCTTCGCCCGGCTAGTTCGTCAAAGTGATTAACGAAGTCATTAAAGGCCTGGCACAGGTGGCGGCCTACCTTGATGATGTGATTGTTTTCGACTCTGACCCGACGGCCCACGTCAAGACGATACGAGCCCTCTTCGAACGCCTGCGCAAACACAACCTCAAGCTCTCCCCCTCGAAGGCTCGCCTCGGCGCCACGGACGCCAATTTTCTGGGCCACTCTATTTCGCCCGCGGGTATAAGCCCTAATGCGGAAAAAGTTTCGGCCTTGCTGAAAATGCCCATGCCCAAGAACCTCAAGCAGGTCCGTGCCCTGATGGGCGGCGTAGGATATTATCGCAAATTCCTGCCCGACCTGTCCAAACGGATACGTCCTCTCACCGCCTTTCTCCGGAAGGGGGTCAAGTATGTCTTCACGCCGGCTATGGAAGTTATCGTCCGCCAGATCCTCGCCGAGCTCGCGGCCCGACCGATTTTGGTCTTCCCTGACTGGGATGCCGTAGCCGACGGCTCCCGCCCCTTCCACGTGTACTGCGACGCCTGCATCGACGGTTTCGGTGCCGCGCTCGAACAAGAACAACCGGACGGCTCGGTACGGCCCATTGCTTATATCAGCCGCGCTACCCTCGATTCCGAAATGCACTGGACACCGTTGGACCTGGAAGCTGGCAGCATTGTCTGTGCTATCAAACGACTCCGGGGTTACCTGTGGGGCACGAAGTTTCGAATATTTTCGGATCACAAAGCACTTGAGAGTATCGCCAAAGTAGGGGACCACAACGCGCGAGTCCAACGGTGGCTCGAGTTCCTCACTGCGTTCGCACCCTCGAGTACCGCAAGGGCAGCGCCAACGGAAATGCTGACTTCCTCTCCCGCTTGCCAGAGCCCGCCACCGAACACGACCGCAGTGGGTCTAGCTGCCTCAACCCCGTCGAGGACGGTGGTATCTTCCTCATCCGAGCCTGCGGGCTTCACACTCGCTCTTCGCCGACCCCTGGTGTCGGTTTGGGTGGGCTGGTGTCCCGCAGTGAAAGTGCCGTCTTGGGTGGGCTACCTTTCGCCCCTTCGGATTTTCGCGATTTTCGCACACACGGGCCACGTATGAGGATTGACGACCTCTCTGCTCCTTCGGGGAGATTCGTCGCTCGTGTATCTGCCTCCGTCGCCACCGTCGACCGCCGTCCTGGCTTGGGGGATTTTTCACCCCCCGCCACCGCCGCTTTCGCTTCGGTTTTTGTCGTACCCTCCGGGGGCGACCGGGGCTCTGCAGAAGCCCCCGCTGCAGCGACGTTGTCGCCCAGCGCGCTCCTCCCCCGACGAGCACTTTACAGGTCGAAGATTCCGTCGTGAGCACTGCTCCGGCCGCGTCTTCCCTCTCAGGCCAGGGCTCTGCAAAAGCCCCCGCTGCAGCGATGATTGTCGCCCAGCGCGCTCCTCCCCCGCCGAGCACTTTACAGGTCGAAGATTCCGTCGTGAGCACTGCTCCGGCCGCGTCTTCCCTTTCAGGCCAGGGCTCCGCAGAAGCCCCCGCTGCAGCGATGATTGTCGTCCAGCATGCTCCTCCCCCGACGAGCACTTTACAGGTCGAAGATTCCGTCGTGAGCACTGCTCCGGCCGCGTCTTCCCTTTCAGGCCAGGGCTCCGCAGAAGCCCCCGATGCAGCGACGATTGTCGCCCAGCATGCTCCTCCCCCGACGAGCACTTTACAGGGAACAGATTCCGCCGTGCTCACTGATCCGGCCGCGTCTACCCCATCGCCGCCTGGCAACCCGGCGCCTCCGAACGTTTTGCCGTCTTCAGGCCGCATCTCATCGCGGACGCGCCGACGAACAGCCGCCGCCGCTGGCGCCGTGCCGCCTGCTGTTGATTATGGCTTCGGGCCCGGCGGGACCCCTAGACCATCAGCCCGGCGCGCTACCACCCCGCTGCGAGCCCCACGGCCACGACCGCCCGCACCCGTCGTTTTGGCCCCGACTCCTGCCGCCTCGTCCGTCCCGACGGTACCCATCCCGTCCGGCCGCGACCGCACCGAGCCCGTGGGAACTCCTCTTTTACGACTTCCGCCGCCAACTGACGCACCTCCCGTCACCTCGACCAACTTGGACGCACTCGGCGCAGCTGCCGAGTTTCAGTTCGGTGATTCCGCAGCGCGCTACTCGCACGCCGATTGGGCTCGGGAACAACAGGCTGAGCCCGCGAGCAATGCCGCCATGCGCTACATAGCCCTTGGCCGACCGGAAGTTTTGCCAGACGACTTCTTACCAGGTTTCCCTTCCCACCAGCGACCTCCCCTTTCGGAAGTTCAAGAGCTGGCCGCCAAAGGCCGCTTGCACACCACTGACGCGGGCATCGTTCTACTTGTCCGACAGCCGTCTCCCCCTCCTGCGTTGGATACGCCACGCCCGGTGGGCCGTACGGCCTACTTATTGAACGACGAGCCTATTCGCATTTATGTTCCGCTGCTCATGCGCCCCTGGGTCATGCAGGCTTGCCATTCTACGGCTTCCTGCCACCTAGGAACCGCGCGCACCCTACGTATGCTCGAACGTTTCTACTGGTGGATCGGCATGAGCATCTGCACTCGGTGGTGGCTACGCAACTGCTTAAAGTGCCAGGCACGAAAAACGTCGCGGCAGACGGTCCGGTGGCCCTCCATCACGTTGCCCTTGCCAGAAGGGCCCGGCATCGCCGTCAGCATCGACTACTTCGGCCCCCTCCCGGTGACGCCTCGAGGTAATACCTAGATCTTGCTTTTCACTGATCGTTTCAGCCGCCGGGCTGACGTACGCCGTCACAGCGGCAGAGTTCACCGCTGAGGGCACGGCTAGCATTCTCATCAACCGGTATATCCCTCTTTGGGGGTGCCCGCGCAGCATCCTCTCGGACAACGGCCTCCAGTTCTGCTCCAAGCTTTCGCATGCGGTATATCAGCTTCTCGGGGTTCGAAAAATTGCCACAAGCTCCTACCACCCAAACGGCAACGGTGGGGTGGAACGTGTAAACCACACGATGGCCCAGATGTTGGCAATGGTCATCAACGAGCTCCAAAACAACTGGGATGAGCAGCTCTCTCACGTCGAATTTGCGTACAACAATTCCGTTAGTGCCGCCACGGGTCTGGCTCCCAACGAGGTACATATGGGTCGGCTCCCACGCCTCCCTCTCACGATTTTCGAACGTGCAGGAGTCGCCGGCCACCAGAGTTTGGCCCGCGACCATCTCGCCTACTGCGACTTGGCGACGGACCGTCAGCAGCGCGCGTACGACATCGTTCGAGAACACCACGCCCTCACTGTCGCTCGCGTGAACCGCCGCAACTCCGCCCTCTCCGACGCTCTGCGTCCGGTCCCCAAATTTGACGTTGGTGGTTGGGTGTGGGTGTACAATACGGCGGCCACCATCCGCCAGGGCGCGAAACCAGACACGGACGCCAAGGTCCTCAAGGCCAAACTCTCCCTAAACTGGACGGGCCCCTACAAAGTTCTAGCAGTTGGCCCCTGCTCCTCTGCAGATACCTCGGATGGATCTCCTCTCGGAGCAAAGCTCCTGTATTTGGATCTTCCTTCCGATATGCCCGGCGCCGAGGCTCGCCGGCGCGTATCTGTTCAACGCTGCAGCCCTGTGCCAACCCCCACGACCGTGGCGACATGCCGAAGTATCTGCCTGCGGGGTTGACGCAATACGTGCTCAACAATTTCTCCAAGAAATCCCCTCCGTACCACGTCACCGAGGACGACGTTTCGACCCCTCTTGAACGACTCGAAGTGGAAAAGATTACTGGACATCAATCGGTTAGAGGTCGAGGCGGCGTCATCGCGGTGATGTACGAGACGCACTGGAAGGGACTTTCCCGGCCATCCTGGGAACGGGAAATGGACCTTCAGCTTTCTCGCAACGCCATTTTGCGCTACTGGGCCGGCACTCCGAACCAACACCGCCAAACCAACCGCCTGTATCGCCGAATGAGAATTGGCGGGGCACAACGGGAGCTTTCCCGGAGTAACGGCGAGCGGTTTCTAGCACCCGGCTATGGTTGCGTATCGCACGCCGATTGGCTCCGCCGATACAGCAACACTGTACTTCCCAACGGGGCCCACTTTTGGTACAAGGGCGACGACGGTCTGTGGTGGCTCGGGAAAATCAGCGCAACTACACCGACGGATGGAATATATTTGGTTCGATTTTTGGACGACCCGGGACCCATCAAGCTTCCCCTTTCTCCGGCGCGCTACACGACTTCGACGAGAGCTGTACGAGGTTCTTGGTGTCTGCAAATTGACTTGGCTAGCGCGTTTACACGGGGGGTCCAGCGTAACGTAGATGAATCTCGAGGTGCCGCCGTGGATAGCTGAATTTCGCGTCTTGACTGCACTCGTTATTTAGTTATTTTTTGTCGTCTTCCTGGGCCTTGGGGGATGAATTTTTGTCTGCCCGATATGTTTCTGGTGTGTTTTCTTTTTTTTTTATATATTTGAACTGGGTCGGGGATGTGTTTTTGCGTATTCTGTCCTGCCCCCCCCGCTCGGTGTTGGGACGCGCTTCCAGAGTGGTGGACTGGGTATAGGTGGTTCTTGTCGTCCTCCGTATTATTTTTCTTTTTGTTCCCGTACGCACTTTTCGCTTTTCCGTGCATCTTCCTCGCCCACCCCCGTGCGGGCGGTATGGCGATGGCTTTCATCGACGATTTCTTCCTGCCCCTTAAGGTTAGGTCTTCCCTCTACTTATTTTTTTTACGTACTTTGCCGGCTTCGTTGCCTCGCCGTTCAGAGGTGTGGGAGTGGGTTTTGAGGAGCCGCATCTTCGACTCATGTTCTAGCTTGTGGAATCGGGGTTTCCACGAATTTCCCATAATTCTGCATATACGGCTCATCAGAGTGGGCTAGTGTTAAGATATGGTCTTGTATGAGATTGAAAGACCGGTAACTACCTGGGTTTAGTCACTGGGAACGTATTTGTAGTACTTGGAAGGCGTATCTTAGATGGAAAACTAGGGGTTTTCCAGAGGAGCACGAGCTTGGTCTCAGTCTCCGCGTGCACGAAAGGAATAAAACTGCTCTTCTTCTATAGCTAAGCAAACAACACATGTGAGTGCAATGTTTACCGACTTAAAAGGCAGACCTGTCCAGGGATACAAAGTGTCCCGCAACCCGGGATCTTAACATGAATACATGCGTATGTATGCTGGTGTCACTTTTTCTCCTTTGGGGTGTACTCTGTTGTTTTCTATGTTCACAGCAGTCTTTACAGCACCATGGACACTCGGCGTTTCGTCTGCACCACCCCGCGCCGAGGTGGTCTCAGGTTTGGTACGGCAAGATAATTTCGTGGCGAGCAGGCGGTTCCGCGAGGACGGCCTGGAAGCTTTAAAGCTGTCAACGGGGGGGGGGGGCGCCAGAGTAAATACTCTTGGCGCTCCCGCCGTGGCGAAACAAACGAAGCATATTAATAGTGACTCTTTGCAGGTCCAAGTGGAGCCCGTGGTACCTACACCCTGAAGAACACAAAACAATTCAGATTTTTTTGGAGGCCATGTGGCACGCTTATAATGCTTTAGGCGCATTCTTTTTTTACCGGATTGTCATGGACATCACACCGCTCGTGGCGCGGATTTTTTACTTGGTTTTAGCATGTACCTGATTTTGGCTCAAACGGATCAGGTATACCTTATTTTGGCATTTGCCCCTTTTTTTATGGGAGGTTAGTAATTTTTCAATAGTGGGGCCTGGGGAGGCGAAAAAAAAAGGAAATTTTTCCAATAACTCACAGCTGACGTATTTCAAAATTTATAAAAAAAAAAAAAATGCTTGCGCAGGCATTCTCGATAATAATGAGGCGCGCGAAGCGCGCTAAAAGCGGGCGAGCCTTTTTTTTCTTGGAATTTTCCAAGAAAAAAAAAGCCTCTTTATAGCGGCTCGGATACGAGCGTGGGGTGCCTTGTTTTGAGTTTCTCTGTATGTGTGTGTGTGTGTGTGTGGTGAGGCGTGTATGTGTGTGTGATTCAACATTTTTTTGGGCAACGTTTGACCACCGCCCTCGACGCACACCGCACCAATTCCAGTCCCGGCGGGCTCTGTGGACGCGCACACACAAAACAGACCTCCTGGTGCTGGTGCGGTGGTAAGTCGTTCACAGCAGCTCGAGTTAGGTGTGGCAACGTGTGTCGGCACATGTTGGTGCTGGGCCATGTTGAAAAAACACAGAACCAACAACACATTATATTTTGAAACCCAGCTAGCTCTACGAGTACTCGTAGGTAGGCAGACTGTGTCTGTCCACAGCAACGAGCGTTCGGGTCATGTCCCCGAGACATGCTGCAGGCCCACCCTCCTGCTGATGAGGGGACTGAGAAGCAGGAGAGTATCTGCTGTATAATAGTTGTTGTACAGCAGTAGTAGTAGTGGTGGCACTGCTAGAAGAAGCTCTGCTGGACACACGTCAGATTGTAGATTTTTCGTCTTACAAATTATGAGTTCGGGACCAGGAAACACATGTACGAAGGGTTCACACACAATCCGAGCGTACAGCGACGCTGACCTGGCCTCGTGTGTCCTGCTGCTGCTGCTGTTTTGCTGCTGGAGAAGCTCTGCTGTAGATGTCGTACATCATCTGTAGTAGCGGTGGCACCTGCTACCTGCTACGAGAAGTTCTCTCTTGGACAGAGCACGTCGAGTGCAGATTTTTCGTCTTGAAATTATTTTGCGCTCTGCTGGACACACGTCAGATTGTAGATTTTTCGTCTTCAAATTATGAGTTCGGGACCAGGAAACACATGTACAAAGGGTTCACACACAATCCGAGCGTACAGCGACGCTGACCTGGCCTCGTGTGTCCTACTGCTGCTGCTGTTTTGCTGCTGGAGAAGCTCTGCTGTAGATGTCGTACATCATCAGTAGTAGCGGTGGCACCTGCTACCTGCTACGAGAAGTTCTCTCTTGGACAGAGCACGTCGAGTGCAGATTTTTCGTCTTGAAATTATTATGCCGAATTTTTTCGAGTTCAAAACCAACACAGGACAAAATCGAGTACGTGTACAAAGGGTTCAAGGGGTGAGATTGACACGCCGAGCGTACAGCGACGCTGACCCTGGCGTCGTGTGTCCTACTGCTACTGCTGCTGCTGTTTTGTTGCTGGAGAAACACTTCTGCTGCTGTAGATGTGTACAAAGGGTTCAAGGGTTAGATTGACAAGCCGAGCCGCCGAGCGTACATCGACGCTGACCCTGGCCTCGTGCGTCCCACTGCTACTGCTGATGCTGCTGTTTTTGTTGCTGGAGAAACACAGCTGCTGTATGTAGATGTCGTACATCAGTACAAGCAAGTAGTGGTGGCACCTGCTACGAGAAAGAAGCGTCTTCTGTTGGAAAATATTTTCAGATGCAGATTTTTCGTGTTCAAATTAATTATGCCGAATTTCAACCAGAAAACACTTGCTGTTGGAAAAAAAAAAAACGGAAAAATATCAGGTGTGTGTCTATTTGTCGTCTTGTTCTTTCCACCCGTCGACAGCCAGTTCCGTGGTCACACAGCAGTAGTACATATTTTCGTCTTCAAATTACTATGCCGGATTTCGAGGTGGAAATACCAGGATACACACGACAAAATCCAGTACCTGGTATTTGTTTCAGGTGTGTCCGTACTGCTGTGCTGTCTGTGTTTTTCAAGAGCAGGATATGATGCCAAGAATATTTACGGTTATGAGATTCACCAACGACGGCGTATAGGTAGTAGGTACAGCAGCAGCAGCAGTAGATGTTCGTTCGTGTTGGTTCAGCACAAATCAAATAAATGTTTTGTGCATGATGCATCGCAGATATGACTACTGCAGGTATTGCTGAGGTCGCGCCTCATTACCACCAATTACTAGTAATGAGGCGCGCGAAGCGCCCAAAAAGCGGGCGAGCCTTTTTTTTCTTGGAATTTTCCAAGAAAAAAAAAGCCTCTTCATAGCGGCTCGGATACGAGCGTGGGGTGCCTTGTTTTGAGTTTCTCTGTATGTGTGTGTGTGTGGTGGGGTGTGTGTGTGTGTGTGATTCAACATTTTTTTGGGCAACGTTTGACCACCGCCCTCGACGCACACCGCACCAATTCCAGTCCCGGCGGGCTCTGTGGACGCGCGCACACAAAACAGACCTCCTGGTGCTGGTGCGGTGGTAAGTCGTTCGCAGCAGCTCGAGCTAGGTGTGGCAACGTGTGTAGGCACATGTTGGTGCTGGGCCATGTTGAAAAAACACAGAACCCACGACACATTATATATTTTGAAACCCAGCGACAGCTCTACGAGTACTCGTAGGTAGGCAGACTGTGCCTGTCCACAGCAACGAGCGTTCGGGTCATGTCCCCGAGACATGCTGCAGGCCCACCCTCCTGCTGATGAGGGGACTGAGAAGCAGGAGAGTATCTGTTGTATAATAGTTGTTGTACAGCAGTAGTAGTAGTGGTGGCACTGCTAGAAGAAGCTCTGCTGGACACACGTCAGATTGTACATTTTTCGTCTTCAAATTATGAGTTCGGGACCAGGAAACACATGTACGAAGGGTTCACACACAAGCCGAGCGTACAGCGACGCTGACCTGGCCTCGTGTGTCCTACTGCTGCTGCTGTTGTGCTGCTGGAGAAGCTCTGCTGTAGATAGATGTCGTACTTCATCTGTAGTAGCGGTGGCACCTGCTACCTGCTACGAGAAGTTCTCTCTTGGACAGAGCACGTCGAGTGCAGATTTTTCGTCTTGAAATTATTATGCCGATTTTTCGAGTTCAAAACCAACACAGGACAAAATCGACTACGTGTACAAAGGGTTCAAGGGGTGAGATTGACAAGCCGAGCGTACAGCGACGCTGACCCTGGCGTCGTGTGTCCTACTGCTACTGCTGCTGCTGTTTTGTTGCTGGAGAAACACTGCTGCTGCTGTAGATGTGTACAAAGGGTTCAAGGGTTAACTTGACAAGCCGAGCCGCCGAGCGTACAGCGACGCTGACCCTGGCCTCGTGCGTCCCACTGCTACTGCTGCTGCTGCTGCTGTTTTTGTTGCTGGAGAAACACTGCTGCTGTATATAGATGTCGTACATCAGTACAAGCAAGTAGTGGTGGCACCTGCTACGAGAAAGAAGCGCCTTCTGTTGGACAAATATTTTCAGATGCAGATTTTTCGTGTTCAAATTAATTATGCCGAATTTCAACCAGAAAACACTTGCTGTTGGAAAAACAGAAAAAGAAAAAATATACATCAGGTGTGTGTCTATTTGTTCTCCCCGAATCCGGAAAATAAATAATTGTTGCAAAAAATGGTTCAGCACATGCCATAGCAATTTAATCAGTCTTTGTTCTCCCCGAATCCGGAAAATAAATAATTTATTCGTACTTGTATGTCAAGACCTGCTGCAACATTGTTCTAATAAGTGTGAATAATTCTTCCGGGGATTTCTTGCTACGGCTGTTTTCGTTACTTCTGTTGTTTTAATAGTATGGTTCTAAGTGTGAATAAGAAAATGAATAATTTATTCGTACTTGTATGTCAAGACCTGCTGCAACATTGTTCTAATAAGTGTGAATAATTCTTCGTGTGCCCGAAGACGGAAAATAAATAATTATCTCTATTTCCAGTACGATATATAATACCTGGTATTATTCTATATTGACTCTTTGACGTGCGTGTAATAAAAAGCTTGCATCTTGGTACTAACTTCAACGCACGGCTTGATTCACCGCCACGTTCCTGCTTCCCCGCTTCTTTTATATGACAATCACAGTACTCTTTTGCATGCTGTTGTTGGATTCGCTCTGCGAAACGGTTTTTGCATGTATTGACCCGCATTAGACCCTGCGTTTTTTTTTTTTCGTTCGACTGATTATTCAAATATATCGGTTGAACTCACAGATGACGTGTTTTCTTAGTTCCTTATAAATATATATATATATAAAATCTTCGAGGAACCTTTCGGTAAATATTTATTTTTCGATTCGGAAATGCTATCTGACCAAAACAATTAAATAAATTGACCCCAATTTCAATTTAATTATTTCGTACTGGAAATAGAGAGAATTATTTATTTTCCGTCTTCGGGCACACGAAATATTTTCCGTCTTCGGGCACACGAAATAATTAAATTGAAATTGGGGCAATTTATTTTGTCGTCTTGTTCTTTCCACCCGTCGACATCCAGCACAACCAGTCAGTGTCTGTGCCGATTCTTGAATTCCCGAGAGATACGCTACGACTACAAGTAATAACTTCTGTGGTCACACAGCAGTAGTACATATTTTCGTCTTCAAATTATTATGCCGGATTTCGAGGTGGAAATACCAGGATACACACGACAAAAACTATTTCAATAAAAGTTGTGAGTGTGTGTGCGCTTTTTTTTTCCATTTGTGACTTTTTTTTTTGTGCCACAAGTACATTCATTCACCTTGCGTTTTTGAACGTATAATAGCTAGCTTATTATTTATTTTCCGGATTCGGGGAGAACAAAATTTCAATTTAATTATTTCGTACTGGAAATAGAGAGAATTATTTATTTTCCGTCTTCGGGCACACGAAATCCAGTGCCTTGTATTTGTTACAGGTGTGTCCGTACTGCTATGCTGTCTGTGTTTTTCAAGAGCAGGATATATATGATGCCAAGAATATTTACGGTTATGAGATTCACCAACGACGGCATATTTTTTTTTTTTTTTTTTTTTTTTTTTTCATCATCACTTTTACTTTCCAGCCCACTCGTAGGAGGTTTTACCCTCGACGATCTTCTGGACAAGCCGTGGTCACAGGTGTCGTCCCTTCTCCCCCCCCGGTACGTGCCTTTAGTTTTTATCGCGCATAGGGTTCAGCATTCCCACTGCTCGTCGATTTTCATCGAATGTACAGCTAACTCACGCTCTCGCGCTTTCCGCTAATCAATTTTATGCAAGAAAAAGTCCCTATGTGAGCGTGCACTCGGTGAGACTCGAACTCACGAAATTGATCTTGATAGGCTCGCGGACCACCTACCAAGCCACCGGGGACGCCGGATTCAGGTAGTAGGTACAGCAGCAGTAGATGTTCGTTCGTGTTGGTTCAGCACAAATGTTGTGCATGATGCATCGCAGATATGACTACTGCAGGTATTGCTGAGGTCGCGCCTCATTACCACCAATTACTAGTATACAGGGTCGCTAATGTTTTCGAGTTGTTTCATTGTTGCCGGTGCCATATGCTCTCTGCTGCGACGCCACCACCACGAGCGCATACGAAGCTGGAAATAGCCACATTCGAAAGATCTTGTGTAGAGCTACATCATACCTGGTACAGGTGGTAGGTATTTAAATCACCTCAATTCGTTGCAGCATGTGGGATCCCCAGCCATGCACGACCCCGAATGATACGCACGTGCCATTCTGGGCAATAATGTAACGACCGTTTGATCTTCATATTTATGTCCCAACGGTCCTTACAATTCCGCCCCGACTCTTCCCAAAGTCCCTGCCTGCCTCGTCTCTTCTCGCCGATCGACGTTCGGATTTGGGGGAGTAGGCTCTCTCTCTTTGCGACAATGCAGCACACACGCTGCAATAACAGCAGCAACGACATATAGCTAGTTCTTGTGATCGTACGAGTTCCAACCGATGCATATATACCATGCTTGCTGTCGGGGTGTCGAGGTGGCCCTGCCTCTGGTTTATACCAGGTACCTGGTACATTTTTTTGGCTTTTTGGGTTCTCGCTCAACAGCTTCTTGTCAAGCTTCCATCGCATCGCACTCTTCTTCCTCTACTTCCTTCTGCTGTGATCTGTGTCTCCAGTCTCGGGGTTGTCCAGTGGCATCACCTGATTTGGCGGCGTGCTTGCTGCTTGTCGCAGCAGCTAGCTGCTCGCTGCGCGGTCGTCAGGTGCTTCCTCTATCGAGAGCTTCTATCTGCTGTGAGGCGCTTCGGCTGCTGTAGGCGCTGTGCCGTGTTGCGATCGGCGGCGGAATTAGCATGTCATCAAGCCATCATCCAATCAGCGTACGAATTTTGTCACAATTTGGTTGGTTTTAGCGTGTGTGATTGGCCTACGTCATGAGTCAGGCCCGAACATTGCTAATTCTGCTCGGAACATGCACCCTATTGAAGAAAGCCTGCATTTCTACATGAGTACCAGTTCTTCCGACCTGCTGGGGACCGGAGATGGTGTTCCTTCTCGTAGTGCTGCGACCGATCACCAGCACCTCAGCAGCAGTGTGTGTTAACAGAATAATAGCGTCCGCGGTGGTTCCCCGCATCGCGTTATCATCGTGGTTTGTCGTGCAACAGCTTCGTTGTGTGGCTTTCCGCCGACTTCATTGAGACGACCTTCCTCACACACCAGTTACTTGCTATTTGCAGTCGTGGACTGCGTTTGGCACACAGCTGCAACCCACCGGGTGTGTTCTTCTTTTCCCCTTCGTGGCCGTGGGGCATGAGGATCGAACCTATTAATAGTCGAGGCCGATACATGCGGCAAGGGTTCTTGGACGGCAACGATGAAGACGGCGCGGGCGGACCCGCAAGCCGGAGAACCGGGACGAGCCCCCCCCCCTCGGCAGAGAAGGCACTTCCGATCACTACCAGGCCGATAGCCGCGGTCAAACAATGATGCAGTCCCAACACAACATCAACAACATCCACAACGCCTACGGGCAGCAGCAGCAGCAGCAGCAAGGCGCAGATCACCGCGGCCGCGACGACGGCTTCTCCTGGTTCGTGCTCAAGTTGACCGTCACATCCGCCCTGGGCGGGTTCCTGTTCGGCTATGACACGGGGGTCGTCTCCGGCGCGATGCTCCTCATAGCGGACGACTTCGACCTCTCTGACGTCCAGGAAGAGGTAGTTGTAACAATAACCATCGCGGCCGCAGTTACCGCCGCAATCGCCGGAGGCCCCGCAATGGAACATTGGGGCCGGCGCCCCATCATCCTCCTGGCGGCGGTCATTTTCACCCTGGGGGCTGTGATCCTCGCGGCTGCGGGATCGTACGCGGGTCTAGTCATGGGCCGACTAATAGTGGGGCTGGGCATTGGGCTGACGAGCCTTGCGACGCCGGTGTATATATCCGAGGCTGCCCCCACCCACGTCCGCGGGAAGCTGGTGACGCTGAACACGCTGTTTATCACGGTGGGGCAGGTGGTGGCCGGAGTGGTGGACGGGCTGTTTGCGGACACGGACGGCGGGTGGCGGTACATGCTGGGCCTGTCGGCCGTGCCGAGCGTGTTCATGACCGTGGGGTTCCTGTGAGTGCCTTTTTCCCCACTTGGGGTGTATTTTAAGACAGCGGTGGAGGGCGGGTGTACTTGTCACATGTGCGTACAATGATACACTCGAATTGCTGCGGTGTATTTTGTTGTCGTTGTTGTTTCTGTCGTCGTCATCGTTCTACCCACCGCTGTTACCCAGCGCAGCCAACACCCGCTGTGGTGACCTTGCTGATTCTTCGTCCCAGAGAGAATAAAAGTTACCAGACCGCGAGAGACGAGACCTAGAAAACAATGACGTACCTGTGGTACCAGTAGTATATACTGGTACGCCACAGGTACCAATATTTTTAAAGAGCCGGACCACCAGCCACCGGCGTGAAGCCAACTCTTCAATACAATAGCTGGTACAGTTAGTATGCAGAGTACGCCCCAGAGGCATCAAGTAGTACCAGGTAATCTTGTTGCTCGGAGTGCGAGTGCGATCTGTGCAGAGTACGTAGCGCGACGGAAATGTGCAAAATGTGGGCGTTCGCACCATGTGTACCGTACGTTCTTTAACTCTTACTTTTTGCGCACCCAGTTGCGGGCGAAGGTTAACTTGTTATACCAGGTATCATGTACTGCTGCTGTGTAATGTGTCTTGACATTCATATTGCTGCTGTAGTAATTGGTGGTAATGAGGCGCGACCTCAGTAATACATACCTGCAGTAGCCATATCTGCGATGCATCATGCTGGGCGAATACGGGTTATTCTGTATTGTGCTGAACCAGCACGAACGAACATTTACGTACGCGGTCGTATGTATCCGTGACGATGTGACTTTCGGGTTCATTATTTTAAGAAGCAGGAAATCGTCAGCAGCAGCAGCAGTTGGGCACACGAGGCCAGGGTCAGCGTCGCTATACGCTCGGCTTGTCGGTCTAACTCGGCCCTTGAACCCTTTGTACACATACTCGATTTTGCTGTGTGTTTCCTGGTTCCCACCTCGAAATTCGGCATTAGGCCGTTTCCTATGCGGTTCGATTTTTGAGCTTCAGATTTTGACCCGATGGCATTTCCAGATATGAACTTGGCAAATCGAAAGGGTCTTCCTATGCGGAAAAATCAGATTTATTGTGCGTGTAGGGATTCGAGCAAACGCCGAGACCAACTGCTGTTACTGTGGTTTGGCGCCGCGAAGAGACGCGCTTGGTGCGCTGCCCTGCGCGTAGGACCCAAGGGTCCGAGCCCACGCTGACTGCCTCTGGTCTGGCGGCGAAGAGACGTGGCGAGTGCGCTAGAGTCAACCTGTCTTGGTATTTTATGTTTCATTTTGATACTGACTGCTGCTGCTGCTGTACAGCAGTGTAGTCTACGAGTACGTATCCACGCAGAGGCGCGTGCCGAGTGCGCTTCTCTTGGTCTCTAGGCCCGAGCCCGCGCCAGCCGACTCTAGTCTGGCCACGGAGGGACGCGCTGCCCACGCGTCGGGCGCGAAGCAACGTCGCTATACAGCTGCATGACCGTCCAACTCATCGATCGTTCTGCTGCTGTTTGCTGTCGTGGATAACATCTTGAATTTAAAGAGCATGCCATTTTTCGATTTGAAAATCTGATGACCCAGGGTCATTCATTTTTGAGATCGAAAAATACAAATCTGAAGCTCGAAATCGAACCGCATAGGAAACAGCCTTAGGGTCGTTTTTTTAAAGACAAGTATTTGGATTATTTTTGGAAATTTGGATTTGCCAATTTAGCAAGTTTTTTGCCAAGCTTTTTCGTGGGTATTCCCCAAGCCCTTCGTTGGCAAGTTTATGGAAATTTGGACTTGCCATTTCATTTGGCAAGTTGTTAGGAAGACTTGAAAATCCCAATTTCCAAAAACTTGCCAAATTGGCAAGTTTCAATATTTTGAGACGAAAAATATGCACCTGACTGATGTATATATGACATCTACAGCAGAGCTTCTCCTGTAGCAAAATAGCAGCAGCAGCAGCAGTAGGACACACAAGGCCAGGGTCAGCGTCGCTGTACGCTCGGCTTGTCAGTCTGCCCCTTGAACCCTTTGTACACGCACTCGATTTTGTCGTGTGTTTTCTGGTTCCGAACTCGAAATTCGGCATAATTTGAAGACGAAAAACTGCACCTGACAAGTTTTATCCAACAGAGAGAGCTTCTCGTAGCAGGCGCCACCACTGCTACTGATGTACGAAATCTACAGCAGAGCTTCTCCAGCAGCAAACAACAGCAGCAGTAGCAGTAGGACACACGACGCCAGGGTCAGCGTCGCTGTACGCTCGGCTTGTGTCGGTTTAGCCCTTGAGACTTTCATTTACGTACTCAATTTTGTTGTGTGTTTCTTGGTTCCGCACTCATAATTTGAAAACGAAAAATGTACAACCTGGCATGTGTCCAGCAGAGCTTCTCGTAGCACGTGCCACCACCACTACTGCTGTGCAACATCTACAGCAGATCTTCTCCTGCTTCTCCGTCCCCTCATTAGTAGGAGGGTGGGCCTGACAGCACCACCTGCCGCATGTCTTGAGGACACGGCCCGAACGTTGCTGTGGACAGGCACAATCTGCCTACGAGTACTCGAGGAGTTGTAGTATTTTGCGGTTGTTGGTTCTGTTTTTTTTTCAACCATGGCCCAGCCGTGTGCATACACACGTTGCCGCACCTAGCACGACCAAATGTGAACGACTTACCACCGCACCAGCACGCGATGGTTTACTTTGTGTGTGCGTGCACAGAGCCCGCCGGGACTGGAATTCGTGCCGTGTGCGTTGAGCGCGGTCGGCAAACGTGGCCGATTTTTTCGTGGATCATGATGACTGACACACACAAACAGAGAAACTCAAAACAAGGCAACCTACCCTCGTATACGACTCGTTATGAAGAGCCTTTTTTGCCTTGGAAACCAAGAAAAGAAAGGCTCGCGCTTCGCGCTCGTGCGCCTTACTATAAAATTCTACCAGGCAGATATTTTGTTGTGGAACCGACATGGCATCAGGCATTAGCGGCCAACGCAGTGCCTTCAACTCAACTATTAACTCAACATACCAGGTATATTAATAGTTATGTTTGTGAAGTTGTCGTACTTCTTCGAACGTGTCTCTTCGTACGACGAGCTTGTTTTTTGCGAAACGCTAAGCAGTCGACACGGGAAGCCCGGCCGGACACATTGGTCGAGGTCCGGGCGCGATCCGTGCAGTGTGGAGCGGGTGGCAAGCGCTCAAACTTTTTTTTTCGGCGGGAGTGGATAAGACTATTTCCGTGGCTTCAGTACGAGAGGCCTTATTTTGTATGTTTGTACCTGTAAAATGTTGTCTGTTTTTTTGCCTAGGCTCTCATAATCACACAGCCCAGAAATGCACAGATGTTAACGTTACGACGCTGCAGCCCATACGCCGTGCGCGTGCGACACACACCCATATGCGCTGTACTGCTGTGGCTCGTTATGTTTAGCGGAGCCTGCGATCCGTATTCCACCATCTGCCTTGTTTTTTTCCATACGTACGTACCCAGACTGACGTACCTGTACAGTTTTTCTGTTTGTTGCACGGAGCACGGCCCACAGCCCAGACAACCATAGCAGCACTGCGCAGAGCGTGCTTACGTGCAGCTGCCTACAGCACCATAACCCTGCCGCCCAGCAGCAGCAGCAGCAGCGGTGGGCAGCACCTTGACCGTATAGCTGATCGTACTGCGGCTGGTTGATTTATCGGAGACTGCGATCGATTTCTTGACCACGCCGCCACTACTTGACCACGCGGATTGCTGTGCTCAGCACAGTGCGCCAACAGCAGCAACAGGCAGATCCGCGCTGTACTCTCAGTTTTAGTGTTCATTGTTGTTGTTATTAGCATTGGCACATGCACGTACCTTCCGCGATATGTGACCGGCATTTTTTGCTCCGTACCGATAATGCCTGGGTCGATTTATACGTCGAGTCGAGTACAACAAATCGTTCGTGTAGACATCGTGTACAGCAGCCTTCGTGTGAAACACTGCTGACCGATAGATCTTAGAGCCAGCTGAAAGGGCAGGAGTACGAGTACAAGAAATCCTGCAGTGTGTTTTATATTGCGTAAAAACCTCGATCTGTCAGTTGTACGAGTACTGTAGCGTACATTACCGACGACACTAGGTTATATTTTCATTTCCGGCGTTCGATTCCCACGTTCCCCGTTTTTTTTTGTTTTTCAAATTTTGATTTATTTTGGACCAGTACATCCACCTTTCTTTTCTGACGTATTTATACGCATGCTATATACAAGGTGTGTGTGTTTTTCCCAAGGCGACGGGATTTGGGCACGCTCACGTGTGGCGTGCGTTGAAGCTCTGACCTTTCACAGATGCTCCCAATACTTGGGAGACTTGGGAGTAAAGCAAAGTACCGTATCACATCGAGTCTTAAGACAACACACCCCCCGGGACGAATTTCAGACCCGGCTTCCTCCGAAACATTTGGGCCGCACACAACGAAAATGGTGGCTTTGGAAAGGTTTCGTCGAGAAGGTCGCATACAGCAGTAGACGCATCGCTCGGCGTACTCAGTACGCCCTCCTCGTATTCGAGAAACCCAGCTTTCGAAATCGTCCGAGGGGGTCCGGTCACAAAGTACCTCACTCAATTTTTGTGGACTTGTGTTTACGCCGCAAGCGTCAATACCCACTTGACGGTACCTTCTTTTATGGTATTGTATCAATGATCCAACACTAATTCCACAGTATATGTGTGTGTTCTTCACATTAATGATTGGTGGTTGCCAGTATTATTCCGTTCTTGCGCCACTCCCCTAGGCACTTGCCGGAGGGGAACCTTGCGCTAAGCATCAATACTATTACACTCAAGTATGTCAATAGCGGAAGACTGAAGCGAAATGAAGTCTTAAGTTTGTTTTTTTTTTTCAGCCGCAGGCCCCGTCCAGAAAAAAAGAACACACCGTTTTGTTTTTCAAGCTGAGGGAGCAGGTGAGGCAGAGAAGACGACCGCGGGACCTGTCACCCGCATCCGCGGATGCTCCGATATCCGCCATGAATATCTCTGTTTTGTGTTTTGTGCTGTCACTATCCTCCTATAGCCGTGGCGGAGTTGGGTGTAATAGGCTGTGAAGAGAAGACCTCCCTTCTTGATCAGGTTTAGGTGCTTCTGTTCGTACACACCAGGTTCGATATTACATTTATAGACTGCTCCAATAGAGTATGCCGGATGTCTGTTGTGATTTCCACAAGTAATACGTACATATCATAGCATTTTAAACTGTCTAAGTCGTAAACCAGTCATCAGTACGAGTACGAGCGAAAAGCGTATGCCACGATCTCTTCAACACTGCACTGCTAAGTCTTAGTATACTGTAGTATTAACAACATCTAACCCCCGCGACGACGAGCGTAGCACGAGAAAAAACGTGCGCGGTCGATGTACACGCGCTATTAGCTGGCTGCACGCAGTATCGTGCTTCGTAACGTAGAGACATGCTCGAAGCTTGCAAAGCTTAGTATCGACCGATTTGATCGAATCCACAGCAGTTGACGTGTTGGACGTACTTGTACTTGTTGTATTTCGGCGGTTAACAGTACATAGGGGACTGCCTGGGCGTCCACGACCCTATCATACCATTATTCCCCAGTGAAGATGCCGAAGTCTGGGCGACGCCATCCTGAATATGATAAGCCTTCATGTGGTTCACAGGTCGGAAGTCCCGGGTAAGGATGAACGAGAAGAATACGACGAACAAGAAAGAGTCGTGAGTTCCTTACTCCTGATCACCGTCCGAGCTTTTCGAGATTCGCTTTCTCAGATACAGTACTCTCGTATCAACACTCAGATTTGTCCCCGGTCGCCGGTTACCCTTTCTTCTACGTGTTGTTCGATGCAACTCGACAGGGTTGTTTTGTGTGCTGAATGATGCCGGTTGACCTGTTCATATGATGTGTATGGGCTGAGTCCTCCTCCGTGAATGGTGACGCCGGTACTATCATGTCAGAGGCGTAGCTTACTTGACCTAGAATCTTCGTGAGGAGCAAAGCAGACAACGCAACACGAGCAACGCTCGAGCGACGTATGGTACCCGAGTACTGGTACGGCAGCACGACGGAACACGCAACGTTCGGGGTGGACCAGTTAGGTTCACAGCCGGCTAAACTCGTATTTTATGTTACCTGTCACGTCTTGGGTACGTACCGGGTGTGTAGTTGTTTTGTGCGCTGAATTGTAGGATATACTGTACTTCCCGCCGATTTATTTGAGTAGGATCGGTTTCCTGTTGACGCTGATGCTATCGGGGGCGTAGCTAACTTGCACTCTTCGCGGTGAACAAAAAGTATAACAAGCGCGGCACGCGGCAGGCATACGCATGGTACCGGCTTACGTACAGTTACCGCCGGCGTGCTGGTATGACGTACGACTGAGCTTCCAAAAAGTTCAAGGTCGAGCAGTTCCTAATAGTTTGGTATCACAGCTGAGTGCTGATGACTCGCGTAGTGTTCGCTACAGTGTGAAAGAAGCATAACCTGACCAACCATAAATTTGCATTATTTACAACGCATGCGAATTTTTGGTTGCCTGACTCCAGGTATTCGTTTTTGTACTGATTGCAAATCGAGTGTGGCATGAGAGTGAAATATAGAAAACGTAGACCCCGGCTGAAATCCTTGTAGCACTCTTTATGACACTGGGGAATCATATCGCAAGGGCACGATCAACAACAGTACAATACCCGAGCTCCTTGCCGGAACTGAGATTTTGCCGACCTTCAACATGCAAGGAATCACTCGCCTACATATTCGATGAGTTCGCCCGGAATGCATGTCGATTACGCGCGAGCGCTGAATGTGCTCGCGTATTTCACGCCGCCTGCAAAGTTGAGTGCGGGCCTATTTCGTCCAAGACTCTCAAGAGCTGGCTGCTGGCGGAGTTGTGCTATGATGTCAAGCTTGTAACAGGTTGTTCAGGTATTGGCGCTCACTGCACAGTACATGGTAGCAGCTGCCACTACAGCGTAGCAGTATCGCTTACGGCGTTAGTGGAGCTCTACGATACCTCTATGCTTCGTCTAGAGCTCCGCCCATATCACAAGTCTTGCAGATCAACGAGTATAAGCCACCACCTTTTAGGACTGCAGTTCCGTTGTGGTGGCAGACTACTTGGAATTTGAGTGGCTTGTCCCCGAAACGGGACTGCAGTACTAAAAGGGTTAAGAGCCTACGTCGTACCTGGTACGCTTACGTACGTGTCGAGTTAATCTTGCATCGACCAAGTAACACGTTGTTCTGTTTTGGAGTCGACCCGGACGGAACTTTCCATCCGACGAACCCAAACCCGCTCTTGTAAAATATCGACGCGGTTGAAGTGTGCATGTTGATCCGTTTCTCGTTTACCGGTTCGTCCAGATTCCAGGTCGCGTGTGAAGAATCCGACATCGCGTTTCCTTTTCGGGACAACATAGCGCCGCGTACAGATTTCCGACATAGCGGCAATGGATATATTATTGATGTGCGGCAGTATGTAGATTTCCGATGTGCGGGAAAACGTAGAGTTCCGGTGTTCGGGGATGGTTCCCTTTTATTTGTTTTGCCTCTTCACCAATGCACGTAAGTGCACCTGTACGTACCGGTATTGTAATTGCAAAGGATAGCTCTTAAAATGGCAAAGCATTTTTGAAGATGGCAAATGTGTGCGTACAGCTCACGGTCGCTGAGAGTTGCCGGTATACTGTGCGAGAAATGTCTGCCTTGTTTTTGCTGCTCTGCGAAGTGACTCTCCTTCTCTCTTGCTCTCTGTATTGTCCGAGTGATATGTGTCCCTGTTTTTTGCTTCTCTGTTGGCGAATCTCCTGCAATGATGTATACGTGCTGTGCATGCACCTCGCACTTGAAGCTTAACTTTGACACAACGGTGTTTGGTGTTTGGAGTTGAACAGGAGGACATGAGCAATGGGCGTTTTTTTTGTAAATCGCCGTATTGTCACAGCAGCTCGTTGCGTCTTCGTTCGGAACGAATCCAACGAGTTTCGGATTAACGCTCACAACTTGAATCGGTAAATATCCTCGTCCTCACGTGGCGCACGCCCTCGAAACCATGGTCGCTTGGCGTTGCGTCCGTTTGTCCACTTACACCGCGTCAAACGCGAGGAAAACGTAATCTGCTGTTTCGATATGTTCCTTCCGTGCTAGCCGTCGTTTGCTTCATCATAGAGCGAGTCTTGCATCAACCAAGGAACACGTTCTTTTATTTTAGAGTCAACGCATACGGGGCTCTCCATCCGACGCTCCAACCCGCTCTTGCAAAATATCGACGCGGTTGAAGTGTGTCTGTTGATCCGTTTCTCATTTCCTAGTTCGACCAGATTCCGTGAATCCGACATGGCGTGTCCGTTGCGCGGCAGTGAAACCGCTACGCATATATATCGAACCGGGTGCAGTTGTAAGCCGAGCACGCACATGCGTGCTTTGGTTTTGTCTACGCCTCCCGTGTTCGTGTGTTCGTGGAACTGTACGAGACGCAGCAGCAGCAGCAGCAACAACAGCAGCAGTACGAAATGGTTGTTGTGCTGACATCACATATGATTTCTACTTTGTTGCTAAAGAAGCACAGCATCAGCTGCCGATGTGACGTCGTTCAACTTTTTATATATGTTGTTGGTGAACGTCAGCTACGTAATTCAACGTTTTTTTTTTTCAAATGTCTTTTTAAAGAAAAAAAAAAATGCGGCTGTAACTTTTGCGAAGGTTCTTGCCGGAGTCGCCGCGATGGCTGGTGTCCGCGGGTCGGCGAAGGGAGGCCCTGGTGGTGCTGCAGCAAATCCGCGGGTCGCCTCATGTGCACTGGGAGATCGAACACATGATCGAGTCGGCGACGGATCACTCGGGCACCCTGAAGGAGAGCGTGACGGCCAGAGGCTTGCTGGAGGACCCGCGCATACGGAGGGCTCTAGTGCTCGGCTGCGGGTTGCAGCTGCTTCAGCAGCTGAGCGGCATCAACACGGTCATGTATTACTCGGCCACGATTTTCAGGTAGGAATGGTCTGCGTCAGCGCGGCGGGCCCAATGTGGTAAAATCTTCGGGCGACTAGTAATAGTTCTTCTATTACCGGTTCTCTGTAGGAATGCGGGCAGTGTCCCGGGCAGTGGTTTTTTCTTAGGTTGACGGGGGCGTGTGCGCGCGGCGATTGACGCACTCAATGCTACAGTACTATACCAGCATGAAAACTTTTTTCGGGGCTTCAGAGGCGAAAAAAGGACGGAAAAAAAAACGACGACAACAGCGTCGTCCACGCGGAGCTAAACTCCGGTGCTGCCGGGTTAAGGGCGCTGATAGTTTATAGTAACGGTGGGGTGGGATTGTATAGGCAATCAGTTGTGCAGCGCGCTTTTTCGGCGTAGTACTGCTGGCACCGCATTTTCGTAACGGTGATGGAATCATTGCTGCAGTTCGTTTCATAACTACGGCTTTTCGGCATAAGCCACTCGCACCGCAGATTGGTCACGATGGACGGCTGGCGGGACCGCTCTTGGTCCTTTCCCGGATCGTTGTACCTTGGGTCCGAAAAGGGTTTATCAGTTGCTTGTCCAATATTGTTACTTTCATTGCTTGATGTCCTGCAAGATTGGGATGCAACACGGCATGGCGCTTACTGCTGCCGTTGTTGTAGTCGCTCTCCCTCCCGTGACCGTTTCCAAGCGCGAGCGTTAAAAAAACGGCCGACATTTGTTCTGTGTTTTATAGTCACCAAGAGTTACAACAGGACAGAGTCGGCGACAGAGTGGGTGACCGATTCTGTGACGACGTGGCGGGCCGTTCGTGAGTAGATGACCCACTTCAAACACATTTCGGTTATTTCGCCGAGTACTGCTGTGATCGTCGCGCCGCGTGAATCGCTCTTTTTCTTTCTTATTTCACGGAGACCCGTCACACACACCCCCCCTACCCTACTCCCCCCCCCCCGCGCGCGCGCGCGCGCGCGCCCGCCCGCCTCGCCTCTCCTCGCCCATGGCGACGAGCAGCATGGCAGGCTTTTCGACGGACGCCGCCATCTGGCTGGCGGCGGTAACGGCGGCGGCGCAGTCCGTCGGGGTCTGCTTGGGCATATTTTTCATCGAGAGATGCGGCCGACGCTTGCTCATTCTCTCGTCCCTCGGCATGGTGGTGGTCGCCCTTGTTTGCCTCGGCACGGGTTTCTATATTTTCGACGACGACACGTCGAGTTCTGGAGCGGTGGGGGGCGACGACAACGACGACGGCGCTGGCCAGTCCTCGTCGACCCTGTGTGGGTGGCTGGTGGTCGGGGCGATGATGTCGTACCTGTTCACGTTCGGCGTGGGGATGTCGAGCGTCCCTTGGACCGTGAACGCGGAGATCTACCCCACCCACGCGCGTTCGCTGGGCACCTCGGCCTCCACAACGGTGAATTGGCTCGGGAACGTCGTGGTGAGCGCGACCTTCCTCTCTCTCGCCTCGGACGACGTCCTGGGCACCGACGGCGCGTTCTGGCTGTACGCATCCATCGCGTTAGCCGGGTGGTTCTGGCTGTACTACTGCATGCCGGAGACCAAGGGCCGCTCCCTGGAACAGATCGAGCTGCTGTTTGCCCGCGAGGGCGACCTGGCGAGGCCCGGGGAGGCGTGGCGCGGAGCCGTCGAGAACACGCTGAACCCCGCTACTCCTCCCCCCATCGTCCCGGAAGCTTCATCTTGCTAAACAGCAGGTCGCCCGGCGACAGCGACTCAGGAGGGGTATCTTTGAAAGAGTCGGAGGGGGGAGGATCATGGGTAGATTCACCGGGCGCCCGTGGGACTTCTACCCTAACGTAGCGCTTGGTCTAGCGCACGGCGTCGCGATTGGGAAACGCAGTGGAAGCGAGTTTGCATGCGATGCAGTTCTCGCGATGCGGTGCTTCGGGTTTCGCTGCGGCTGCGCCGGATTTTTTGTGGTGTAGTGTCGTCTCGGGCTCTGACTTACATCGAAAGACGCTCGATTTCCGCTGATCGGTGCGTTTTGTTTCACTTCCAGTGGATGTACGTTTTTTTTTGCCCGTCGTGGAGGTCGTGCAGCGCTCGCTGATTTGGCGATACGATACCCGTAGAAGCGATACTCTCGTCAGTAGAAGCTCAAAATTTCGTGCTGCTTTCGCGAAAAAAGGTTATCGCACTCCGAACATTTTACCGAAGTGATTTTTGACCGTTTTTTTTTACTTTTTTTTTCTGGAACTTGTTGTTTCACCACGACGTCAGCACCGAATACGACCAAATTAGTCGGCGCGCTTACTTTTTGCAAGCTGAGATATTTCGTCGGTTTTATGGGTTTCCTTTTTTTTTCTTGTCGGGAGTGTTGTGGACGTTTTAGCGCCTTGTTGCGGTTATTTGTCCGCTGGTACAGAGTACTATGAGGGGAGCGTGGGCGGCCCGCGTGGAGTACGACGAGCGTAGCCTGCAGTGGAAAATCCCAGATACGCTCCCGATACCATGTCTGACCCGCAACCCGTGCTCGGGCTCGGTGCGCGCGTAGCGGACGGGAGGGCCGACGCTACGTCCTACCAGTAGATAGCGGCCGTGTACTTGTACATGTTTCTGGTACCATTTGCGTGGGACAAGGGTATTTTGCGTTAGTTTCGTCCTCCGCAGGAAGGTCTACTCCGCCGGGGGTAGGCAGGAAGCCTGTACTTTCTCTGCACAATGATGTTGCAAGTAGGCGTGGTTCAGTTGTTGCACACCGTCTGCCGTTGTTTTGGAAACAAGGACATATATGTATGCGTCGACAAGTATGCCTGGTAGGCTGTATGTGGTGTTTTGTGATGCATCGGAGACGAAGCACGCTGCAAAGCGGTTAGAAACGAGTTCGACTCTCGATGTTTTTTACTCTAAAGCAGTAAAGCAGTGCTGTGTGTCTACATCTACGCTTTACCTGGTAGGTTCGTGTGTGTCCCTATCGTTTGTGTGTGTCTTAAGACTGTGACCATCGTTTGACACTAAGAATGCCGTGCGAAAAAAACGTGGGCGATGGCGCGGTTGAGCACAATTTGACGGAAATTTGACGAGCATAGATCGAGAGTGCTTGCACCCCAGATGCACGATGCAGTTGGCGGGCAGTGGTCTAACAGCTTTGGGGGAGGGAATTGTTCGGCCCGCAAACCGGTGTGTTCCTCATAAGAATATAATAATTACCAGGGTGTCGTACACGTCATCAGGAGCAGCAATGGTTAGATGAGCATAATAAGGGATTCGAGTATTTTTTCTCTTCTGGTCTGGAAGAATGTGGTCAACTCAAAGCCTGCTACTGCTTGTAGCAGCGTGCGCTATTTCACGGCACAGGGTGACTGAATGGGGGATTCCTTTTTTTTGTCTGAATGGGGGAGATAACACACGCGTGTTGCGGTAACGTCAACCGTCAGAACGTACGGTAGCAGGACTTTTTTTTTTAGAATTTCAGCAAATATCCGTTGACCCTTATGGGACCCGGCGGGTATGCCGAATGAGAAACTAACAAGGATAAATATGGATCTTACCAACCATCTATTACGGGCGGCGATAGTACTCAGAAACCACGATGAGCCCAAAGAACCGTACACCGGCATTCCTCTTTTTTTTAATATTCATACTATTACGGGGGTCCATAGTTAACAGGACCTATGGTATACATAAAAACCTATATATTTACCTATTTTTACTAACAATATTTGGCCCTATTAACTATGGCCCCCCGTAATATTAATAGTAGAAACCGCGGGCACCTTTTACACCTCTCTTTGGGTGTCGACTTCGATCCTCCTTCCAGCTGGTGCCCAGCACAGTAGTAGTAGTAGTAGTAGTAATGGCATGGAGCCTATACGTCTCGTCTCGCCCACTTGAGACGTGAAAAAAGTGTCGTCCCCTTCTGGTTGAATGCCGCAGCCTGTGCTGCTTCTCCCGTGACAACGAGCTCACCTGAGACGTGGAAATGTGTCGCCCCCCCCCCCCCCCCCCCCCCGCTTTTTTTTTTTTGTCGAATCACGCAGCCTGTTGCGCCGCTCCTCGTCCTGTGATCGGCGCTGAATGTATTCGTCGAGGAGTGTTTTCTTCATTCGGCACATGCTACGGCAGCAGGCGTGCACCTGCAGCTTTCTGATACCTCACCCCGACCAAAAAAAAAAAAATTGAACGTCGGAGATATCTGAAAGTAGTGTAACAACCCGACAAAACGAGGCCCTTTCAGGGCAAAACTGCAGTCAGTCCCGTTCCGGGGACAAACCACTCAGATTCTAAAAATGGTTGTTGCCAAAAGCGGGGCTGCAGCCCGAAAAGGGTTGCGCGTAAACGAACAACCATGGTGGACACACAACGATGTCGGGTGGTTGCCGAGTTGAGAAGCCCCATCACTCAGAAAGTATTAGGAAATAAAAATGCAGTTGGCGTGTACCTGTATCATACGAAGCATGCGTCATATGCTGCCTGTGAGGTGCCTAAATGGTTATCATCCTTGTGAACCCTACGATTTCCCTCGGACCCTTTCGTTTCCTTCTCCCGATGGGAACGAAGGAAGGCGAAATGCATTTGCAACTTTTGACTCACGTATGATAGGGAACGAAAACCGAGAAAAGTCTCGATTTATCGCGATGGCGAGGTCATTCCCGCTATGAAGGTCTCAAGGCCCATCATGTGGTGCATCGTATCGACCGAAATGGTTTCCAGTCCCTCGCGCCCCCTTTGCGGCACACGCCTCGCTATATGTGAAGGGAGGAACACGTGCTCGTACCCCCCTTCGACCTATACCCGTTTTACACAGGGCGTGCTTGAACGATGCGCAGAGGAAACCCTTGTAGTCGGAGGTGTGGGAGGTCGGCTCGGGCCGTTCGAGAGATTTCAGAACCGAGCGTCTTGGCCAATGATCCATACCGTGTGCCTCGGAGGTGAATCCCAGGCATTCATTTATTCATAGCAACTCAAGCCATCAAGTAATTAATTCCAACCACCTATACCCTCTTATACTGTTGGTAGCATGAATTAATTATCCGGGCTTCAGACTGAAGTCTCATAATCATAAACGTTTTTTTTTTTTAGTGAAGAAGAAAATTCGGTGTGCCCATGATGTGCATCAAAAGTAGGTGGGCTTACAGGCAGTCTCAAATCCTACCAATTGCGCGTGGCCATCAGTGTACATCAATGGTGTATTGCGGTACGCACAAAATCGGTCGAACAGTCTGTGAGTGGTGTAAAGCGAAAGATCCAAATGGCCTCGGTCAAGTAGTTTGTCACAGTACTGTCTGTATTAAGTGAAGGATTCGAGTGGCCTCAAACATGATAAGATTAAGGTCGGGACACTTTGTATCCCTGGACAGGTTTGCCTATTGAGTCGGTACTCGTTGGTACTCACGTGTGTTTGCTTAGAGACAGAAGAAGAGCAGCTTTATTACTTTCGTGGACGCGGGGACTGAGAGCCGAGCTCGTGCCTTGCTGGTAAAACCCTGGTTTTCCATCTACGAAACGCCTCCCAAGTACCGCAAATACGATCCCAATACTTGAACCCAGGTAATTTCCGAGCTTTCAGCCTCATTCAAGGCAGTATCATAACAAACACTGCTGGAGATGTTGTGCATGCCCAAAACACTAGACGTTCGACAATACAGTAAATACTCCGGCTTAAAAAATAGAAGTTCGACAATGCATCTGTCTTTGAGACGACACCCCCCCTCGGGCTTCTGATGGAACTGTCTCAAATGACGCCCCCCCCCCCCCCCCCCCCCACCCCGCGCCCCATCCCGGTCCACGGCGTGGTTGACCTGAAGCCGCCGACTTCACGTGAAAGAGGGAGCGCCCATGCCGTGGCTACCGATCCTGAACGTAACGGGACCACGGATCGTGCCACGCTCGATGTTCGCCTGCGTGCGGGCACCCTTGTACCTTGTACCACGGCAGCAGGCGCTTTCAAGAGTGCAGCCGACCGAGCTCACGCAACGACTAATATGATGTTTCAGCCTTTTGGAACTGCTCTCTTTTCTCCTTTGAGCTCCTTCTTGCCCTCGCCCCCAGTTTCAGCTCCTCCTGAGCCGTCAGCCTCAACCCTACCATCGGACCTGGTTTACACGAGGTTCTCTTTTCGAGTTGTTAGTGTTGTGTTATCATAGCACAAACGCGTCCTTCCAGACCTGTTCCATCATCTTCTCCGTGTTATCAAAGATTCGATCTCCGTATGCATGATACCAATTGTGAGCTCCGACAGGTCCAACAGGAGAATGGACAAGAAGAGAACGACCAAATTTTCATTCAAGATTGAAAGTTGCACGTATTCAAGATATGTTTCTGAAGGTCACGAAGGTAATTATCACAGAATTGACCAATCCGGCGGGTGTGGCATACCCCTGGTAGGTATTGATTTGTCTCACTTGGTAGAGATTTCGTGCCGGCAGTTTTCTGATTGGTCAACTTAGTAAGTTTGGTGGAAAATCCTTGGTCGACATTTGTCGTCCTCCGGAATCGTCACCGCCAGCGCTGGAGACACCCATGACATCGTCACCGCCAGCGCCACCAGCATGTGGTTGCATCTGCTGTAGGGTAGGGTTAGGCATGGATCCGAGACTAGGGTTAGGGCAGAAAACTAAAACAGGTTGGGGTTCGAAATCGAAGCACGGTTCTTCCGACATATTCGCTTGTTTTTAATCTAATACAACATGACATATGTAGCTCACCTCGTGTTATGGCCGACCTTGCCCCGTGCCGCTGCCGCCCTCACCTCCGCCATTGCGTTCGTCCTGTCGTAGCCGCTCGTCTTCAAGGGCTTCGCTAAGCGCGAGTCAGCCTCCCCTTCCTCTCCCTCTTCCACTTCCCCCTTCCTTGTTTTCAAACGAGCAGTTTTCACGACCGGCGCAAAAGCCGTCCCCGTGCTTGGCGAAAATGCTCACTGTCGTCACTGTCATCAACGGGTGCAGCGACAGGAAGATCGGCCCTGAAACTGAATCTGAAACCGGACCTGGGACCAGATCCGAGGACGAACTTGGTACCGGACCTGGCACCGGAGCTGGACGCAGAAACTATTTTTGGATAAAGAGGCAGCTTCGTGGTCTGGGTGCCCTATCACCTGCCACCCTGGGTTTAGAGGCAGTCTCGTGGTTCTCCGAGCTGGACACTTTATCACCCCCCGCGGTCTTAAGCTTCGGGTTTTTAGCGTACTTGTTATTTCCCTCACCGGTCGCGTCGTGGTGTGAAAATAGCTACGAGGGCATCGAAGACATCTCGTTTGTTTTCTCTCGAGGCAAAGGTTCCTTCTTCTGTCAGTGTCTTTTCCCCTACGTCTACCTCGGCTCCTGCCCCTGCCCCCTTTTGCTTTCCCCTGCCACTCCCCCCGCCCATGCCCCTCCGCCTGCTGATGCTCCTGCTGCTACACGTTTCCTGAAGGTTTCTCTTTTTTTCCGTGCGGCGAGGGCTGCCGCATGCTTCGTTGTCGACCATGGTGGTTGCTCCCGACGCCACAGGTGACTCTAGCGCTTGCGCTACCGCTTGCATCACTGTAGCGAGGTGCACCTGACTGAGTAGGTTTGCCTGGTATTACGCTTGGAGCGCGTTACGGGGAAGGGGCGTTCAAGAGGGAAAAGTATGGGAAGTGCCCTGAGGATGAAGTCCTCATTGTGTGTTCATGCGGCGTCACCAAAGCCGTATATCTCAAGCTCAACCCACGCAAGCAGTTGACTGTATTTGAGCCCCAGCTAAGACGACACCCCTCGTTGGTAGGACCGCCGGTAGACATGAATAGATGCCACAGCAAATGAACTGACTCCCACCAACGAGAACGCAGGTGGCACGCTATTGTACGAGCTCGGTAAGAGGACATCATTATTCGTATACCGTGTACGGTGGCATCCAGATGATACTGGAAACGCCTGTTCGGCGAGAAGCACCACTATCCTTGGGCTATCCTTGCCGATGTACAGCTTTTTACGAGTAACATGGTGTCCAATCCGAGAAACGAAGTCGGGTGAAATTTGCAACACCACTGCCTCCGCTGTTGGTGTGGCGGTTATCGTCTCCCTCCATGGCGACACCAGGCGACTTCACGATGGAACGAGACGGTTCGGAAAGAGGGGAAGCAGATTCTTGGGCATGGTCCTATCGAAGAGTGTCTCGCGAGGGAGATTGACGGCCTGCAGCCTCCTCCAGTTCATGTAGTCCTTGAAGAAGGTCTCCATCTCGTGCGGTGGAGATATAGCCAGGATCAGGGGCTCCTGGCTGGTCGACGTCCACCGGGTGGACGAGACATCCACCGCTTGTGCGGAGCGGGTTTAAAAAGCATGTCCGCATAAAATGGTGTTGTTAGCGTTGAACGCGACGGTGTCCATCGTCGCGTGAGCAGAGATGGATAGCGAGTACTTCCCAGCCAGTCTTAAGCCCATTTTTCGAGACCCGGGTGTGAGGCGCGATTGCCTGAACCGGCCATTTCTGTGTTGCAGAGAATCAATACGGGAAAGGGTAGGGGGGGCTCCTGGCTGGCCGACCTCCACCGGGGGGGCGAGACATCCACCGCTTGTGCGGAACGGGTCTAAAAGCGTGTCCGCATAAAAAGGTGTTGTCGGCACCGCTGCCCAGGCGGCACGCGGGGGGTCTCGCCTCTCAGATCATCTCGTCTTGACTCGTTCGGGGAACGGGTGGCGCGATTTACCGCCGAGGGCGTAGCTCCGGGTATACCTTTGTAGTGGACGTCAGTCCCGCGAAGAGCAAGCGATCGAGAACTACAGCTAGTGACCAGCAATGGCAGATAGATACAGTTGTTGTGTTCCCTGGTCTTACACTAGCGGATCATTGGCCGGCCGAGCCACCTGCATGGTCCACCTTCTCCCGTGCATGAGTCGTCCTCTTACGCTGGGCCCTGGTAGTTCCAGCCAGTATAGTACGCAGGACGCCGAGAACAAACCCTCGCCTCGCGCTGATCAAGACAGGCGCCGTAACTAACAAAGTTAGAGATTCTTCGTCGACAGTGCGCAGCGTGAGATTCCGGACCGGTCTTGTGTGAGGACGTCGAGAAGGGTGCACCCGCCGTAGGGAACTCGATAGTCTTGTGCTTGGGTACCCGCATATCGTAGCAACGCTTACATCCTGGGAGTCACGCCTGAACGTTGAGGACGCCTCAAATGACGGGAGTCATGGAAGACGCACAGGAATTGTTACGACCAGCGTCTGTCGTCTTCGCGAGAACCAAGAGCCCTTACGCGCACGCACCAGGTTCCGACGGTGAACCTACGGCGATAAAAGTGCGGCCGTCTTCACGAAGGATGATAGCGTATTGCTCCTTGTTTTACTCAGGCGATACTTTCGGCTACGGGGCATAGGCACAGCCTTCTTCGCAGACAACGAGAGCGCAATGCTTTTCTGTTTTTCCGCGGTTTTCGCGAGGGAGTCAGGGCGCCGCAATCGCCGTGACCGCAAGTTTCAAGTGTTTTAGCAGCTTCATGGATTCTTTGCCGCTTTTGTCGCCTGCATGATTTAAGCTGTCTTGCCGTTGACGCCAGTGTTTATAATACGAGGCAGTACGGGCCTAGGGCTTGACAAGTGCTACGAAGTATATTGTCTGTGGCCTTGCTCAGGCTCATAAGCAGCTGCTTGGGTCTTGCTTGAATGTGCTGCTTGATATTAAAGTGGTTGTTTGCCTCGACCGGATGACTGCCACAGGGACCAAACGATTCCTCATCCAGGCAGGGGATGATGCCTGCCAGCTATGCTGAAGAGATACCTACTACATATCATATCGCCGCTATATAGAGGGGATACCATAATATTTGTTGAACATGTTTCTTGAGAACTGACCGTTCTCGGATAAAAAAATGACCCCCCCCCCCCCGTCATTTTGCATTCTCTCTGTATCAATTCCTCCGTAGTATGACGTGTGAAACCCACCTTCACAGCCTTCGATTATTTATGGCAGTCGGATGGATGTCACCCAGGCTTGGGTGGATACTGTGAAAATAAAAAGATACAAGACCAGCAACACCGCACGGCCTCCTACGCGTTGAAAAATGCGCGTAGCAGATGTACAAACCGGCCACTTCTGTGGACAGCGAGTTTTCGTTCGATGCTTCGTTGGAAGCGATGAGAGGGTGGGGGCTCAGGCGGTATTTAGACGGAAGATATATAGGGACGTGTTGGTTTCAGGAGACTTTTTCATTTTTGTGCGTTTGGACGGTTTGGGGTGCCGAATTATTTCGCTTTCGAATTGGTCTTCGTTTTCTGTTTCTTCGTCATTTTTTTTTGCGATTGAGACGCTGCAAATGTTGGACGGAAAGCACAACATCCATGTAGTACGTACGTATCAGTTTCTCGAACCAGTCCTATGACAGATATGATGATACATCATATGATCATGTTCAATGCACTGCAGTTGTGTACGAGTACACGGCCCGCCGTCAAGACGCAGGGACTTGCGGTATCCAAGTCCCCCAGTTTAAGCACGGTACCATTGCCGGTATATCCGGTAAATCTTACCGTACCATCGTGCCCGGTGGATTTTCGGCCAAGTGCGTGTGCCGTTATCTTTCGAGACTGGAAACACCATCATCCGTACGTATACCTTTTGTGTCGTTGTAGAGGGATCGGTCGCAGATCCTCTCTCCGAGACCCTGACTCTCTCTCATCACTCTCTCGCTACGCTACGGCGAGTACTGTATGGTATGGTACGCGTTTTTGACCCTCCTTGTCCGCTACTGTACAAGGAACTCATTGGGCTACTGAGTCCAACGGGTGCAGGTACCCTCTAACGAACCAAGTGCCTGGTGCCTAGTGCGTGGTACACGTATGCGGTTGTTCTTTGTTTGGCGACTCGAAGCACCAATCGTTTGCCAGCAATCCCCTCCTCCTGCCGGCGAGATTGCACCACAATAATAGCCCTCCCCAGTTTTTTTAGACCCCCTTCAGCCCCCCCTCCCCCCCTCGCCGTTCATCGCCCTCCGCCTTTCCAGCATGAAAAGCCCCCATATTATACATATATTATACCTGGTACTGTATCTGGTACACTTCGAAGTATTAAATCTACATCAGTACAGTACTTTTTACTGTACCTGGTAAGTTCCTTGTGTTTTGGAAAATCTTAGTTTCTGATGCCCGTTTTACATCATGCAGTAGTACGTACACAGCAGCATATATGCCGAACAACGTACGTAACTCCGAACGGGATCTCATCAACCAATACGTACGTGGGCGCTTGCTGCATCGCGTAGAGCCGTCAGCTCCGAGCTCGTGTTTCGTATCCTCAACCTCAGCCGAAAGGAAGGGGCGCTACCAGAGTGTGTGGGATCGAGAGTCGTGTCGCCGGCAACGGCTCTCTTTGGGACTCGAAAAAATGCTTGAACTTGCAATCTACCCCCGCTGCAGTACTTCATTGTTTGTGAAATATAAGACACTATTCCTACCCAGCGAAGCAAGAATGAAATCCGATCAGGGACCGGGTGTGCGGGTAACTTTCTCCTCTCGCAAACACACCGCCATCTTCGCGGGGCGGGACTTTGACGCACATATATATATATGTACTATACTGTAGCCCTCCAATGCATTCCAGCAAGATCTATAACGTCAGAGGCGACGTTGTCAATTTTATTTCAGATTCGGCTACAAACGTGTTCTTCGTGGGCAATGTAACACAGGTAGGTGTATAGTCTAGACTGCGAGGAAGAGTGGATCATCTTGAGCAGACCTTGAGTCTGGGCAGGGTGATGATGTCGAGAAGCTTCACCCAGCTTTTTTCTGGGTCATGCTTTCGCGCGAGACCGCGAGACCGGACGTACAGCTCGACCAAGCACGTCATTCAGAGTATCATGCGACAGAGTGCCCGGTAGATGTTGCCTTGTCTGCCGAGAGAATCCTTCTCCTTTGCTTCTGTTTCCTCTTGCTGCAAAGTGTCGAACACGGATGTACTGGCGGTTGGCCATTTACGGCGCGTACAGGATACGACAACAACACACGTGAAAAAAATAGCATCAAAATGTAGTAACCTAAACCCGGTTTGTGAATGCCTTCCGAATCTTGCTCAAAACCCTGGACGTCAACATCTTGAATGTTCACACAACTGTCTCCTGCCCATCTCACCCACGACCATGGCTCCCGCTATCCTGGTGAGAACTTGGCGTGAACTACGACCCCAAGCGCTTGTTGTCGCGCACTGGCTCCCCATGGTCTCTCTTTCCTCGTGTGCACCCCATTGTCTCTTGGCGGTCAGGGGTGTGAGAATGTAAAAAATAGTCCCGATGTTTTTTCGTCTGCAGCTGTTTTTGACTACGTGGCCCGATAGTATCCACCCCACCCAGGCTAAGCTTGGAAATGCTCATGCTTCCTCCAGTCCTACACCCCCCCCTCCCCGACTCTCTGCCTCGCTCTCTCTTTATCCTTCCCCACACCGATCCAGCCTGACACAAGGCGTGGTTTGAGTCCTTCCCGCCCGCACCGCATCGCACCGCACCCACCACCTGATTTTCTTGGGTTTTTTTTGTTTGCTCCCACTTCTTGTTCCACTCAGCAACGGGCTTGCGTTGCATGCTTGCTGGCTCTGACTAGCCCGCCAAGCTTCAGCAACAACCTCCTCAATAGATCACCGACAGCAACATCAACAACAACATCAACAACCACATGGTCCTACTCCACCTCGACCGCGTCAGCCTTCATCTCCGCCGCACCCCCCCCCCGCCACGGGATCGACGGCACCGTCCGCAACCTCTCGCGACGATGTACGAGCAGCCCTTCGAGATCACGGCGGCCCCCCAGCAGGCGCCACGCCACGCCCACCACCACCACGCCCCCCAGCTTCTCGGGCCGCCGTCGCTCGCGATTGCAAGGCGGGGCGGCGGTGGTGGTCAGCGCGGGGGCGGCTTCGGCGGCGGCGGCGGCAGCTGGCACCGGCGGGCCGTTGACAAGACTGTCTGTCGCGACTACCTTGGTGGACAGAAGAGAGCGGCGACCGGTCGGGACGCCGAGCCGCCCGCTGCCTCCCCCGCCGGGCGCGGCGGCGGGATCCGCCCTGGGGAGCACGGGGCCTCGGGATATATCTGAAGCTCCCGTCGAGGTGAGTTTCGTGTATATTTCATGCAGCAGTGTGCAGCAGTGTGAGGGGGGTCGTGTGCAGTGTGTGTGCAGTGTGCAGCGTGTGGCTGTTTTGTTTTCTTGATAACGTTTTAATTGAGGTATGCACGGTATACAGCCGATACATGTTGCGTATGCGAGCTGAAATGTTAGTTGTACTTGCACTTGCACAAGACAGCTTGTACCTACAGGGTACTTCACTCTTGATCCGTGATGGGTTGGAACAGCTGGTTCAACAGCAGCAGCAGCAGCAGCAGTCATATCTTTGCGCCACGACGGGCACGATCTACACATTGGTACATCAGCACGACTTGAGGGTAGCTTACCGCACTTAATCGACCAAAAGGTCGAGGGCCACTATTATTATTACTACCAGTACAGCAGTTGTGTACGAGCCGAACAATAACTACTACCTGATATTAACAATTAATACCTGTAACATTACGAAACCCTATACGTAGCCGTACCGCTAGGGGCAATCAGACGCAATCAACCATTGCTTAGCAGTAGCCCCTTTATCTCGTACACAAAACAGTGAGTGCCAACCATTGTATCGATTAGGTGGTAAGCTTACTGGTACGTGTACTCTGTACTCTACCGGGTGCTGATTTAACGTCTACTGGTATGCAGCAGCAACAGCTGTATTAGACTTTACCTTTTATCATTACACCGATACAGCGGCCGACGATTGCAGAAACGAAATGATAGATCGGGTGGCTAGGTATCGGTTCGACTATTAATAGCTCTTGAAGTCTAGCAGATTTTTGTTTGTTTCTCGTTGAGTTGTTCAATGGGGAAGTTGGGGCGCGACAGCGGCAGTACTGACACTTGGCACCGCTATTGGCGAGAGTAGGAAGGAGACGGCAAAGCGTGTGGCTAGGTACCCATACCGATTTTCTAGGTCAGACAGGCACCCATGTTACTATCACCGTCTGGAGTACGATGTTCTCTTTTTCCCCCTATCTCTCTTCCTTCTTGCATTTTGCCTTGTCTCTCTTTGTTTCCTTTCCCCGCCCCGCCGTCCGTGTGCCGGTATCTTCCTGTCCTTCGTGTTGCTTCGTCCGTGCGGCAGCTATCTGTCTTTCCTGAGTACGTATTGCATGCTTTCCATCTAGCAGCCTTTCTGATCTCTTTGCGCCGTTTGTATTTTGTTTCTTTGCAGATTTTTTTCTTTTGTCTTTTTGTTCTTTTTTTCTAGTCTTGCTTGTGTTGTCGTGTTCTCGTACCCGGTACGCTGGCACTCCACTTGCTTCACCCTTGAATTTGCGATTATTTTTTGTTTTTGGTCTTCCTCTGCCCACAGTCTGTGACCACAGAATCAGTATCTCTCTAGGATAAGGAATCAGGACGGACACTGGGTGTACTGATGAAGCTGGGTAGAAGGGACGATTTAATGTGAAGACAACAACAACTACTATACCAGGGTATGCAATAATACCAGGTATTTTGTCCACCAGTACACAGTAGTGGCATGGCGGTCGTTGCGGAGACGGACCGGCCCAAGGAAAGGGACTTCCTCTTCACCATGGCACGGACGCTCCGCATTACGTAGTCCACACTACAGCAGTAATATGTTGTAGCTGTACTTCGCGAGCAAGCAGTCCACCCTATGATCTACCTGGTACAGCAGTATCGGCCGGTGTCCCGGGTGGCTTACTAGGTGGTCCTCGTGCCTACTATTGCTGGGCCCATAGTAAATAGGACCAAATATTGTTAGTGAAAATATTTAATATATATAGTTTTTGTATGTACCGTAGGTCCTATTAACTATGGTCCCCCGTAATAGAATCAACGACGCGGGTTCAATTCTCGCCGAGTGCACATATATGCTCGTACGTGGGGAGTTTTTTGTTGCGTAAGAAGTGACTACTGATTAGCGGAAAGCGCGAGAGTGCGAGGTAGCAACATTCGGTGAAAATCGACGAGCAGTGGGAAAGCTGAACCCTACGCGCGATAAACAATGAAGGCACGGCTCGGGGGGAAGAAGGGACGACCCTTACCTGTGACCACGGCTTTTGCCCAGAAATCTGAAAAGTCAAAAGTCAACATTGAAATAAATACCTGGTACACGATACTGGTAAGTGCGACCGGTCCACACCTCCTTCCCCGGGCACATCGCGACCGGCGGCCAGGTGATTTATCCGAATACCGCGGTACAATGCACCTGCCTTGTATACGTGCTGCACATGATGCTGTACCAAAATCGACGCGTGGGAGGAGCGCGGACACGTAAATTTTTTCATGTACCAGCAGACTGTTCCGGTACGCAAATACTTTCCCTCTTGAGACCCAATATGGCGACCCAAACGAACGAGAATTGCGGTGTTATCACCCATGTGGGTTTTGGCGTGCAGCAGTACAACTATCATATGTACAGCAGTAGTGGCCCTTCCATAGTGCCGTCTGCCCGCTGTAGTGCCTGTGAAGTCGCTCGGCACACATGGGTTAACTGCGGTGGCAGTGTGAGGAGTAATTAGTGCCGGTTGCCGCTATCATGGTGCTGTGCGGAGTATTTAGTGCCGGTTGCCGCTATCGCGCATATGATACCGGCACTATAGAGGGAATGTTACTGTACCATCACGCTGCGCGCGTGTGCACAGCTAGCTGGCCCCCTGCGGTGCACTTCTGACACGTACGTTCCTGATTTGTGTGGTTCGTTGCGTCGATTCTGTGTGCGAGGTTTTGTTTTCCCTCGTCTTGAGTCCCCAAGTAGTTGAAAAATGATATAAGGCGTTCGGCCGGTCACTCACTCCACGGGGGTGCTGCTGCTGTGTGCGCTCTGGGCGTACCGGTGGCGGTGATACATGTATCAGGCAGCGCAGACGTGTCAGCAATATTCCGCGATGCCCTTGCGGCGAGCACACACCGTAAGGGCGTGTCCGAACATAATCGAAAATCGAAAATCGAAATGATGATAAACAAGGCGCTGATTGGTCCTTAGCCCAAACATGTTCCCCCTTCGTTTTTCAGGTTCCGAGAAAATGAACGATTTGCAACCCTTTGCCAAAATCAAGTTGACGGCTGGAAATCGAAAAGAAAATCGAAATCGCGGACAGCAACAATTCAGCGTGTCCTACTGATCAGCGCAGCCACGTCAAAATATCACATCAGGACTGCCGTACACAGCATCCAACCCACAGCTAGCACGGCAACACAGCCGCACAGACCCCCCGTAAACAGCCAGCAGGCGAACCACAACACCAGCCCCGACGCTCTCGGGCCTTTGTTTCCCGGCGTTCGAGCCAAAGCGAACATAATTTGAGGAAAACTCAAGATGATGTCCTCGAGAACGAGGTTGCAAGTTCGTTCTCAGTATAATTTCAAGTTCGATCTCGGGACGTCAACGCTGGACGCGCCACCACCTCCATGGGAGGCCCAACGACCTCCCTGGATCGCGTTCCCCTCGCATTTGCTTGCTTCTGTAGTGGATCTGTGTTGCCGAGCGCTAGATTGTCCGCATGTGTGCACAGTTTATAAACGGCCCATAGGTTGTGCTCTCCGTTGTTTCTGCGCCTGGATTTCTATTTTCACATCTTTGGACACCTCGTCTAAAACACTCTCGAAAACGAAAGCATTTCGATTTTCGATTTCGATTATCGATTCTGTTTGGACACGCCCTAACACGACCGCTAGGTTTGAGGAACGCACGAATCTTGGCAACATTTCCTCTGTACTGATGTTATTGCCGACAGCTTAGCGGTGTTTGGAGGTAACACATCTGCAGCAGTATGTATGTCCGGAGTGTTTGTATCCACTTTCCAATGAGAAGTGGCGCGTAGGAAGGAATTGCTGCGTTTATGTCGATTTCATATTTTCGCTCGTTTTTTTACGTTTTTTTGGTTGTTTGATTTCTTCCGGCCTCATGTTCTCTCCGTTTCTTTGTTTCGCTGCTGTTTTTGTTGCATCGCTCCCGCTTTTACGTTCAGTGCAGCGTTGTTGCTCAGGTATCACCCACCGCCTTCTCGAATACAGGCGAAAGTTGTCTTGCAAATTGCGACCTCTATTTGTAGCGAAACGTTCCTTTTTTTGCCTCCCCCTCCCCCCCACCCCCCCCCCCCCCCCGGTCTATGGTCATACGACTACGGCCATGCATGATATCGAGTCCCCCCCACCCCCCACCGCTCTAAAAAAGCCTCTTTTTTTTTTTTCCGTTTCGTCGTCCGCTACTTTAATGAGAAACCAGGTTATTGACAGCATGGACACTTATTTTAAGGTCATGGCGGAGAACGCGAACGACATTGTGGTGGTGAAAGTTTACGCGGGGTTTTGCAGGGCATGCAAGGCTTTCGACCGGAAGTACAGGATCCTCGCGCTGGACTACGAGGAGGCGGGCGCGAACATCAAGTTCTTCGAGATGGACTGGATGCAGACGAGAGATTTGTGCAAGTCGTTGCAGGCAAGAGGGGGTTGATCAGCAGGGGGGGGACCAGGTATTTTAGGTGCAGCGCCGCTATTTTACAACTTTTTTTTTGTTCACAAAACCTCGGATGGATCATGATCTATATTATAGATCACGTACGTAGTTTCTCTCATCTGCCTTTTTGAGAGGTTGCGCAGGATCTGCCTTGTATGGCAGTAGTTACAGATCCAACTCAGAAAGCATGTGCTAGATTTATACAGATTTTACGGGTCCAACCCGGCAACATGAGCTACTGTAGATCATAGTGTATCGGTCGGGAACCTTTTTTTTTTTTTCCTGTCCTCCGGCGGATTGGTAAAAATAAAGCTTAAGCTCGCCACACTTCCACGTTCCAATTTCGTGTCGTGTGTCAATTTAGCCCATAGCTCCTGTTGCAACATCAGCATAACAGGCTGCTGTTACCACTGGCGTTTGGGCACGTTGACCCGACCTGACCTCACCCCCGAGAGGAGCAGGTGCGGTGGAGATAGCATATCTGCCTTGAAAGGTCTAGATCATGAGGTGGGGAAGCGACGATCTGTTCGGCGTGTGAATTTTTCTCGAGTGAAAAGGCGAGTTTCGTAGCTTACCACGTCGCCTGAGTACTTGAGGACCCCCTTTTTTCGACATGGCTGAAGCGACCTACCCGATCGAGATCTTAAGATAATTTTCTCCAGATTTTTCTTCGGGATCCAGGGTATGATCTACCGTCCACCCCGACGAACGCAAGTAGACGATACAGTAGTTGTTACAAATACGTAGTCTGTTGTGCAAGGTCCTGGCGACAGTTTACACTACAGTAAAGTTAATACCGCGTTGCTGTACGTATGCGGTATTTGTGTACGTACTGTTGCGTTTTCTGGCGGTATAATACGGTTGTGCTGTATTTGTGCAGGGTTTCTGGTCGTATCCTGAGGCGTTTCTCGACGTCGTGGTACAGTGCTGGTTACTGAGTCGCAACTGCACTCTCGTTTTTCGGGAAAATATATATTTACGGGGGACTTAAAACTCTTTTTTTTTTTTCTTCTCTGCGGGTTGGCGAGCGTTAGGTTCGAGACGGATCAAGCTCCTGCTCCACGCAACAATGCACCGATTCCGCTGTCACCGTTTTTTTTTGTGTGTCGAGTGCTCCCCCCCCCCCCCAACCCCATCCCTATCCCCCCGCTGAGTTCCACGTCATCGGGTGTTGTTTGCCAAACGCAACCCCATCCGCCTTGTACCGGACGCGTTGAACCGCATTTCGCGATAATGCAGTTGTATAGTTTCCGCGTCTGCTCCGCTTGACGTCATATCCCCCCCCCCCCCCCCCCCCTCCCCTCCTCCCCCCCGTTCAATGATCTCGCCTTGGTCTGTTGGTTTACCGTCTCCCCTCGTCACACCACGCCACACATGACACAACCCCTCACCGCAAACCCGCGAAAACCTGCGGAAGGTAAAAAAATTGCCGCACTTGGAGCTGTACGCGGGCGAGAGAGGGCGGCTGGAGTCGTTCGTCTGCGGGCCAAGCAAGGCCGGCGTACTGAAGGAGAAGCTAGACGCGCTGCTTGCGGACCCGTCGGACCCTTCCCTCGGCACCGCACCGCCGCCACTTAGCCCCGCGCCTCTCAGCCCATCGTGATGTATATCATAATCATAGCCGCATTGACGGCAGGAGGGGGGGGGGGGGGGGGGGGTTGTAGAGGGGGACAGTTGGCGGCGGTTCTCGAGAGAGCGAGGGGGGCGAGGAGGGGGAGGGGGGCGAGAGGGGGGAGGAGGGGAAGGGGCAGGAGGCCAGGCGGGGGCGGGGAAGCTGACGGACAGAAGAAACTCGTCCTGGACTCTTGTAGAAAACTTCTGTGGTTTTGTCTTCTTTGTTTTCTTTTTTTTTCTCTCCTCCTTCTTCTGGCTCTTCCTGCTTCCGCTTTTTTATTTCTTCCAATAACGCGCGATTGGAGCGCGACATTTCCCCACATTGTTTTGGCTGTTCGGTTTCTCTCTGACGCGTGGGCCTAGTCCATCTGAAAGGGTACAACCGCGACCCATCATACGTAGTTTCTGTTGCCTGCCTGGTGTGGGTCAGTGATGCTTTTTTTTCTTTCTCTTCTCTTCCGTATCTGCGGATACAGTGTGTAATATCTGCCGCCTTCTCGGGTGCGTGCGTCTCGCACGAGCGTGCGCGCGTGCGTGCGCGTGTCTTCTTATTACTTCGGTGACGGCAGAAATCGGTTTGTTTTGTTTTCGTCACAGCAAGATCGTCTTGTTTCCGTAACGGCAAGATCGTCTTGCTTCCGTAACGACAAGATCGTCCTGCTTCCGTAACGGCAAGATCGTCTTGCTTCGGTATCGGTAAGATCTCCTTTCCGTAACGGTAAGATCTCCTTTCCGTAACGATAAACCCGCCTTCTTCTATACCGTAACGGTAGCGTTGTCTTTTTTTTTTCGTAAGGGTAGCATCATCTTTCGGAAACGAAAACATTGTCGCCACCGCCGCGAAGGGGAGGGAGGGGGGGGGGGGGGGGGGGCAGCGGTGAACAAGGGGGCCGTTGCTGATATCGACGAACCAATATCTTGCTCTTAGGACAGTTTTAGAACTGCACCTACCCACCCACGATTTTGGGAACAAGCTATTTGCATCACTTGTGGACTGGTTTTCGCAGTAGTAGAAAGGTTAACGTTGCGCTTGTGATGACGGCTTTGTTGTCCTGTTGTCTTGAGGCAGGGGGGAGGGAGGGAGGGGGGGGGGGGGGGGGGGGGGGGGGGGGGGGGGGGGGGGGGGGGGGGGGGGGGGGGGGGGGGGGGGGGGGGGGGGGGGGGGGGGGAGGCGGGGCGGGGCCGCGATAAAAAACTCAGCCCCGCTAGACGCGGTCTGTCCCCGTGGGCGCCGTTGTACCTTCGTTTATTTGTTTGCTTGTTTGTGTCGTGTTCGCTATTATTGCTGTCGCCCTTGCCCTTGCCGAATACAGCGGCGCGCGCGGGGGGGGGGGGGGCGGGGTGTTCATGTCATGCATGACCTTAGTCGTGTATGCCGGGGGGGGGGGGGGGGGGGGGGGAGTATGAGAACCTCGAAGCCTTTTCGTCTTTTAACTGGCGCTTGTAAGGGTTTTTTACAAGGCTCAAGTTTTGAGAGAGTTGAGAGAAACAATGTTATCGTCCTGACTTGATTTGAGAGGAAACGAATTCGATATAATTTCTGGAGAGTAGAATTTCGAGGTCTTTATTTTTCCGGAGAGTAGGATTTCGAGGTATTTTGAGAGAAACGAGGGTCTTAAGATTATTTTTTTTACAGAAGAGGAATTACGATAAAATTTGAGACGTATGAGTCGCGAGAGCACTTTCCGATTGAGAGACGACGCGCTGCAATGAAACGTGGTTTTGAGTACCAATACCATTTTCCGTCATGCCGAGTCGAAAGAGGGGGAGGGGTTGGTTCGGTGGCGTACGTTCGGCGGGGATGTCGCCAGCGACGCGGGGGAGTCGTTTTCGGCGGGCCACGGTGGGGGTTTGCTTGACCGTCTGTAAGCGGCTCCTTCCTTGTGCTTGTGTCGGTCTTTATCGTTCGACGCGTGTTTGCTCGTTCACGCCCGCCGCCAACTCACTAATAGTATACGCCTTATCTCTCGATCGTCTGTAGAAGAGGGATTGGAAGGGTGTGTTTGTCCCCGACTATCGTTACGCGCATGCAGTGGTGACGGTGGCCGTGGTGGCGGTGATGGTGGCCAGCCGCGACACGGGGTACACAGGTTGTCGAGGGAAAGCTCGCGGAGGCTTTTTTTGTGTGGCAGATCGACTCTTTTTTAGCCTCTCTTTATTTGGATGCGCTTGCTCGCTCGTTACTCGAGCGTTGCCGACCGTTGTCGACGGCCAAGGACCACTTACAGCAATATTATTTGGTGTTATATATCGCCTATTACTTCCACAGCAGTGCTGGAATATTTCAGTATTTGTCGTTCACGCGCGCTATTGTTCGGGTAACAAAGTACGTATCGTACGTGCAGGCAATATATCTACTGTTGCTCGAAGTACATCGGTTGTGCTGCTGAAAGTCTTTTTTCTGTACCTGTACTGTGCAGGTATCTTGTCTTCTATGTCACGAGCTCACAAGGAAGGGTAAGTAAAATGCACTTTGTGTACTATGACCAGTACATCGGTTGTCCGTCGAGAGCTGACTGCTGCTGCTGCTGTTGTTGTTGGAGCGCTTGCACAGCAGGCGAAGCACCCGAGAGGGAGAAAGCGAGGCGAACCAAACCAGTCCCAACCTGACCGTGAGCGCTGGCGCTCGGCGTTACTCGCATGCATGTATGCGCTTGGCGTGCGAGCCAGACCCGCATGCATATACGCAGCGGCCGTGATGATGTCAGTCATCTCCCCAGGTTTCTGGGATCTTCTGTTGTAGAAATTCTAGAAATTCCACATGTGCCTGTTGTTTTGTCTGTCTGACTGCCCCCACTTGTATACCGAGTACTACAATCAAACGCACCAACCAATCGGCACACCACCAGAACTACTGGAAGTTTCACATTACCCAAGCTGTATCAAGTTGCCTCAAAAAAAAAAAAATCGACGCACCAAAACAAAAAAAACACCACGAAAAGAAATGCCAGCAAAATTCCGGCCAGAGAGGCGGCACGCAGATCATTGAACATACTCCACCTAGCACAGCCATTAGTATTAGTGAGAAGAGCAACAACAGCAAACAGCACCATCTCCACAACCATGTGCCAGCACTGGGAGAGTAAGGAGAGGGAGCGCACAACCACGGCAACCAAGTGCCGGCCCTGGGAGTTAGGAGAGGTTTGACGCAACACATTGAATGCCATTGCCCTACATACCTATGAGAACAACAAATAGCAGCATCATCACCAAAGCAGGAAGTAAGTGTGCCAGCAGATCGATGCGGGGCATCTTGCTTTTTTGTGATCATGGCCTCCAATGCTAGTGGCCATACTCCGGCAGCAGGGGCCGGACTCGGCAAATACGGGATGCATCGTACAGTCGCTACCTGTATTATCTAAGCGCGGAGGGGCTAGAGTATAAGTGGGGGTCAAGCGGTTAGGTACTCCCCGCTGTATTTGTTGTAGTGGAAATGAAAGGTTTCTAAGTTATGAGACCGTCTAAAGACGGGGTCATAATCTTGGCGGCTCGGTCGACACCCTCTTATGACTCGGTACGGGCCCGAAGAACGAAAAAAAGATTAACCAATGTCACGTATCAAGTATGACGTGCATGTACACCACACGCGTCACATATTGCATACTCGAATACTCGCTTTGTACTTACTTGAAGTGGCCACATTGCGAGAAGTTGGAACATTCGAACCTCCCGATGTACGAGAACAGGAGACGGATAGTGAGGAAAGAAGGGCCTGTGAGTGGCTAAACTACAGCGAGCTCAAGCTCGAGTGAAGGGAGGTGACATATTTTTAGACCTTAGACGAGCCATAATATGGTGAACCCAGGGAGAGCTGCAGTAGAGGCCACCAAACCCCATAACTACCGTCAACACGGACGCACGAGCCCCCAAAGCGGTTACCACCGTCATCGACGCCGACAGGCAGTAGGAGGCCAGTCACGTGCAATGAAACACCACCACGGGTTGAACCTGGTAGTTTTCTTGATCGAATCTGGGTGTCGTTTTCTTTCTCGCTTCAGCACACTACAGACCACGACAAATAATACACAATGACGTACTGTAGGAGTGGTGGTAGTAGTTGTAGAAGTAACGGATTCTCTGCCGAAAATCCAGAGGGGGGGGGGGGATGCTACGCACACATCAACCAGGCGGGGGGCGCCTTCTCTCTGCGGCAGCCCTAACCTTGTCTCAAATCAAGGGTTAACTGCCACCCTACCACGACCACAAGAAACGGTCCAAAATCCACAACCAGATGACACTCTTGCGCGACACTGCACAGAAGCACAGGGCAGCGCCCAGGGCAGGAGTATAGCGCCCAACAAGCTCTTCTGCCTTCCTGCGCAATATCACCTTCGCAAATAAGGGCATGCACGCCCTTCAGGCATCAGCGGCGGCTGCGGCGCGGGGTGAGGGCGGGTTACATTCGCCCTGCAGCTGCGGCGTGCGCGGGCGGGGGGAGGGTGGATTATGTCCGTCTTGCGGCTGCGGTGCGGTGCGGGAGGAGAGGACGGATTATATCCTTCCAGTCCCCTCCACGTTTGGCCGCCTGCAACTTTTTCCGAGAAGGAGGAGTCACCCCTCTCTCCCCCCCCCCCCCACCTCCCCCAGCGTCAGGGAGGGGGCACCCCCCCCCGCGCCCTCCTTCACGGCGGGGCCACCCCCCCGCGCCCACCGTCGTGCGTCTTCGCGTACGGTCGCAGATGACGGATACCGCAAGAAATAAAAGCAACCAAGAAAGCTCATCCGTGCGACTGCCGCCTGCTTACCGTGGGGCGATGTCGAGAGCCCAAAAGCTTGCCCGTGCGACTGACTGCTGCTTGCTGCTAGCTGCTGTGGGTATCGCACGTGGGTACGTGTTCACTTATGGGGCAGACCGAAGAGCGCACACCCTGCTCGGGTTGTCTACGGCTGGACCTTTCAAGTCTAACTCGTATTGCGTGCAATTGATGTAGATCCCCACCGCAGCACCGGCGCTGACCTGAGGATAGGCGTATCAAAAGTACGCCAGCCAGTCGTTTAGGCAAACTGCAAAACGTATATAGAAAACTTGTTGGTGCAGCACTTGTACTAGTGGGGTATTTTATGTGTGATTTCTGCTAGCTATAGAAGAACACCTTGGTGCACACCCGGACCCTCCCCCCTTCCCTTCGCCTTCCCCCCCCCTCCCCCTCGCTCCCTCCCGGACTGTTTCCCGAGGACGTACCCTCACCACCACCACCACCACCACCTCCACCACCACCGCCTGCACTACCGAGGGTGGACGAAAAAACATAAAATACGAGTATCATACGACCTACCCACCGACCGATCTACTTTACCTACCTATGATGACACCAAACGACCGAACAACCAACCTACCGACATGACCTACCCCTCCCCCCCTCTCTGCCCACAGCAGCACCATCCACGTCTACTATATTATGAATATATACGGCAAACACAGCAAGCAGCCTGTACGTTCTGTGGTGCTGCGCTGTCAAACAGCAGTCTGGAGCAAGCTATAAGAGCTACATGCATACAGGGTATGTGACGGCGAATGGGGGAGGGAGGAGGAGAGGACCCCAAAACATGGTTATCTACGTACGTATGCATGCATGATTTTTTTCCCCCTAGATTTGGGTCACGGGGGTATCGCTCGCTTCGACACTTTTTGTGTGTCGGGGGGGGTAGGTGAGCCGGGGGGGGGGGGGGGGGGGGGGGGGGGGGGGGGGGGGGGGGGGGGGGGGTACGCCAATGGTAATCCGCACCGCACCACCAGCTGTTACTTCAGTACAAAAACATCCGGAATATAATGACATCACGCGTGGTCTAAAAAAACAAACAGCGGCTTTGGCAAAAGCATCAATTTGACGCGCTTGCTCGTTTTCTATCCGAGCCCTCCCCCCCCCCCCCCCCCGCCAACCACGCAGCGTGAACGACCCCCCCCGCGCGCCGCCCTCTCATTCCCCCGGCCGTAAAAAGCGTACTCTAGTAAAAAAAGAAATAGATAAAGGCAAGATGATACCAAATTGTACTCACAGCTGAAGCAAGCAAGAAGTTGTATGCGTACGCATACGCCACGCCGCTGAGGCCGAGAGCGTCCAAGAAGTCTGGGGAAAAAAAAAAAAAAAAAAAAGCGAAGCAAAGCTAAGAAGCAAAATGCAAGAAGCCAAAGAGGCTGAAAAAAAAAGCGAAGAATCTACAGAGCCCAAGAAGCAAGTTAAGCGAAAAAAACGCAAGAGGTACGGAGCAGAAAGCAAGAAGAAACCAACGAGCAGAGAGCAAAGAGCCGAAATCACAGAGCAAGATGTGTGGCAAACAAAAAAGAAAAGCAAGACTGCAGAGGACTGCAGAGGGAGCAAAAAGCAAAAACAAAAGTCGAAACAACGAAAAGAGCTAACGTCATAAACAAAAAGTAGGCACGGCACGGCAAGGCAAGGCAAGGCAGGGGAACGAAGAAGAGGAGACATCAAAACATAAAAATAATGGGTGTCACAGGCGAAGGGGGGGGGGGGGGGGGGGGGGGGGGGGGCGAAGGGAAGGGGGTTGGCCAAAGAGACCAAAACCACCATAGTTTTATCGGAAAACGCTTGAGGCCGGCACCACACCGCCCCAGCAAAAACAAGTGCCCTCCTTTGAAGACACCAGGAACAACAAAATCATAATCACATTGAATGGCTTCGGGACGGAAAACAAGCCGCTGACCACTATAACTCCGTCCGATTACTAACTACCCTTCCCCCGTCGTCCCCACATTGTAGGGATGCGAGGGTCTATGGCCACAAGACTACGGCCATGCATGATGTGAGTACCTCCCCCTCCCCGCCATTCCCCTGTCCTCTTTCCCCCCCCCCGCGGAAGGGGTGGGGGGGGGGGGGGGGGGGGTTTTTTTCCGGCGTGGTGCTCTAACCTCCGTCCAGTCCAAAATGAAACGCACTAAACTTGAACACATTTCGAGTGCCTTGCTACCCACGCTATCGCCCAAAAAAGACATATAAATGAAGCGTCTCGAACACAGCCTTCCTCGGGTAAGGGGTGCACTCATGTCATGCATGGCCGTAGTCGTATGACCATAGACCCTCGCATCCCCACAATGACGGGACGGAGCACGTCGGGTTTTCACTGACCAGGCAGAGGGGGCGGGTAAACAGCACGGCCCTCCGACACATCACGAGAGGGGCAAGGCAACATATATATATATGATAACTCTTTTCAATTAACACAAGAACCACTCAGCAGCGGCGGCGGCGCCGACCAACTCATCCGACCCAACTCAACCCAACCCAACCCAATCGTCCGACCAGATAGATGTCTACCCGCATTGTACAATTTGAGAGAGTCCCGAGGCACGGGGACTCCCAAGCACCGGCGTCGGTCCTGTCTGCTCCACCCTCGCGTTAAAAAAAAATCGAAATCACACACATGTACGTTCGTCGGTTCGATCGTTGGGTCGATCGCTCTGTCGGTCGTTCGCCCGCCGCTTCTCTCGGATGTGTAAATAGACGCAACCATCAGGCCGCCCTGTTTTTTTTTTTCCCCTAACCTCGACACACCTTCACACAAACACGAATACCATAGTACAAAACGTACCGATACAACATCTGGCGGTGCAGGTAAAATCCGGTGCAAACGTGCTGGTGCAAAACGCGCCGGTGCAGCCATGCCGGCGGAAGCATGCCCGCACAAAGCGTGTCGGTACAAACATACCGGCACAAAACTTACCAAATCAAACATACAAACGCGCCACCGGTTTCCCGGCCACTGCATAATAATAGACAATACGGTACGTTGCACCCACCATCCGCAAAACTTACTACCTCACGCCTTCATAAAATGTATGAGAATCAGCCCCAACTCAGCGCCCGCCGGGCCGAGCCCAGTAGCGGCCCGGCGGAATACAGGCATCGCCGCTACCCCGCCACCGCTGATGTCGCTACTACTACAGCTGCCGTGTGGCCAAGAAATGCCGCAAAAATGCTACAAGAAGTACAGGGGGGGGCGACGGGGGACGGGATGGGTTTGTGGCGAATAAAAGGCGACAAGCTACCATTTCGTGCCCCGCGTTTTTTTTGGACGCCGTTTTCCCAATCTTATTTTTCGATTCACGCCTCCAGGCGGCTCTCTTATCCACACAAACAGCGTAGGTTGTGCACTATTAATATTTATGGTAGTACGTTTAGCAAGTACGGGTACGAGCGGGTATCATACACAGGAGCAGCAAACGTACTGACGACAAAAGCTTGAAAAAAAAAAAAAAAAAACGAGAGCAAAATACAAGACCCAAAGCTTTCAACAGCAGCCAAAGCTGAAGCAAAAGCAAAAGCGCAAATGCAAAAAAGCAAAAGCAAGGAAATAAAAGACTAGGTCTGAAAGTGAATAAACAAAAATGGGATGAACAGAGAGGCCCGCTGCCCCCATCGCCCGCTTCCCTTCGTCCAAAGCGAATGCTCTTTGTTCCGGCCAGCAAACAACCCCCCCCCACCTGCCCGCCCACTTGCCTGCCCTCCAGCGTGTCAACTAACCAGCCCACGCACCCACCCGCTCAACTTGCTGACACGACCACTTCACCCGCGCGCACACACAAAAAAAAGATTGTCCACTTAGCTCTCCTCGTCTAATTGAACAGACCTTTCAACTCCTTTAGCACCATACCCGCTATATATTGTGGGACAAAAAACTTGCAATCACTGTGGGATACCTTTTTCAGGAGTAAAAGTGAAGGGCTGACAGAGCTTTAATCAAGCCGAAGGGCACTGCACTGCTGTGCATTGCATCTACATCAGGCAACGACCCCCTCCTTCCCCGTCCTCCCTCCCCCCCCCCGCCCCGCCTTCGCCTAGCTTACCCCCCTCCTGCCTTCTCCGCCTCACGCCAACCTTGCCCTAGGCCTAAACCCTGCTCCCGCCTCGAGTGGACGTCCTCGAGCAGAAAACAAAAACGTTCACCCTCCGTCATCATCACCAACCTCCCGAGAGCCATTATCAGCGTATTGCGGGCTGACCAAAGCAGACCAGGGTAGAGTGCCGCGTCGTCTGATAGGTCTGAAAAATGACTTGCCGTATAACAAAGACACACAACACACAACAAACAAAACAAACACACGCGCCTCGTCGCCCTCCTACTCATTCTCCTCGTTCTCGTCGAGCAACAACGATTTCAAATCTCCTCTGTACGGTTTTAATCTCTCGTTTCAATAACCTTTTCGCTTTTGCATCCTTCGACCAAAAACATGCACCGCTTAAAAACTGCGGGACCCTGCCAAACCATTGCGAAACCATGCCACAAAAAAGAACGACAGGCCGCTACTTTTTCACCCGATCTGCCGTACCAACTCGCCTAGCCACAGCACGAACTTCGAGGCAGACAAACAGACCAAAGGCAGGAAAAAGACAGACCAGATCAGAGCCAGCTCAGATCAAAGACACAGACCAGATAAGAGACAGCTGAGATCAAACACAGACCTAGTAAGAGACAGAGCATAAGACATATATCGAAGACAGACCAACGACAGATCAAAGAGCCAACAGACACACCAAAGGCAGCCCCGATGCACGAGGGGATCGCGGACGGGGGCGGGGACGGAGCGGTCTTGCAGGACGAACCTCCAAGCGCTCGACCCCTCCCGCAACCCGCCTAATTTCCGAACAGACACCCACACGAACACCCCACTCAACGTGATAAAAAACGTTTTTCTCTCCTCGACCTCTCCCACAAAAACGGAGAACCAGGAAGGCAGGAATGGAGAGAGGGGAAGGGGGGCGTGGGAACAACGGAACGTTCTACGTAACTAATTGGGTCCAAAGCGCCCACCAACCAAAATATACGGCTTTCTTCGCCGGAAAAAACTGCCCCGATCCCCCCGCCCCCCCCCCCCCCCCCCCCCCCCCCCCTCCTCAACCACCTCACTGCCTTCCTTACCTCACGCGGCACACGCCTCTTTAATAGTCCCCAGAGGAAATTTCTTGAGAAAGGAACACCCGAATGCATACGCAATGGTAAGTAGTGGATCATATCAGTCCTCGCCTATACGCCGATCACTTCTAATATGCCCCCTCCTCGCTCGCATCATACTCTCACAGGAGTTTCGATACCCAGACGGTTAGCGGTGCCATGATAACCGGGTGAGGGGGGGGTGTTTTCATTTTCATGCATCGCCGTAGTCGTATGACCATAGACCCTCGCATCCCTACAATACCGGGACGGAGCACGGGGTAGAAGGGCATCAGGGGGGGTGTACTCGATAGGAGAGATGTACTCGATCTCATGCATGGCCGTAGTCGTATGACCATAGACCCTCGCATCCCTACAAGGTCGGGACGGAGCATGTCGGGTTTTCACCGACCAGGCAGACATTTCTTGCACCAAGCGCGGGGGGGGGGGGGGGGGGGCATAAACAGAGCAACAGCGGGCTGTGTGAAATTCCGACCTCCGGATAACAACCCTCTTCCCGAAGCGTCTCCCGCGACGCTGGACTGTGGTGGTTCGCTGTATACCGGTACACACGAACACACGGACTGGCAGACAAATCAAATCTCGAGTCGAAGCAAAAATCGACTCAAAGCAAGACCACAACCATTCACAATCAACAATGGACAACAACAGTTAACAACAACATCAACAACAGCAGCAGCAGCAGCCGCAGCTGCAGCAGCGGCAGCAACAACAGCAACAACAGCAGCAGCAACAAACCTTCACGTCCGCCCAATGGCGCAGTAGAAGGCATGTTTCCCCGTTTTCAATTCACCTCAGCTCAACTCAACCCAATCAATTCAACTAGATTGAATACAATCCAACTAAATTCAATTCAATTCAATTTCAACTCAATTCAATTCGATTCGCCTAGTGAATTCAACTCAATCCAACCCACAATTCAACCGAATCAAGTTCAGTGAAGTGAAATGGAGTTGAAGCGCATGAAAGCGACGTGGAGCGAGGTAACTCCAACCCAACCCAACCCCAACTCAACTCAAAATCAGCTCTACCCAATCCAATTAAATTAAACTCAGTTCCATTAAACCCGATTCACAATCACGTCCAAGCGGGAAGAGCTGAAGTCATGCGAGGCCAACTGAAGAAGCGCAGTCACTTTGATTCAATCCAATATCGGCTGAACTCAAGCCTGGCGGCCGTGCTGGGAATCGAGCAGGCTCTGCAGCTGCGCGCGCTTGGCCATGAGGAGCTGGGACATGCTAACCGTCGAGGAGCCCACGCCGCTACCGCTACCACTACCGCTCCTGCTGCCGCCGCCCCCACCGGGCTGCTCGGCCGAAGACCCCCCCCCGCTTGAAGCCCCCTCGATTGGGGGCGGAAGCTGCATCCCCGTCACCAGGTCGGTGCCGGCCTGCTTTCGTTTTCATTTTTTTTAAAAATATAAACGGCAAGGGTGTAGAGGGTGGCAGGCGGGGGGAGGGGGGGGAGAGTGACGGTGAGGTAGTTCGAGAAACGAACCGAAATACGGGAGGGGTTAGCCGGTACCAGCGTGGCCCATTAGATGGGCAGTATGCACGAACTCGGGGCAATTGCACCCAGCATGCACTCAACATGTAACGCCCAAAATACACGCAACGCACCCGGCACATTCAACACACACAACACCTGCGACAACATACCAGTTAGGTGTATAAAGCGCACGCAACAGATGCAACACCTGTGACGTTTGTAACACACACGCGCGACTCGTATCATACAATACAATATCTGCAGCACATAATATGTACAACACGCGCAACACGTAAGAACGTACGCGGCAGTCAACACAAGCAAACTTATGCGACACGCGCCGCCCACAACATCCACACCGCACACATTACAGGCATCACACACCACAGCAGAACGAACACAACACCCAACGCACATCTAGGACACGACACCCGCAACACATCCAACACTCAACAAACACGAAACATCCAACACCCAACACACACGACACACAACAGCACACAACACGCGAGACGCACGTAAGCTTCACTCGCGACTACCGTTTGCTGTCTCTCTCGTACACGCACACAAAACACCAACCACCCACCTTCCCCGTGCTCCCGTGCGAGGGAGCGGTGCCCGCAAAATAATTCCTGGAAAACCCGCTTAAGTAAACAGCAGAACCCGCAGGCAAAGGCTCTCCATCGTCCGCCAAAACATTCCCTGCCCCCGCCCCTGCCCCCACCACCGCCGGGGACCTTGTGCCCCCCCCTCCGCCCCCCGCCTCCCCCACCGCCACCGCGATAACTGGAACTCCCTCGGCTGCCGTCGCCTCAGCCCCCACTCCCGCCTGCCCAGCACTCCCTATATTATATCTCTCCGAGGACAGGGCCCCAACTCGCGCCCCCGCTCCCGTATCCGCTCCCCCGCCCCCCGCCCCAACCACGATGCCCAAGACACCCTCCCCCTCTCTCTCCGCCGCTGCTGCCGCTTCCGACGCTTCTACTGTTGCTGCTGCTGCTGCTGATGCCGCCGCCGCCGCCGTTGCTTCCGCCGCTCGCGAGGCCTCAACCGCGCTACCACCCCCCACACCCCGGCCACCACCGCGCCCAGCGTGGAGCGACATACCTGCAACGACCGCGTCGGGCTGCCGGCGCAGAAAACTGCCGCCGACACCGCCCTGCCCTCGCCGGCCTCCCAACCCCCCGCTGCCGTACATGCTGCGCGCCACCATCTCCGCGATTGACGACGAACCCGTAGGCGTCAGGGATAGGGTCGGGGAAGGAGCGGACGCCATCGAAGCGTACCCGGGCGGGGTGTAACCGTCGGCGGCGGAGTAACCTGAAGGGGTGTAACCGGCGGCGGTGTAGCCAGCAGCGGTGTAGCCGGCGGCAGCGGCGGCGGCGGCAGCCGCCGCGGCTGCCGGCGGGGCGGGGTACGAGATGGCGGCGGCGGCGGCTGCTGCGGCCGCGGCGGGGGAAGGGTAGGCGCTGGGGGGGGGTGGAGCGGGGGCGGCGGCGGCGGCGGAAGGGGCGGAGGGGTAGGTGGCCATGGGGCCGGAGGGGTAGTGGTGCAGCTGCATCTGCGGCTGCGGTTGCTGTTGCGTATGCGGTTGCTGCTGCTGCAGCGGCTGCTGCCGCTGCTGTGGCGGCGATTGGACGGCGACCTTCTGCTGCAGCATCCACATCTCCTCCTAGCGTTGAAAAGACAAAATCAAGAGGCGGGCAACACCCGAGGGCAAAACGACATGAAATAAGTGAACAAAATAAAAAGAGCACCAAACAGTAGACGAAAAACACATGACACCAGGTACCTGGTCCCAGGTAATGAACAACAACATTATGAATAGTTCAGACTACTCGTACGCATAGTAAATCAGAACCTTGTTCCATGCCCGCCACCTGGCTTACATGGACAAATACTCGAGTACAAGAAGACCCGTTATTTTTCGCGTGATTTTTACAGAAAACGGTATATACCGGTACCGCTTCGCGCCAGTTGACGGTACAGGGAAAACCCACTACAGGCAGCACCTGCAAAGTACTGTAGTATCGGCAGCGCTCGGTGGCCAAGGGCGCAGCTGTACCGTCATCTGGGCGCAAAACCTACGCGGTACACATATTGGTTCATCACCGCGTAGTGACGAGTAGGGGTCCACCGTTTCCTGGCGTTCAGAATGCCGACCGACACGCGCCTCGGGCCCGGGCAACGTCAGCCCCATCAACCACGACAGCAAGTAGTTAAACATCTCAAGACAGATGATCGGTTCCCACAGTTCAGCACCTACTGCAGCCTTCGAGAGCAGATACAAATATATATATATATATATCCCTGCTCATGTTGCCGGATGGTAAGCCGTATTGACCTGCATGATCTGTACATGGCATGTTTCCTGGGTTGCATAGGTACTACTCAACGTCTTGCACGGCATCCCAACAGAACAGAGCGGCAAGCTAGGATCTACAGCCTTATATGATCTTATCTTATAGATGATCCATTCTCGAGAAACGAGCTTATCAGAGCATTCACAGGTCGACAAAAGCTGTTAACTGTTGACACCTACATACCGGTGGTGACTGAACAACGACAGCAGCAGCATGTGACGAAAAAAGTCGGCTCGGTGGTATGCCATGGTGACAAGTAAGTAAAAACCTCGAATACTACTATTACGGGGGTCCATAGTTAACAGGACCAAATATTGTTAGTAAAAATACCTAAATATAAAGGTTTTTATGTATGCCATAGGTCCTGTTAACTATAGACCCCCGTAATAGGGTTGATGCCGCCGGTTCGATTCTCGGCGTTGAGAGTTTGTATTTCTCGCGGGACTTCCAACTGCGGATGAGCGTCTATACAGCGCAAGTGAGCACGACTCGACGCGAGGCGAAGAGGGTGCTGAACCCCCCGCGCGATGAAAACGCAAGGCGCGTACCGTATCGCAGTGGGCAGGGGGGGGGGGGGGGGGGTGTAGTCATTATCATGCATGGCCGTAGTCGTATGACCATAGACCCTCGCATCCCTACACTGCCGGGGACAGAGCGCGTCGGGTTTTCACCGACCGGGCAGACGCGTGACCGCGGATCTGAGGATCTGAGTAACGACTACGGAGAGAAGGAGAAAAAAAGACGGGCGAATACAGCAGTAGATTGAACGATATAGTCCGGTACACCAGGTGTAGAAAAAAATCAAGTAAAAATCACAGGTGTAAAAAAAATCAAGTAAAAATCACAGGTGTAAAAAAAAATCAAGTAAAAATCAAGTGCGGCGGAGCAACAAGACATTTATAAAATTTCGTTACAAGCTTCCCCTCACAGCGGCAAATTTTATACGTCACGGGACAGCTTACGCGGACTTTAATTGCGCGCCGCGCAATGTATGCAAAACCCCTGTTTTGGTAGATACTGGAGCGATGTATAGTCATTCCCAGTGACTAGAGGCAACCTTTATGAGAATCCTCGGCAGACATCGATCGACAAAACCAACGACACCGTCATGAAATCTGAACGGAATGCGCTGGTTAAGGTCTCCGACCCAGCCTAGTGTCACAGTGCTCACACCTCGGTCGGTGATATGTGGCGTGGGCTGACCAGGTGTCTGATAAAAAAACATTTTGGCACTGGTCTGTCGAAGACAGACGACAAAAAATCTCTACCCCTCACCGATGGCAAAAAATAGACAATTTCTCAGGTTTGACATCGATCGACAAACCCAACGATTACGTCACGAACTCTGAATGAAGTGCGCTGGTTAGAGGCTCCGACCCACACTAGCATCACAGTTCTCACACCTCGGTCGGTGATATGTGGCGTGGGTGGGCCAGGCGCCTACTAAAGACATATTTGGCAGCTGGTATGTAGAAAATAGACGACAAAAACTCTCGATTCCTCTCCGTTGGCACGAAACAGAACTTTTTGAAAGCTCTGACGAAGAGCATAGGACGCCGCGGCCAACCTCTCGCCCCCTGGACGACGGATTCCAATTATACCTCCCAGGCCATAATTTGCACTCATTGGCCTTGCCCGGTACCACGTTCGTTGACCATGGGTGGAGTATATGTCGAGATCCAAGGTCAATCGTCGCGTGACTGCGGTGTGCGAGCTGCGAGCTGTGTCTTTCTTCTTCTAGTTTGTGTGCGGCGTGATTTCACGTGGTTCCCGTCGTTCCCGTTAATACAGCGATATTATTGGAAGATGGCTCCCGTCGTTCGCGTTATTTCAGCCATTTGATTGGAAGATAGCTGGCGTCAACTGCCCCGTGTTATTTTAGACTTGCCACACCGGGCAAATTTTATACGTCACGGGACAGCTTACGCGGACTTTAATTGCGCGCCGCGCAATGTATGCAAAACCCCTGTTTTGGTAGATACTGGAGCGATGTATAGTCATTCCCAGTGACTAGAGGCAACCTTTATGAGAATCCTCGGCAGACATCGATCGACAAAACCAACGACACCGTCATGAAATCTGAACGGAATGCGCTGGTTAAGGTCTCCGACCCAGCCTAGTGTCACAGTGCTCACACCTCGGTCGGTGATATGTGGCGTGGGCTGACCAGGTGTCTGATAAAAAAACATTTTGGCACTGGTCTGTCGAAGACAGACGACAAAAAATCTCTACCCCCTCACCGATGGCAAAAAATAGACAATTTCTCAGGTTTGACATCGATCGACAAACCCAACGATTACGTCACGAACTCTGAATGAAGTGCGCTGGTTAGAGGCTCCGACCCACACTAGCATCACAGTTCTCACACCTCGGTCGGTGATATGTGGCGTGGGTGGGCCAGGCGCCTACTAAAGACATATTTGGCAGCTGGTATGTAGAAAATAGACGACAAAAACTCTCGATTCCTCTCCGTTGGCACGAAACAGAACTTTTTGAAAGCTCTGACGAAGAGCATAGGACGCCGCGGCCAACCTCTCGCCCCCTGGACGACGGATTCCAATTATACCTCCCAGGCCATAATTTGCACTCATTGGCCTTGCCCGGTACCACGTTCGTTGACCATGGGTGGAGTATATGTCGAGATCCAAGGTCAATCGTCGCGTGACTGCGGGTGTGCGAGCTGCGAGCTGTGTCTTTCTTCTTCTAGTTTGTGTGCGGCGTGATTTCACGTGGTTCCCGTCGTTCCCGTTAATACAGCGATATTATTGGAAGATGGCTCCCGTCGTTCGCGTTATTTCAGCCATTTGATTGGAAGATAGCTGGCGTCAACTGCCCCGTGTTATTTTAGACTTGCCACACCGCCTCACAGCGACTCCTGTGGTTTGCCTTGAAATCCTGTGGGAGGGGGGGGGGGGGGGGGGGGGGGGGGGGGGGGGGGGGGGGGGGGTCGCAAGCTAAAAAAAAGGGGGGGGGGGAAACGCAGCAGGCGTGGCCATTCCGACCTGCTCGTATATATATATATATACGTACGTACGTAGCCACAGGGCGAGAACGAAGGAATGTGCAACAAAAAAAACAAACTTTTGAGAGACTCGACTTTTGAGAGACTCGTAGAGGTAAAGAAACAAGGAAGCTGCCACCGAGGGCAAGTAACCGGGCAAGTAACCGGGCAAGAAACACCGACCAGCCAGAAGAAGTGCACAGTCACAGCAGTTACATACATAATTATAGAAGTTGAGTATCAACTATTTAATCAGTCGAACTCACAGCTGACGTATTTCAAAATTTATAAAAAAAATCATAGAACATGAAACGGAGCTCACGTTCCCAAACAGAGCGGGAGCACTTTCGGAGGTCACACATCAGATATTAATATTTACGGGGGGACCATAGTAAGTGGGACCAAACTTTGATGGTAAAAATAGGGAAACATAATAGGTTTTTGTGTTCACCGTAGGTCCTATTTACTATGCCCCCCCCCCCGCAATAATAGTGTGGTAGGGCCATGTGCACAGGTTGCACCATGTCGAAGTCAACGTGATAATATTTTTCGACGCTGCTGCTGTTGAGGTTAGCCCCTGTAGCCAAACACAGGCCAGAGACAGCAGTGCGGGGCGCCAGGTGTGTCGGTCTTCGCAGCGCTGGAAACCCCGAGTAGGCGGCGGGTCCAAGGACCTCGGACGCAACCGACGGTAGCCAGAGGGCCTCGACGTCCCGAATGCCGGAGGGCTATGATACACGACGCACGTGCCGCTTGTACAAAGTACAGGAATACGCCTAGTTCATGGCACACTCGAGTAGGTAGGAATTCGTTGCTTCCAAAAAAACAGTCACAACTTGTACCAGGTAGTATGCGACTCTATTAATCGTAAAAAACTACCCTCGGGTACAACACCCTTTAGGGCGCGCTATCGAATTATCATACCACTCTTTAACCCTTTTCGCGCTGCAGTCCCAAAAGAGTTAATTAAGCTTGGGAAATACGAGAGTTTTTTTTTTTTTTTTTTCAGTGATTTTTTCGATCTCGCAGCTTCGTTTTTTTCGTTTTCCTCTTCTTTTTCTTCTTCGTGTTTTGTTACTGGTGGAACACGTCTACACTTCGGCTGATACGTGGGAACATAGCGTTCACGACCAAATACGCCTATTTAATACCACGGGGGTCCATAGTTAACAGGACCAAATATTGTTAGTAAAAATAGATAAATATATAGGTTTTTATGTATGCCATAGGTCCTGTTAACTATAGACCCCCGTAATAGTAAAAATACTGGAATATATCGTCGGTTATAGTGTGAATGATGGGGTCCTGATCCCTCCCGCAGAAGTAAAGGCACGTACAAAATGTGCACAAAAGTGACGTACAGGAGTAAAGGTGCGTATAATATATACGTACACTGGCGTACTGGTGTGCGTACAGTAGAAATCTAAGACATTCTATGGCTTGGAAATTGGAACAGCTGTGGGGGCAGAGAGGGGGGGGGGGGGGGGGGGGGGGTAGACGAGCAGGGACCCAAAGGGCTCCGACTCGCTACAGATGCCCTGGCAGTCTCGTGGTTACAACCCTCGAATGCCGCCATTACAGGTGCCCATAGTAAATAGAACCTACGGTACACACAAAAACCTTGATACATTCCCTATTTTTTCTATTACGGGGGGTCCATAGTTAATAGGACCTATGGTGTACAAAAAGACCTATATATTTATCTATTTTTTCTAACAAAATTTGGTCCTACTTACTATGGTCCCCCGAAAATATAGCTGATTTCTAGAGTTCGAAGCCCCCCGCGGTGAACCACCAGCTAAGAGCGCGTGCTGTGGGTAGGCGCAATTAGGCGTGCGAGTCAACGAGGGCAAAAAGGGGCAGAAAAACAAAAAAAATAAAAGTATTTTCCCCACACAAAAAAAAAGCAAGGCACGACTCGGACAGGGGAGAGAGAGAAAAGAAGGGCCCAGAGACAATAAATGGGAACAAAAAAAAAAATTTAAACAAATACGAGTCCAATGTTCTGACCTGCAAAAACTGCGTGCTGTTACTCCGTGGGGCGTATAACACCCTTCGTTGTCTACCCTTGGTCGTGAAAAAGGGAACCCGATGGCGTGGGCGTGTGTTCTGAACGCCAGGAAACGATGAAACGTATGCGCCAATAGCACAGACAGTAACAAATTACCGGAACATACGGAGTGTAAAAAAAAAACAAGAGTCAAGTCGACACGTACAACGAGTAGATATCTCCGCAGACTAGACAGGACAACGCCGATAAACTACTGAAGCACACGGACTCGTGGCACGTTTTCACAAACTAATTCCTGGCTGATACATTTTATATACCTTACCCGGTACACGATGATACCCATTACAGCTTCTATCAACATGTCCGACTCGCACCTTGACCGAGTCGACGTATCGCTTCATCGCCTCGTTCTCCTGAACCTTCGCCCGCAGACTAGCCCCGAGCTCCCGCGCTCTCATTTCCTCCAGCCTACCCGCGATCGCGGCCCCCACCGCCCACCTCGGACTGCCTCGGCCGTCCGCCCTCGCCCCCATCTCCCCCCCAACCCCAGCCCCGACAGGCACCACACCAGCCTCCACGCTTAATGGAACCCCCCTCCCCCTCCCCCTGCCCGCCCCCCCCCCCCCCGCCCCGCCTCTGGCTTCGCCAGCGGTATACCTCTCGGCCGCGGCACCGGCGGCTGCCGCCGCTGCCGCTGCAGAAGTTGCAGGCACTGCCGCGGTAGCGCCGATCCCCTTGCCGATCCCGGTACTGATCCCGGCCCCACCGGCTCCGCCGGACCCGATCCTGCCTTCGCCGGCACCGGACATTCGCGAGAAAGGGCTCACGCGAGGCGCTGGGCTTTCCCCTGCCCGCTCACTCCACATCTGCCGGAGGGACCTTGTCGAGCTTACAGGAGGCCTGGGGGTCAGGGGGGGGCGGGGGTGGTGTGGTGTGGTGTGGTGTGGGGCGGGGGGCGGGGAGCGGGGAGCGGGGTGGGGCTATGGTTGGGGTGAAGGGGAAATGAGGGGCGGGGGTGGAAGACGAGCGGAGGGGAAGGGGAAGCTAACAAAAGAAGACGACACAAACGGACGCGTGGAAGACAAGGGAGACACGTTCGCCGGAGGGGGAGGAGGCGAGACGTCACGGGTGCTGGGGGTCGGACGGCCCGACGCCACGCGACCCGCCATCGTGGTTCCGCCACCACACCCACCACTCACCACACTCCGCTTTTGCCGCCACGAAGACAACAACAAACTCTAAAAAAAGCGCCACCTATCTACGTGTACCCAGGCGCGAGACCGAGACCAGCGCGACGGCACGACGACGCGCCGAGACGGCTCTCACGAGCCTACTCCACAAAAAGAGTATTTAAACACGTCGAATGTGATGCACATCGACGGTGACAAATTAGTGGTGATGTTCTCACACTATAATTGCTCATTTCCCTGAGACAGGTTCCGTAGCCATGAACGGTGGGTGGGTGGGTGGGTGGGTGGGTGGGACGGTGGGACGGTAGTCCCGCAGCAAGTTATCTATCTCTGTGATCTGGGCGTGGAGACACACCGAGGTAGGGGTTGCATGGCGTTACCGCACTCTCCTTGGGGGCAGCACCTAAAAACAAAGCTAATATCAGAGTGCCCCCCCCCCCCCCCCCCCCCCCCCCTTCCGCCGGAGGAACCAGGACGGCCTCGAAGGACTATACAGTGATGGCGAGGCCGTACGATCTAGGGGATAGGAACTGGTATCCACATAATACGAAATTAAAAAAAAATAAAAATAAATGGACCGCATATCATACCTCGACATCGCGAACTCGCCCAGGTGATACCTCTGCAGCGTGTTGATCATGTCGAAGCGAACGCCCTGCGAAATGGGCCGCTTCGCCCCGACCATATCGACCGCCTTGGGACACCAAAGGACACACAAGGGTGTAGGCAAGACCCGGCACGGCGGAGGAGAAAGGAGGGGAAACGGGCGCGCACTCATTTCTTGCTCGGCTCAAGTTGTTTGACCATTGGCCACGCATCCCTTTCGGGACGAAGTACCGTACCGTTCCTACTTCCACCAAGAGAGGCGCCTCTAATGCTTGGGCGCTCACTACGATTTTTTCCCTGCTGGTATGTAGGATCCGGGGGCGGGAGGGTTGGCATTGAGCAGTGGAGCGGAAAAAAACATTGAGCCGATTGAAGGATGATCGGTGGGGCGAGGGCGACGAGGGCCGGGGCGGTGCTTTTTTAGAAACTATATCTCACGAAAGGCTCTGCACGGCAACCATCGCAAGCCGTCGTCAGAACACTGCTGCGAGGACACAATTGAGTCCGACCCAAGAGCCACATGACGACGCACTATCCTTTGCCGGGATGTAAGAACTGCCATTACGGGGGTCCATAGTTAACGGGACCAAATTTTGTTAGTAAAAATAGGTAAAATATATAGGTTTTTATATGTACCATAGGTCCTATTAACTATGTACCCCCGTAATAGTGTATGCGTCCACATGAACAGCCGTACGGCCCTCGCCCTTCAGGACAGAGGGGTACATATTACAACTGTTGCTCACGGCTGCCCTGTTGAAGCAGAGTGTCGCCGACTGCCCGGGTAGATCACCAGAGCGTCCCCCACCGCCACCTGCTGCACTGCACCCGCAGCAGAGCGCCGCCTACTGCCACCTGCTGCACAGCACTGCGGCAGAGCGCCGCCTACTCCCACCTGCTGCACTGCACTGCACTGCACTGCAGCAGAGCGCCGCCTACTGCCACTTGGTGCGTGCGCTGCTGCACGGTGTCTACATAGCAGAGCGACACTTTTGGCCAGGTATCGTACGTAGCAGAGTACTGCCTACTGCCTGCTGCACTGCCGTAGCTGAGCGCCATCTACATACAAGCTCATACGCACACACTTACACCGAGCACACTACTGCTGTTACCGCACAGGCACACAGCCAGGTGCATAAGCCCATACGCACACGCACACCGCACACCGCACACCACACACACAATTTCGCACGCACGTTTAATTCCAATTCCGGTCGCGACGGAGACTAAATAGGCGGGGCGGGATTAATAATACGCCGCCTGTCCCCTGTTTTCCCATCTAAAACTACGCCTATCAAGTAATACAAACACGTTCCCAATACCTACAAATCAGATCAAGCACCGGCCTTTCAAGGTTCTTCAAGCCAATACAAACACATACGCGCGGCACAAAATCACATGCGCCGACCAGAAACACATACAACAAACGCAACCGCGTGTATTCGCGAAGATAAGCATCCCAACCGACGGAGTGTCACATTCACTGCTGTGTGCGAGACAAGCAAAAAGTCGAGGAAGGCACCGCAAAAAAACAAAAAGCACAAGACCGCAAAAAACTGAACCACAACCAGATTTTTGACCCCGCCCCCCCGAAAAAACCGAAAAAAACAACAAAACAACAAAAAAAAAAAAAAAAAAAAAAAAAAAAAAAAAACAGAACCCACAACACCAAAAACCATCATCAACACACCAAACGCCGCATAAACTGCGCCACAATAAACAGCGTACCCCATCGCACTACCAAAAATAAAACATACAAACCACCAAAAAACCGAATGCACCTCATCAAAACCACCGTCACCATCCTGCACGTACCTGCACGCCATTGGCATCTCTCGCCGAGGGGTCCGCCCCCTGCTCCAGCAGAGCGGTGGCCACCACGAGATGCCCTGACCGGCACGCCAAGTGCAGCGGCCGTCGCCCACGGTGGTTGAGCGCCTGGATACACACAAAAAAAAAAAAAAATGCAATGCTCAGTTTGCTAAATAGCTCACTACCAGGATACTATACCAGCATACTGTAGTCCAGACCTATTAGGACAGATAATCGATTCCCGCTTTTGTGATCTAGACAATTCGAGGCAGACATCTATTCCCGGCCTCTTGCATACCTGAAAAACTTGGTATTAATATGACTCACACTAATATCAAATCACGTCGCAGGGTGGGGGGCGCACAATCCGCGTGGTCTACGAGCGCGATATTTTCCTTGGGGGGGGGGGGTTGGGTCTGTGCTATAAAGTATGCAGAGCCTGGCACAACCTCTCACAAAACGGCAGATATATGCGAGGCACTACTACTGTAGATGATCTAGACCATGATCTGTAGATAGATAGATAGATCATGATCAGTAGATGATCTCTCCGTGTTGTCGTCTACAACCCTTTTGTTACAGCACTGTACATGAAAACATATACCAGGTATCCGATTCTAATTCCAAATAATTTGTCCTCACAACGGGAGTGCGGTCGTGAAGAAGTTTGTGGCTTGAAAGGCTGTCTTCAGTATTTATATATATATATATATATATATATATGTACCCGGGTATGTGTATACTCTGGAGGGGCCCGGGTACGCGTATACTCTGGGCGTGCCCGGATACGCGTATACTCCGGGGGTACCCGGGTATGCATGTACTCTGGGGGTACCCGGGTATACTTATACTCTGGGGGTACCCGGGTATGCATATACTCTGGTGGTACCCGGGTACCTACCTACCCGAGTATGACCGGGTGTGATAGGTACCCAAGAATGTCACCAACAAAAAAAAACATGCGGAAAACACAGGGCGAACCACCCCCCTCTCCGGATGCGTGGTCAATGGTCAAACGACTAAGGCAAGCAATAAAAGAGTACCCCCCCCCCCCCCGCCCCCCCCCCCCCCCCCCCCCCCCGCCCGGGTAAAAAAATAAACCCGACTCCCCAACCGCACCAGCCGCAAAAATGCTCCCTCCCACCACCGCTTGCAATCGAGGAAAACGCCTACCGTAAGCTGCGACGGCACAACACACACAACACACACGCTAAGTAGCGACCGAAGACAGCCTCAACGATCGATCAAAATACACCCCCTACCTACAGCCTACCAGGTACACCGGCGCGTCCACACCACCCCATCCGCGGCAACCGCAGCAAAAGCTAATTCAACCGAGCGCCTGCAAGCCAGGGCTATAAACTCACGCCCGACCCACGAACTCGTGCACCCGCGAACCCGCGTACTGGCAAACTCGAGAACCCGCGAACCCGCGAACCCGCAAACCCGCATACTCGCTCCCGAACCGGCGAGCTCGCAAAAAATCGCGGAACCGTCAACTCATGAACCGGCGAACAGTCACACGAGCGAACTCGCGAACGCGTGAAACACGCGGGAACCCGTGAACTCGCGGTTCTCCCGCGGACCAACGAACCCGAGAACTCACGAGACCAGCGGAGCGGACCTACCAAAAAAGGGGTGTGCGCTCGAGACTCACGTTTAGAGGAGAACCGGTAGCGAGCAGAAGTCGTACCACGTCCACCCCTCCCTCGCTGCAGGCAAGGTGGAGAGGCGTGTTTCCCTGGGCGTCCCGCACCCCCGGCGAAGCTCCGTGAACTGCAAGCTGTTGCGCCGCCCCCACTTGCCCATAACTGTTACCGATAGTAGAAGGAGGGAGGGAAAAAGGGAAGGAAAAAGGGAGGGAGGGAGTTCAGGCAGGGTTTTACTAGGGAAACGCGACGGGGAGGGTGGAAGAAGGCGACCGAGCTGCTGCCCTCGCAGGTTAACCCGTTTTAGTACCGCAGTCCCGTTTTGGGAACAAATCACTTGGAATTAGACTGGTTTGTCCCCAAATCGGGACTGCGGTACTAAAGGGGTTATAAACGCTTTCACAAAAAAACACACACACACATGCAAACACAGACACAAACACAAGCAAAACAAAAAAAAAATATCGATACCCTCAACCCCTCCGTCCCCCGTCCCCCACCGCTCCCCTGGTCGGTGAAAACCCGACGTGCTCCGTCCCGGCATTGTAGGGATGCGAGAGTCTATGGTCATACGACCACGGCCATGCATGACAATGAGTACACCCCTCACCCCCCCGCCCCCCTGACCCCTCTGAAACAAAAACGCCCAAAACTCCACAAGCCGTTACACCTCACCCGCAAGCGTAGTGCAGGGGCGTCTGCTGCTTTCCGTTGCGCGCGTCTATCTCGGCCCCGAGGCGCAGAAGGAGTTCCACAACAACCGGATGGCCTCCTTCGCAGGCGGCGTGCAGAGCGGTGCACAAGGCTCCGTCCCTAGCGTCCACCGCGGCGCCATACTCCTCCACCAGCAGCTTCACCACGCTCGTGTGGCCCTGACCGAGCGGAGGGGAACGGGGGGGGGGGAGGAGGGTTGGGGTGGGGTGGGGTGGGATGTAAACAGATGCAGCAAAAAAACAACAACTATGCATCCCCTGGTTTAGAATGTACATGTGTATATCGGGTGCCCACCCAACCCCCTCGTCCCCACGCTCGCCCTCTGGCGCCCCATCTTTCTGTACCCTGCCTTCTCTTGTATATTTGTATCTCTTTAGTCTCGTAGTCTCTTTAGTCTCCCCCTTTCCCCGCCGCCTCTTCATCTCTTCAACATCTGCGTGTCTCTCTTGTTTGCCGCTTCAGCCTGCGTGCTTGCTTGCCTCTCGTCATACGTCATACGTACTATTAGTCTCTCCGATTGCCTCTCCCGTTCAACAAATGAGTACCCCCCCCCCCCCCCCCCCCCCCATGGTCAAACGACTACGCCTCCCACCCCCCCCCCACCAGCCCGCGCGCGCCAGTAGTGTTCACGACTTGGCCCAACCCCAACACAACGATATTTAGTCCGTACTACAGCAGAAACAACCTCGTTACAATCTCCGTTCCGAAACAAATCTGAGAAAATTCCAAGGCGGTCGGTCGGGCCGGGCTAGGGTCAGCGTGTAACCGTTTTAGGACTGTAGTCCCGTTTTCGGGACGAAATACTCGTAACTTGAGTAGTTCGTCCCCAAGACAGGACTGCACTACTAAAAGAGTCACAGCCACGCATACCTTTACTTCAACAACTAGTCGAAGCTGTGGGCAAAGGTCTACACAGCCCCTCTCCCCTCTCCCCCATCCCCCTCTCCCCCCCTCCGCCTCCACATTTGCCACTCACCATCGCCCCCGCCAAATGCGCCGGAGTACACCCCAGCTCGTCCACCTCGTCCACCCTACTTATTCCGCCCTCCAGGCACCGTCGGACCTCCTCCACATCACCCTGCACAGGCCGGGCACAAGCAAACATCATCAACTCTCGGACCATACCGGGATATAAAAGCCGGCGTCCCCGGTGGCTTGGTAGTAGGTGGTCCGCGTGACTACTACTGTAAGATGAATTTCGTGGGTTCGAGTCTCGCCGAGTGCATACACATACGAGCAGGGACTTTTTTCTGGCATAAAAATTGATTATTAATAGCGGAAAGCGCGAAAGCGTGAGTTAGCAACGTTCGACGAAGATCGACGAGCAGTGGGAATGCCGAATGAATCCTATGCGCGATAAAAATGAAGGCATGCTTTACAACGGGGAGGGGGGGGGGGAAGGGTCGACACCTGTGACCACGGCCTGTCCAGGAGATCGCTGAGGGTAAAACCTCCTACGAGCACCAGGTGGAGAGTAAAAACAATGTTGGGGAAAAAATAAATAACAACTCGTACAGTCATCGAAGCATATGGGTGGATACGATTATACGAGTAAATTTCAAAATTCAAGAAATAATCAGGTTGTGATATCGTCTCTTTACAAATTTTCGAGGGAAAAAACCCCCAAAATCTGACAGCAGTATACAATACAGTCTTAGATTGTGTTTAATAATAGACTATTTACGGGGGACCATAGTAAATAGGACCTACGGTACAGACAAAAAACTATATATTTACCTATTTCTACCAACAATATTTGGTCGTATTTACTGTGGTCCCCCGTAATACCGGGTACCAGGAGAGGTAAAAATCTACTATTAATAATAGGTAAATGCCACAATTAATATGTGCACTTACGTACGTAAATGTACACACGTACACGGAATAAAAAAGAAATAAACAGCCCACTGATATTGCAGGCAAAAGTCGATGGGTGGAAATAAAACAGCGGTGTATAATGTGAATAACGCACGCATACAAAAACACACGACATATTCTCCTTTTTTTAGCACTCGAACATATCGTAGCGCAAACATACCATTCCGAGTACGATTCCGAGTATTAGGCTGTTTCCTATGCGGTTCGATTTCGAGCGTCAGATTTGTATTTTTCGATCTCTAAAATGAATGACCCTGCTTACGCAGTCCAAATATGCAAAATCCGACCGGATTTTTTTTCGATTTCAGAATTCGATGACCCAAGTCGTCGGATTTTGGGCTAACTTTGGGCCCAAAATCCGACGACTTGGGTCATCATTGGGCCCAAAATCCGACGACTTGGGTCGTTGGGCCCAAAATCCGACGACTTGGGTCATTATTGGGCCTAAAATCCGACGACTTGGGTCATCATATTTTCAAACCGAAAAATGGCATGCTCTCTAAATTCAAGATGTTATCCACGACAGCAAACAGCTGCAGAACGATCGCTGAGTTGGATGGTGACACAGCTGTATACCGACGTTGTTTCGCGCCCGACGCGCGGGCGGCGCGTTCCTCCGTGGCCAGACTAGAGTCGGCTGGCGCGGGCTCGGGCCTAGAGACCAAGAGAAGCACACTCGGCACGCACCTCTCCGTGGATACGTACTCGTACGAAGACTATCACTGCTGTACAGCAGCAGCAGCCGGTCACAAAAAGAAACACAAAATACCAAGACAGGTTGGCTCTAGCGCACTCGCCACGTCTCTTCGCCGCCAGACCAGAGGCAGTCAGCCTTGGCTCGGACGCTTGGGTCCTACGCGCAGGGCAGCGCACCCAGCGCGTCTGTTCGCGGCGCCAATCCACAATAACAACAGTTGGTCTCGGCGTTTGCTCGAATCTCTACATGCACAAGAAGTCTGCTTTTTTCCGCATACGTAGGAAGACTCTTTCGATTTGCCAAGCTCACATGTGAATATGCGATCGGGTCAGAATCTGAAGCTCAAAACTCGAACCGCACAGGAAACGGCCTTACTCCCCGAATTACTCCCCGAAGAATTGGACATCAGAAGTGCACTTCCAAGCAAGCTGAGAGTTGTACATATATAGAGCACAAATAAAGGAAACCAAATAAAAGCACATGACGAATGAGTTCGTAAAGCTATGTATACACGTACCTTGCACCCGGGTACCTCATGTATACGATACCGTTCGATCTATAACATCGGTATTCGTACGTGGTAATAAGTACCATGGATAGCAGGGTTAGAGAGTCGTCTCACAGCAAAATAACAGAGCAGAATTGCAGAACAATAATAATACAACAATCCATGTTAGACGTCGGCTTTTACGGTGAATAGCGAAGAGCATAGTGGTCGCCGGGGATTCTTCCGCGGAAATTGGGAGGGGACGGGATCGTTCCTGACTCTCGTAAATAGTGTATTGTAGAATTGTGCATAATGATCATGATCTCGATTATTAGGGGGACCATAGTAAACAGGACCAAATATTGATAGTAAAAATACCTAAATATATAGTTTTTTTTTTATGTATGCCACAGGTCCTGTTAACTATAGACCCCCGTAACAGCAGTAATCGGGAATCAGCAAGAGCTAGTCAGTACGTCGTACCACTCTGTCCCGACATTTAACCACCGCTTGGTTTAACAATTAACATAAAAACGTTGCTTATATTATGGGACAGAGTGGTACGTATTTCGCGCGATCGCGACCTCGGGAAGGTCGGGAAAATCGCGGTTTCAGAATCGGCACTTCGCCCTCGACCTCCCGACACTTGCGAAATACCGCGTTATTTGCTGCTGTTACCACGGGGGAACATAGTTAATAGGACCTACGGTGCACACGAACACCCATATATTTCCATATTTTTACTAAGAGTATTCGGTCCTATATACTACGGCCCCCAGTAATAGTGTGTACCGTACTCTTACTGGTCGATCGATCGATACATCGAAGCAACTTTTGTTGCTTGATCGATCGATCGAGCTCGATTGGTTGGTTGGTTGATGCAAACTCACCCGCCTCTTCGGCGAGTGCAACTGCCGCAACCACCGCCGTAACCACGAGGAAAGGGATGAAGGGTGGTAAGGGTGGGTACACACCAGAGGCATGCATCATATCGGCAAGCCGCCGACAGATCCCCACGGGTACACACACGATTCCCCGTACCACAGCAGCAGCATTTACGCCGCTCTATACGTACGACAAGAGTACGTAGCGCCGGCAATATTTTGCCCACGTTGGGACGTCAGGCGAGTAAAAAAAAAACAAACTAAAAAATCGACCAAAAAAATCGACGATTGCCGCATCGGCCGCACAAGACAGCCCGGCCTATAAATAAAGCAAAGCCTTCGTACGTGCGGACGGTAAATTTACTGCCGTACACGGCGGTGTCCTATATATCTCCAAAGCAACGGATTTATACACACGACAGGCGCTCAACGCGACACCTTCGGCCGTATATGTGTATATATATATGATATACCAGGAATATATATATATATATATTTATATATATTTATATTTATATAGTGCTGTATATATAACACGCAAGATAACACGCACACACCCGCTGAACAATGTGCCTATATAGTCTACACGGGGAATCTACACGGGGAATTCTCGACGAACTTCGAGGTGTTTCCGAAGCCATCTTGGTCGCTGGTCTACCAGCTCATGTTGCCGGGTGGGACTCGTAGAATCTGCATGGTCTAGCACAAGTTTCCTGGGTTGGGTCTACAACGCAGATCCTGCACAACCTCTCAAAACGGCAGGTGAGGACCTAGATATATATATCTGAGGTGCGCAATGCTTTCGTCACAGGGGGGGGGGGGGGGGGGGGGTATTCGTTGTCTTACGCGTTATACTGCTGCTGTATGTAGCACTCGTACCGAACAAACACGGTCACACAGGCAATCAGTAAAAAAGCGCGTCGCACTGCTGCTGTCCTAAAAAAAAAAATGGTCACACAGCAGTCGGTAAAAGAAAAAGCCCGTGAGTATCCCAAGAACGAACCAAAAAACGGTCCTCCGCGTGCATTTTCCCAGACAGAGTGGCAGTCTGCTACGGTCAATACTGCTGTTTTCGGACGCTATTCGTGTGGCATCCAGTTTCAGTACGTACCATCAATACCATGCTTCCAGAAGGGCTAATACGTTCATGTAAGCACACACGTATGCCAGGTATTTCGTATGTTGTACCAGGTATTCCACACTTACTATTACGGGGGGTCCATAGTCAATAGGACCTATGGTATACATAAAAACCTATATATTTACCTTTTTTTATTAACAATATTTGGTCCTATTTTCTATGGTCCCCCGTAATAGACCTGAGCGCCTTTTATCCGTCTGCAGCAGGACCACAGTCCCATTCCGGCACGGGGACAAACAACTCAAACTACAAGCACCTTGTGCCCAAAGCGGGACTGCAAGTTCCAAACGGGTCAAATTTAACCCCGTTCAGAACTGCAGTCTCATTTTGGGGACAGACCACTCTAATTCCAAGTATTTTTGTCCCCCCCACAAAAACTGCACTCCTGAAAGGGGGGATAAGTCATCAACTACCTATTGGTTGGACTAATAGTTAGGTTGTACCCGGTAGTCGTTCCCCGGAGGTGCCGACTTGACTGTCCATCCGACTTGCCTGGCACCGTACCAGGTACCACTCTTGTCCCTAAACAGAGAGATCGTTTTTTACTTCATGCTAGTATACAAACGGTCCTAATATTTCGGGACAGGGTGGTAATACAGGAAGGATTGCTGGATGCGGGAGGATACATTCTTCTCTATTCGGGCGGGGCTTTGGCTTTTGCTTCGCTCGCCTGGCTTACTACTGCTGCTGCCGCAAGTCCTCCGCGGTAAGTCGGCGGTAAGCCGCCTGGCCATCAGCTACTGATAGCTCCACCCGCCGACTCGCCGACTAAAGTCAGACAGCTGGCTAACGGCACCTACCGACTAGGTGTTGACCCCACTGTCAGTAGTACTGCACTGCTGTCCCTCAAAAACATGTGCCAGGTATCTGGTATCTGATTCTTCCAAATCAACTCGTCCCCACCACGGCCGCGCCGGTTCTTAGGACCGCTGTATCCTAATGGGGACGAACTATGTACACTGGAATTTGAGCGGTTTGTCCCCGAAAGGGGACTGCTGTCCTATCACGGGGGGGTCGTAGTAAATAGGACCAAATATTGTTCGAAAAAATAGGGAAACATACAGGTTTTCGTGTGTACCGCAGGTCCTATTTACTATGCCCCCCCCCCCCCCCGCAATAACAGTCCTAAGACGGTCAAGGCCTGAAGGGGTTAGAGTTACGAAGTCGTGAAATCCTGCTGACTCGCACGTGTACCGTTTTACCGTTTCCCGTCCCAACCGCTGTACCAATGGAGCAGTGCTTGAATGTGGTACAGTTTAGTGTGGTGCGGGACGGCAACAGCAGTCAGTCGCGCGCGCCCCCCCACCGAAAAAAACCCCCTGCAACGTCCATGTCCCTCCCTCCTCCCCTCCCCTCCCCTCCTCCCCTGGTGCAAGGCCGAAGGTCGTTCATCACAGCATCACAACATCACAATATCGCCGCCTTAAACTGCGGGCTACTATGAATATTAATAGGCGCTGCTGATACAGCAGTCGGTTGGATTTTCGCTTCGGCGCCTGACATATGTTTCTCACCGGTACAAATTAACGTGTGCTTCCATGAAAAAATACCAGGTATGCCGGTATACCAGGTAAAGGCTTCGTCGTTCTTAAAAAAAAAAAAAAATCCAAGTTTTCGGACCCTCTTCAGTACCGCCTGCTCCCCACCTTATATGGGGCGAAACACTTTACAATTATTATATACTATTTGTGTGTTGTCTCAACTTTAAATCGTCCTTTTCTACCCAGCTTCATCAGCACACACCCAGTGTCCGTCCTGATTGTGGGACATTTTTTGCGGCCCTGAAAGGGATAAAAAAAAGAGACAACTTTTGCTAAAAACACGTTCGTTGTTTTCTAAAAAAGAACAACGTCATATATAAATAGATACTGCTGCAAGTACAAGTATTAAGAGTTAAACAGCACATACACATAAATAGTATTGCCGCCACCACAGCCTCTCTGCGCGGAGCGAACGAACGGTTCATGGCACCTGCAAAAAGGCAAAACTAAGATCATTCTCAACAGCAACAGCGGTTTCATTTTTTGGCGTCCGCGCAGCAGTACAGAACAACTACTGCTGTGCCTACGTACGTACCAACTCTGTCCGGAATCATAAGCATCATTTGGGTTTTAAGAGCTTCTGAACATACGAACGGTCCTCACAATTCCGCAAAAGAGTGGTGGTATGATATATAAACCCGTGCATGGAACGTTACGTACGTACGTGGCTACTTCTCGTACGGTAGTACGGGGGACCATAGTAAATAGGACCAAATATTGCTAGTAAATACATGTAAATATACAGGTTTTTGTGTGTACCGTAGATCCTATTTACTACGGTGCCCGTGATAGCATTTTTCGTCGTATCCACAGCCTTGGCATCTTGGAGGGGAGGAGCGACGATCAAAAATACCGGTTACAGCAAAACCGCCACCGCGTGATCGTGGGATGGTATACTACATACATACATCACTATACATTTACGTATACAATTTGGTGCCCCATTTACAATGCAAGGGAGTCTCATCACATATACCACGTATCATGTGGCACGGGCGAAACTTGACCCATCCCGTACTGCTTGCTGAGCGCTCACGCCGCTCGCAGGCGGCTGATGTCACAGAACACCTTTGAGGTATCATTGTTTCGGCCGCTATCTCCGGGTGGCCAAAGGGGGCAATGCCATGATAACCACACACACGCACACACGCATACACGCACACCTACACGTACCGTTTGGGCGTAGTGGTGGATCTCGCTCTCTGCCGACTTGGTGTCGAGGTACGACGACGGGTGCGGCTTGGCCGCGCCCCCATTGCTGCTGCTGCTGCTGCTTCTACCTGCCGTCGCCCCCTGCTTCGGCTCAGCATCCACATCCGCGGCAGGACCCTGTAACAGCATAACGACAATGCGACCAACAGACGAAACGTAACATGTCAATACAACTGTACTCAGGGAGCACACACCCTATATCTCCCCTGAGCGCCACAGCTGCCAGATTCTGTTCCCCTCGAGACCCGTAATTCACGTGATTGAAGCATCCCACGCAGCTCGCAAAATATGACTTTCGACAAAATCCTCGATCTCACAGCTGTCGTTTATTAAAATTTCATAACATAGACGGCACACAAACAGCATGGATGAAGCCTTGAGCATACCCTGGCATAGGAATAAGCACCAAAAGTATAATATGTACCAGTCTGCTCGTAAATATAAGGGAGGTTCTGATGGCGACAAAATGTCCAAATGTACCTTATATTTATGGTCGCACTGGTACCAGGTATGATGACTTAAGATGTACCAAGTACATCCGTATGAGTCGTTACTGTACATACTATTAATAGCATCGTCGTACGCACACAGGGTAAACAGAAAAAAACAGTTCAATCCCTTTCCAATTTTCGTCGCTAGATCCGCGCCCCCCCCCCCCCCAAGAGGCTTATATTATAGCTCATAACCTTTTCGGCTTCAACGGGCAAAAATGTCGAAAACTAACAAGAGACCACTGCATACAGCATTCGGTCCCACGCTAGCAGCAGCAGGCAGGGCAGCTGACGCAGGGCGGAGGTAAAAGCCCCTACGGACTGCACTTTCGTTGTGGGGACAAACATCTTGGAATTAGACTTGGATGGATATTTTAGGTACGTGTACAGCAGTGCAGTAGCAAAAGGGTCAACTTGACCCTTCTAGGGCAAAAACTGAAGTCCCGTTTTGGGGACAAACCATCTCAAATTTTGTTTTTTTTTTTTTGTCCTCAAAACAGAACTGCGGCCTTAAGAGAGCAAAAATCGGAGCTACAATACAGCAGCATACGGTGCCTCCATACATAGTGCCGGAACACAGGCATGCGCCAGCCAACAATACGGGCAATACTCCGCACACCGCTACATCGGATGTTGTGCCAAAGCAATTTGATTTCACAGGCACTATAGTGCGCAGGCGGCACTACGGTACTCAACCGGCACTATAGAGGGGCCACCGCTGTACGAGGAATTTTTTTGACACGCTCGCCGCATGGTGCACTATATACAACATGTAGTCACTATATACAACATGTAGTCACACTGCTGCGCGCTTTCACGTGACGGTTCGGAACACCTGGACTGGCCTACTTTCGGTCTCTCGAAAAGGGTTAATAAAGTCATGCCGAGACACCCACGGCATTTTTATTATACGGTACACACCTGAGGCACGCACGTGCGTACATCATGCTGCTGTTTTATGCCTGCGCGCACTCGTCCCGTGTCGTGCGCCTCCTTCCCTCTATTACGGGGGTCCATAGTTAACGGGACCAAATTTTGTTAGCAAAAATACGTGAATATATAGGTTTTTATGTGTATCATAGGTCCTATTAACTGTGGACCCCCGTAATAGCAACTTCGGGCACACAACCCTACACAAACCAGCACAGCCCGGGATACTTCGTGTGGTTTGGTTGGTGCCTGGTGCGGTGTTCGGCACCTATTTTTTTGGGACATTTTCTCCCCTCCGTACCCACGTATGATACATACAGAGTACTATTATTATTACGGGGGTCCATAGTTAACAGGACCTATGGTATACATAAAAACCTATATATTTGACTATTTTTACTAACAAAATTTGGTCCCGTTAACTATGGACCCCTGTAATAGTAATATTCATCACGTTTTTTCGACACTTTGTTTTCCCTCTGTATTATACGCACACACACATATATATACTTTTACGTTGAGTCAAATGTTGTACTCGTAGTCCCAAGAAAAGCGGTGAACCCTTTCAGGACTGCAGTCCTACTACGGGGGTCCATATTAAATAGGACCTACGGTACGGTACTCACAAAAAACCTATATATTTCGCCTTTTTTACTAACAATATTTAGTCCTACCATTTACTATGGTCCCCCGTAATAAAAGCTTGAATAGCGCCAACAGAGAGGAGGTGCGGCAGAACCTTCAATAAATCTTAACATTTTGCGCTATACCAGGTATATACTACGAAGTACCTGTTACACACCAAAACATCGATCGGCAAAGCGAGAGCGGATGACGAGAGGGAGAAATGGTACTTACTGTACCTCCAACCCTATACACGTCACACTTTTAACCAGGCGGGGCTGCGAGTAAGAAGCAAGGCATGCCTTGGCTGAAACTCACGGCTACTCATTGCTATAGTTGGCACGAGATGTAACCCAACTATTAAAAACTGAACCTACCACCTGGTACCCTTCTATCAATAAGATAACGCACGTCGATGCCACAAAAGCGCCGGTCAGATACGTACAGAAATACGCAGAGAACTCCGCGAATTACCACACAAAAGTCAACAGCATCACCTTGTGTAGCAAACCAAGCAACAATTAATAGCCGGCGGCCTATAGTCACACCCAGCTTAAAAAAACTATTACCTATACCAGAATACGTATCAGGCACGTCTGAGAAACACGGCTGGACAGAGAAAAAGTTGCATCCAACCTGCATTGTTCTTGAGCCCGCTCCTGCTTTGGTCGGCGCCATCCCGAAAAAAGGAACAACAGCAGCAGCAGCAACAGCAGCAGTAGAGCGCACAACCATGGCGGTCGTCGCCTGCGAATTTCACGTGTTGGTACGTGTTATCGCCCTCTGCCCTCTGCCCTCTGCCCTCTGCTCTCTCTCTCTCTCTGTCTGCCTTTCGTCTCGGCCGGCAAAAAAAGTAGTAACTCTGTACCCGTGTACAGACCAGCCTAAAGCGGTACCCTGGTAAGCATACACGCGTAGGTAGACAGGAAATACCGGTACCGTTTGCGAATGTCTATACTGCTATGGGGTGTGATGTGTGATGTGGTGTGTGATTCGATGCGGGGCAACTAGGGTGCTATGGTTGACGGCACTCTTGCCCCTTGACGGACAGCCGTTGAGGAACTCCCTGCACGAAAAGTAGTATGTGAGTAGGTCTAAAGAGGCGTTATATCGAGGGGTCACCACTATACAGACCGTCGTCAATCGAGGTCTTTGTGATCCGGGGCGGGTGACGGGGTGGAGCAAAAATCAATCTCCGACTTGTCTCACGCCAGTTGAAAATAATCCCGCGCGGCGTCTGCGTGGTGCCGTGTCCGTGTGTGCTTGCGCGTATGGAGCAGTACACCAGCAGGCAGAGCAGGAGCAATGCAGCGCAGTGTGTCTCTATTTCGGCAATTACTGGTGTAAAGGTATACTTCAAGCACGTACTTTGAAGCGCACCAGGTACCAGGTAGTACTTTCGGTAGGTACGAAGTGCGAGGACAACAGAAACACCGCCGTTGTGCGTATGTATTACCACCGGCACGAGCAACGGTGTAGGCCCTGCTTAGTGTTGGGATATAGCGTAGATTTTTGTAGGTATCATACATCGAAGTGTCGCATATTTCACCATACATCGCATCGAACGCGTTTGGCACCTCCACCCCCTGGCATCCTCACGTGATTTTGATGCTGATATATACTGAACGCATACTAACGTTGAATACACTGTGTAATCCTTTCGGGTAGGGAGTTCGCGAGCGATCACGGGCGACTGCGGTGGCCGGTGCGATGAAAGTCGGGGGTTGGGACATGGAACAAGCACCACCATGACACCTGGTACATTTTAGAGCGACCGCTGGTACCCTTGCACAGGACGCTGATCAAACGAGCGACCGTGCGCCTCTGACCGGACGTGAACATAGGTGCACACGCGACAGTCATCGATCGGGGCATGGATTTTCGCTTTGTATTTTTCGCTTCATCGATATCGTCACGAGCTCGATTATCGTACGATACCCATCACTACTGCATGACACTTGAACCCATTCACGACTGCAGTTCCCTTCTGGGGGACAAAAAAACACTAGGAAAAAATATTATGAGTTTTGGCCCAAAAAACGGGACTGCGGTCCGAAAAGGGTTAAGACAGCACACCCCCTCGGGCGAATTTCCATGCTTGATTTTGTCGACAACAGTGAGGTGGGGTGCAAATGCCGAGCGACATGTGTCTACGCATGCGTCCATGGAAAGTTCTCTGACAGGAATATTTCCTAAGCCACCACGGTCATCGTACTGCTTGCTGTGTGCCCCCCCGATTTTTTTTTTTTCGGGGGGGGGGGGGGGGGGGGGTGTACTCGATAGGAGAGATGTACTCGATCTCATGCATGGCCGTAGTCGTATGACCATAGACCCTCGCATCCTTCGGGGGGGGGGGGGACAAAACCATCTCGAAAAATAGTCCGATGGGGTGCGTTGTCTTGCGTACAACTACGGCAGTCGCGCTACAGGGAGCTGTTGAGCCAGGCACAGCGACCCTGAACAGCGCGAAACGCGGTATCCCGCCATGATACATACTGGTACACTGTAGGGTATATGCCGTAAAATAGCGTTGAGTTCGCTCGGACAATGGGGGGGGGGGGGGGCGATTGTTCTTGAGCGCTCTCGTTTTTTCTCAAAAACGGCAAGGGTGCTTATTATAGTCCAACATTGTATTTCTCGGGAGGCTTTCTCTCTTTCTCTGTTTCTCGAGGCCAGCCTATTTCCGAAAAACACCTTGTTCGTTATTGGCAACCCGTCATGTTCTGGGGGAAAAAAATGGAGGCGCTACATAAAACAAAAACGACCACATCCCAACGCCCTTTACATTCGGTGCACCAGTGCAAGCATCCACCCCCATGCCAAGCCGCGCGCGTTCGATACAAAACATATCTCCCTAACACGTCGGACTTCGGACACATCCCCCATCCCCCGCCCCAGAAGTCTGGCCTGCCTGCCTGCCTGCCTGCCTGCCTGCCAGCCTCGTGTGGTCGATGCTATAGCGTGGGACCCGGAGTAATCAGGACCCATCACACACAAAAAAAAAAAAACTATATATTCCAGCACTTTTATCAAGCACATTTAGTCCTTCATACTACTACTACTGCTGTGGTCGTCATATTACTGCTGCTGCTCCAATCAATCGTAGTTTAGGTTTCGACACTACTTACGGGAGACCACAGTAAATGGGACCAAATTTTGGTAGAAAAAATAAATAAACATATCGTAGTTTAGGTTTCGACACTATTATGGGAGCCCATAGTAAATAGGACCAAATTTTGGGAGAAAAAATAAATAAATATATATTTAGGTTTTTGTGTGTATCATACGAGGTCCTATTAACTATGGACCCCCGTAACAGTAATATACGCGTGCTACGTACGGTATGGCTCTACAGCACCGATTTTTTCTGAAGCTCTTTTCACGTGAGGAGGTCCCCTCCCCTCGTGTACCTCAAATGCCTGCAGTAGTCGCACCACCAAAAAAGCCAGCAAAAAGTGCAACACCCGATCGCAAAAGCCTACTTACCGTTTGTGTATCACGAACGGTATACCATTCCTGAAGTCTACCTACCGTTTATATATCACGAATGATGTACCATTCAAAGCCTACTTACCGTTTATGTATCACGAATGATATACTATTTACGGAGGGCCGTAGTAAATAAGGACCTACGATACACACAAAAATCCTACCAGGTATATATTTACCTATTTTTACTCCTCAACAACATTTGGTCCTATTTACTATGGTCCCCCGTGATAGCTCTTTGTAGTAAAACACTACTACTGCTGTAGGTAGGACCTGTCTTTGCTACTCGTACCACAAATTTGTTGCGGCCGCGTGGAGGGTGTTTTTGTTTTTTTATGTATGTCCCTGGGTCTGCCTCTTATTTCCCTTGGTTCTTAGCATTTTCTAATTATGTCACAAGTGGTAGTTGCTTTCTTTGGTTCGTTCTGTATTGTTGTCTGCCACATCGCCCCACATCCCCTATATGCTAGTAGAAGAACGGTTTAATGTGAAGAACACACACACACACACAAACACAGTACGGGGGGGGGGGGGGCACGACGACACTTGTTTTTCTGTTTTTTTCTGTTTTTTTCTTTCGATTTTTTTATTTTTTGTTCCTTGTCTTCTCTCTTTCATAGAATGTGTACGTGGTGCCTGTCGTATCCAGTACGATGACATGGCATTGCATTGCATCGTCTACTCTGCTTATTACATCACTTTTACTTTCCAGCCCACTCGTAGGAGGTTTTACCCTCGACGATCTTCTGGACAAGCCGTGGTCACAGGTGTCGTCCCTTCTCCCCCCCGGTACGTGCCTTCATTTTTATCGCGCATAGGGTTCAGCATTGCCACTGCTCGCCGATTTTCATCGAATGTAGCTAACTCACGCTCTCGCGCTTTCCGCTCATCAATTTCTTTATGCAAGAAAAAGTCCCTACGAGCATGCACTCGGTCAGATTTGAACCCACGAAACTGATCTTGATAGGCACGCGGACCACCTACCAAGCCACCGGGGACTACTGCATGACAACGTCCAGTAATACTGGTATCTCTGTGGCGTAGTTTTGTGACCACAGAACTTGCACCTCTCTAGGCTTCGAACAATCGGGACGGACACTGGCTGTGCCGGATGTCGTCGACGGGTAGAAAGAACGAGGAAAAAACTTTCAGAACTGCAGTCCTGTTTCGGGGACAAACCAATCAATTTCTAGGTAATTTGTCCCCAAAACGGTCTTGCGGTGTACTAAAAGGGCCAATGTGAAGAACACACACACACTACGGTACTGCTTTGGTGATATTAACTATTACGGGGGTCCATAGTTAACGGGACCAAAATTTGTTAGTAAAAATAGGGTAATATATAGGTTTTTGTGTATACCATAGGTCCTGTTAACTATGGACCTCCGTAATAGTATTCCAACCATATCGGGTTGAGGAGCCCGGTCAGTCAGATTTATTTTGGCCAAAGAGCGCACTCGCTACCTACGACCCCTTTCGTTGCAAGCGTCATTATTACCGTGGTCCATAGTAAATAGGACCTACGGCACAGATAAAAATCTATATATTTACCTAATTTTTACCGACAATGTTTGGTCCTATTTACTATGGTCCCCCCGTACTCTTAACCATACAATAACATCATAAGAGTATACTAATACTGCTGTAAGCGCTACTAATAGACAGAGTAGTGGATCTCTCTGTAATGCCGGTTGCCCGCTTGTCGTTAAGTGCCTGTGGAATCGGTTGGCGCAGATCGGACTAACCAGTGTGATGTAGTACGCAGTGCGCGGAGTATGCATTACGGGGGACCATAGTAAACAGGACCAAACATTGTTAGTAAAACAGGCAAAAATATAGGTTTTTTATGTAATACCATCGGTCCTATTAACTATGGGCCCCCGTAATAGTGCCGGCTGCCGCTGCGATAACGCCGGTGTTGTTGGCTGGTGTATATCGGCACTGAAAAAGAAAGTAGAAGAACCACTATTGCTAGTAGTACCTCCACAACGACCCTCTGTGATACGTTGAGGTTGCCGAGGAGGCAGCAATATTAATGGCAGTACAGTACAAAGTACAAACAGCAGTAGCTACGGAACGTAAAACGTCAGTATTGATTGTCATGTATTAATTGCATAAATACCACAATAGGAGTCGGGGGGGCACTCCAAAGAACATACAATATGCCGATACCCTCTTCTTAATTTCCGAGACCTGGCTAGACAGCGGAAACTACAACAAAGTAAAAACCCAAAACGAAAAAAAAAAAACCACGTTCCAACACCTAGGGGGAATAAAACAAACGCCCATTGGTTTGATGTTCGATTCAGACGTGGGGGGGGAAGTGTAGTGACGCTTTCTCATCGTGTCGCAGACCCTCGCAGTAGGTTTACGACGAGGATGTACATACTCGTACGTATGTATGATACCAGGTGTCATACACCATCAGATAACCCTTTTAGTAGCGCAGTCCCGTTTTGGGGACAAATCACTTGGAATTAGACTGGTTTGTCCCCAAATCGGTACTGCGGCACTAAAGGGGTCAGGTGCGGATGCTACGAGTGCTGTGCTATTACGGGGGACCATAGTAAATAGGACCAAATATTGTTCGTAAAAATAGGCAAATATATAGATTTTTATGTGCACCATAGGTCCTATTAACTATGGATCCCCGTAATAGATTGCGACACGTACGGGCGACCCGACCGCCCGCTCGCGACCACCGCACATGTCTGGAGGCATGAGCCTCCTGCGCCTTCTGCTCCCAACAGCCCTCCTTCTCCAAGCACACGAGCCGAGAGGGTAAAACAGGCTGACAAGCAGACGGAAACAGGATTAAACAAACAACAACAAAAACGAGACAAACAGACCGCTAACCGTTTAACCGGGTCCCTGACTCGGGGAGCCTTGAAGGGGGGTACAGGTAAACGCAGCAGAAATAAAAAATGAACAGGCGCAGGCAAATCTCTCACTACACAGGTGAAACAGAAAAGACATAGCAAAATGAGCGGTCGACTCCTGGGTGGCTATCCCAACCTAACCTCTTGGTCGAAGCCCAAAAGGGGCCAACTGAAGAGGCCCGGCAAGTCCATGCCATGATACACTGGAGGAGTGCGCATGTTAAACCTGTGAGGTACATACAGATGGACGATTAATAGAACCGGTACACAAATAAGAAAGCGTAGTGGGCGAAAGCTCTTTTACCCATATCTCCAAAAGGAGGACATAAAAAAAACAAAAACGAGTACAAACAAACACAAACGGAGCACACCGCCGAACGCGCATGCACGGCTGGACTCAAAAACTGTTTTTTTTTCTTTTTTTCACGAGGGTGCATGCATGGGTACATACATACATATATATGTATATGTATTACCGAAGTATTCGTAGATATAGACCTTGGCCCAGCTTCAACAGATGGCTTGTTAAACATACTCGACCGCCTGGGAATTTTCTCGGGATGAAGAACTACTGAGGAGTTAAAAACTCTTTCACATCTCGGATACATCAGCATGACCCATCTGTAGATGATCTAGTTCCTCACCTGCCGTCGTAAAAGGTTGTGCAAGATCCGTGTATTACGGGGGACCACTGTAAATAGGGCCAAATATTGTTTAGTAAAACTAGGTAAATGTGTAGGTTTTTAGGTATACCATACTAGGTCCTATTAACCATGGACGCCCCGTAGCAGTACAAACACAACCAAGGAAACATGCGCTAATCATGCGGATCACGCGGGTTCCACCCGGCAACATGAGCTAAACCAGACAAGATCGAAAATAGACATATCTGCCCGGAAAGATCAAGATCACGAACTGGGAATGATCAGTCCGAGTTTGTGATCTCTTTTACTATTGCGGGGGACCATAATGAACAGGACCGAATATTGTTAGAAAAAATAGGTAAATATAAAGGTTTTTGTGTGTACCGTAGGTCCTATTTACTATGGTCCCCCGTAATAGAACTGCACTGCTGTAAGGCTGTAGTTCCCTATGGGGTTCGATTTCGAGCTTCAGATGTACCAGGTATATTTTTTCGATCCCAAGAATGAAAGCATCTGCTCGCGCAGTCCGAATACGCAAAATCCGACCGGAATTTTTGCGATTTGAGAACCCGATGGCCCAAGACGACGACGACTTGGGTCATCAGATTTTCAAATCGAAAAACGGCGTGGTCTTTAAATTCAACATGTTATCCAGGACAGCACGATCGATGAGTTGGATGGTGACAACAGCTGTACTGCGACGTTGCTTCACGCCCCACGCGCAGTCGGTGGGCAGCGCGTCTCTGCGTGGCCAGACTGCAGAGGGTTGGCGCGGGATCGGGCCTAGAGACCATGAGAAGCACACTCGGCGCACACCTCTCCGTGGAGGATACGTATTACGGGGGACCATATTAAATAGGACTTACGGTACACACAAAAACCTATATATTTCCCTATTTTTACTAACAAAATATGGTTCTATTTACTATGGCCCTCCGTAATAGTCGTAGACTACAGCAGCAGCAGCAGTCAGTCACATCGTGACATACAAAATACCAAGACAGGTTGACTCCACGTTGCGCAGTCGGCACGTCTCTTCGTCGCGAGACCGGAAGTAGTGAGCGTGGGCTCGGACGCTTGGGTCCTACGCGCAGTGCAGCGCACTCGGCGCGTTTCTTCGCGGCGCCAGACCACAACAGCACTAGGTCTCGGCATTTGCTCGAATCTCTGCACGCCCAATGCATCCGTTTTTTTTCCGCAAAGGAAGACTGCTGTTCCGATTTGCGAAGCTCATAGCTCACAGCTCACAGCTGAAGAAGTGATCGGATCAAAATCTGAACCGTATAAGGAACCGCCTATTATTAGAGAAAAACATACCCCCGTCTAATCTCAAGTCGTTTCGTCCCCGACACGGGAGCGCGGTCTTAAGGGTACACGTTGGACGTTCAACCATGTTGTAGAAGCTCGACCAAGTCATACAGTAGTAAACACTACGTACGAACGAGTACCAGGTGCTGTTTTTTCACAGCAGATGTGTACGTAACTCTGATGTACTGCTGTACCAGGTACGTCTTCGACGACTGAATACTGAAACACAGTATTAATAGTATGGTAATAACTAGTGGTCGCGTTTAGAAACGTCCATATCTCGAAAGGGGCGGGACAGGCGGGGGGGGGGGGGGGGGGGGGGGGGGGGGAACAACTCTGAACCGCGAAGCTAACACATATCAGGGTACCATGTAAAATTACGTAAAAAATACCGGGTATTCGTACAACAGCAGTGGTAGACTGCTGCGGTCGACGCACACCCACCCACCCGCACAATAATGGCAGTCAAAAGACATCTCTAGACCACTGCCACAACAGAACCACCGCCACCGTCATCACGCCACGGCCCGCCACAGCCGCCGCTACCACCGACCGTACGTACGGTACCCAAAACGCGAAAGAACGTGGCAGCGTGGCAGGTAACAGAAGCAGCGGCTACTTTTTTTTCTTCAATTTTTTTTTTTGCTTCCGCTTGCGCTCCTTGTACCTGCACTTTCGCACGGATCACATACACGGGTTATTGGCTGTGGTGTGGCGGTTCTGTTCATCCGTCAATCTACATATACATGTCTATACGAGTACGTGTACACATCCAAATGCAGATTTATAAAACGGCAGTGTGGTATTGACCACAACATCGGAAAAATTCCCCACTCGTGGAAAGAAAAGCTACGTGCAACCTCGGAAAATTTACGTTCATTATTTTTCCAAAAAGAGACACCACATCCCTTCAATTCTGCTGCTGCTTCAGATTTTGTCTTCTTCATACAAGGAATGCGTATCATGCATGAGCCCACATACAAAACCCGTTCGAAGTACGCGCAATCGAATATCAAAGCATCACACACACCACGAAATCCTCGATCTCACTTACAGCTCTTGTTTTTTCAGTTTTTTTTTTAAAGTATATACCTGGTATATATATATATTTATTTTACTTTTTTCTTCATCACTTTTACTTTCCAGCCCACTCGTAGGAGGTTTTACCCTCGACGATCTTCTGGACAAGCCGTGGTCACAGGTGTCGTCCCTTCTCCCCCCCGGTACGTGCCTTTATTTTTTGTCGCGCATACGTAGGGTTCAGCATTCCCACTGCTCGTCGATTTTCATCGAATGTAGCCAACTCACGCTTTCGCGCTTTCCGCTTATCAATTTTTATGCAAGAAAAAGTCCCTATGAGCATGCACTCGGTGAGACTTGAACCCACGAAATTGATCTTGACAGGCACGCGGACCACCTACCAAGCCACCGGGGACGCCGGTGCATCGTATATACCGGGTATCTGCTCTGCCGGTACGTACGTACGAACACTTTGTGATTCTTTGATCGCTGACTAGAATGGGCCGGTATGCACCGTGCACACAACACGCCCGTATAAAAAACTATACCTGGTACGAACGTATATAATGTGTACCAGGTATCATACCTGTACATATCACCATGTCCACATGTTTCGCCACCGCAACAACAATATAATAGCAACAAGAGCGAACTTGCTTGACAAACTTCGTAAAATCATGTATACCTGGCAACATTTATCTCACGGACGAATAAAAAGGATAACGCAGCTTTCGCGCCCAGAATGAACGTTTATTAATAGGCACTTGACCTACCATTCAACTTGTGTTTCGGGATATAGACAGCAGTAGTTGTGACAGGCTTCGTAGTTTCTTATCAACGGAACGTTCACCTTTCTTGCTACTTGATGGGGAACACAGGCAGGGTACGAGTAGCAGTCAGAGCAGTACGGACCCACAGGGAGTGCTGGATGGTCTTTGGTTTTGTAGACGTAAAAGGTTCTAATGTAAAATCAAAAATTAATACATACCAGGTCTCATACAAACATACCATGTACGAACTATTTGATTAGGTCTACAATGCTAAGCATCCGACATCACGATAGGATGATACCAGGTATCACGATATCCTATTATGGGGGACCATAGTAAATAGGACCAAATATTGTTAGTAAAAATAGTCAAATATATAGGTTTTTATGTACACCATAGGTCCTATTAACTATGGACCCCCGTAATCGTACTAACACTGCTGTATGGTATGATATGATATACCAGGTACACATCAACAGATTAAAAAAAAAACACTCCGTGGTGATACCACACTACATATACGTCGAAGTATGACCACCAGATACTCACGCATAATAGTACCTGGTACGAAATGCGCATACGATATGAAAGGCCGTTGTTTCTCGCTCTCGCATGTCTGGTCTCTCATCATCACGCAGGCCGCGTTAGGACCAACACGGGGAGGGAGGAATGTGTGTGTGTGGGGGGTGCACTCATGTCATGCACGGCCCTGTATGTATGACCATAGACGGGGGACACAAGGGGGGGGGGGGGGGGGGGGGGGGGGCGGGGGCGGCGGCTCGCCTAACTCCGAAGAAAAAGTGTACCCACTGCTGGAAAGGATGCCACCCCCCCCCCGCCGTCATCCCCCCTATAATACGTACATAGTTGTGACCACGACAAAGCAAGACATGACAACATGGACAAAACTATTAATACCAGGTATGCATCAGACCATGGACAGCAGTGCCCGACAAAACAAGATGAGAACAAGACAACGGACCAAAATACAAGCCAGACCACACGATGGACAATTTGTACAAGACGAACCAAGGCGAGAGACATACATACCAGGTACCAGTAGGAAATACTGCGAGCTATAACGCACCAGGTATGCTGTACACCAGGGTATAAGCGACTACGGTAGCATTCTCTCCGCCCCGGCACTGGGCACCATGGATTCTTTGGGGCGTATCGGTTAACGGCTCTCGGTACACGGTCGTCCCGTCCCCAGTCCCCAGGGAGATACGGCTATATGATGACACAGGTCCAACATACCTTTTAGTTACCGCACGCACGCGCAAAAGCGCAGAACATTGCTGTAAATAAAGAAACAAAAAGAACTGTTCGAGGCGAGATCGAACCCGTGTCCTGCCGACGACGCCAAATGTGAATGTGTTTTACACTTTTGTATAATTGTACGACGAGTAGTACTGGCAGAAATAATATTAGTATTGATAGTACGGACATACCTACTGCTGTTTTGTGTACCTACTGGGTCGTCACGTACACCGCCATACCCGGCAAAAGGTCAACCAGCACTTGATCGAGCCAGCGTACGGAGGAAAGGATGAGACAAGACAAAACAGGACAGGACAGGCAAGTCAAGACGAGACGAGGGAAGTCGAGACCAGACGGGGAGGGGGCACGAGAGATCTACCATATACCTTGCTCAAGATATATTGTGTACGGAGAGAGGGAGGTATGGAGGGGCGGATGGATGGAGGGATGGATGGACGGAGTGAGGGAGGGGGGGGAGAAGGAGAGACGTATGGAGTAAGGGGTGGAGGGGCGGATGGAGGGAGGTATTGGGGGGGGGGGTGTACTCATTATCGTGCATGGCCGTAGTAATATGACCATAGACCCTCGCATCCCTACAATGCCGGGACGGAGCACGTCGGGTTTTCACCGACCAGGGGGGGGGGGGGGGGGCTGGGGAGGGAGGCATGCCCGGATGAACAGGTGGAGATAGGGAGGAAAGGCATTCGTACATACATACGGTCGCGAGTTGTCCATCTGCAAACTGTCGGGTAGGGGAACAACCTAGTACCAGGTACTACAGTCTGTATCATATAACAAATGGAAATAACGGCAGAAACGAGGGCGCGCTCACGCGCCGGTCACCGCATGTGTGCAGACCAAGAGCAAAGACTTTGATACTGTATTATCGACATGATACTCGTCGTGCGATGTATCGATAAATATCGATACAACAAATCAATATTCGATATTATCGATAAAATACATTTTTGAGGTTCTGGTGAAAGGTTGAACTGCCTGTGAATGAACGCCGAATAAATAGTCTCCCGCCCTCCGGGAGAAACGGACAACAGGACTCTTACTCCTATCGAGATGATAAAATCGTTAATATCGATACCCGATATTATCGATATGATATAATCGATAATATCGATATGATACTACAGCGATATCTGATATTATCCTTGTGATAGATCGACATCACGATATGATATACCTTGAGTACTCGTAGACGTTAGAAATCCTCGTCGAGGCTGATTGAAGGCCAAACCCCCGTCTCCTCCTGCCGGAGAGAAACATACCCGAAGGATATCTTTACTCCTGCTCTCGGGGAAAATACTGTTCAGATAATGTCGCGACAAAAACACCGACCACGTGCGACTACTATTGCATGGATCATGAATGATAGCATGCGTCCCATAGGGAGGGCTAGAGCACCGACTACAAGGTGCCTGATGAGTGCGGAAAGTGCTTGTGGACAAGAGCCACGATAGGCGTGCGTATCACCAGCATTGTCGGGGCCTCCTTCACTTCGAGAGCTCCGTACCTCACCCAAAAACTGGCCTTTGAGAAGATATGTAGGCTTTTAAACCCGATGAACACCCCCATGACCTACAGCAGTACACACACATGTACCTGGTATGCCATGATGCATATGTATGTGTGTGCTACTCACAAAAAAAGAAAAAAAAAAAAAAAAAAAAAAAAATAAAAAAAAAAAAACGAAAAATATTGCGCAGCACAAACGGGGTCCGGCATGCCTTATCTTGTTATTGGCTACCTGGTACTTCCCCAGTTCAGGAGCATGCTGTCAATAATAGTAAGTCAAAAGTATTCAAATATTTCGGCCGAAGAGTGCTACGTTCGTACGTACCGGTACGTGTGTAACGTCTTTCAACCCTTTTATTGCGGGGGACCATAGCAAATAGGACCTACGATATTATACACAAAAAAAAAAACTGTATGTTTATCTATTTTTACCAAACAATATTTGGTCCTATTTACTATGGAGCCCCGTGAATAGGACTGCAGTCCCGTTTTGGGGACAGCCCAGTCAAATTCTGAGTAATTTCTCCCCCAAAGGGACTGCAGTCCTGAAACGGCCCTGACGTAGCACGGGTCTCTATATGTACCAGTACTACTGTACAGCAGTATACAACAACAATGTATCGGATGCGCCTGCTGTGTCAGGAGCGATAGCGACATACACATACATACCTGGTCGTACAGGTGGCGAGAAAAAAAAGTTGTGAATTCCGTACCCGTCCAGATTTCGTAGTATGTATGTACTGCTGTGTGTGTCCCTCGTATTTCGTCGGGCTGTAACTTCATACGACGGTATCATACCGGTACAGCAGAAAGTTATGTATGGCATGCGACATGCAGCATGCAGCTCGACGGTACCTGGTGCAACAACAAAAAAATCGGCCTGATTCTTGAGATCAATATAACATGTACTATTTATTGGAGTCAATACTGCACAATACCAGCGTCCCCGGTGGCTCGGTAGGTGGTCCGCGTGCCTGTCAAGATCAATTTCGTGGGTTCAAGTCTCACCGAGTGCATGCTCATAGGGACTTTTTCTTGCATAAAAAACTGATAAGCGGAAAGCGCGAAAGCGTCAGTTGGCTACATTCGATGAAAATCGACGAGCAGTGGGAAAGCTGAACCCTATGCGCGGCAAAAAATAAAGGCACGTACCGGGGGGGAGAAGGGACGACACCTGTGACCACGGCTTGTGCAGAAGATCGTCGAGAGTAAAACCTCCTACGAGTGGGCTGGAAAGTAAAAGTGATGAATAAAAAATATATATATATATACGATCAGAAGACAATCTTGACCAGCAGTCAGTGAGTCAGCGCGTTAAAAACCAATAATATGAACCCTGCTGCTGCTGATGTGTGTGCGGGTGTGTTCACGTTCAAAAATATTTTGGACATGTACCCGAAGGTATCTTCGTATCATAACTATTACAGACGTCCAGCACAATCAGTGTCGGCACGTCCGCACAATCAATGTGAACACAACACACACGTCCCCACAGCCGTGATTCTTCATCTTAGAATAACCATAAACCAACAAGTCCCTTACATACATCTCAACAAAATAGTCTATGCGAGGATACTCAGTAACCAAGAACCTCTCTATTATTATTACTAGTATTATGATTGCCATCCGACAATGCTGAATGTGTAGTATTGTTCCAAAAAAGACTGAGGAACAGAAAGTCTCTACATCTATTACAATCAGGCGTCAACCATGTCGACTAATGGGAACAAACCATGCTACGTGCTGGGCCAGCCGAGGTGCTGATTAGGTGGTTGGTCGGCGATGCCGTGCTCAATATTACATACTGGGATGTGATTTTTTTGACACGGTGTTGATCATGCAACAACCAGCAAACGGATGACTCGCCTTTTTTGTTCGTTCGAGGGATATGACCGATACAACGATCCGAAAAAATACAAAAACGGCCATAACTTGTCCGGAAAAAAAAAAAAAAAAAAAGGCGAGTTCTCCGTTTGTTTGTACACATGCGGTACAAATATGAGGTTTACTTTTCGGATCGAAACTCCCAAAATTGAGCGGGGCATCGCGGAAAAACCCAAATTCCTTGTAATTACTTGTTTCATGTATTAAAATCGTATTTTGGCAACATCTCTTGATGGGTGGCGAATTGGGTAATGAAAGTACTATCGATCTTCTCCGAGGGTCTTCAGCTACGCCTCCGCCAATTTTCTCCTAGACCGGGAACGACGATTTTGTTGCGAATTTTGTGTCGAAAAATTGGCGTTTTGGAGTTTCCGCCAATAACTCGTCGAGATCGAGTCGAAATATAAAAATGACTTAATATCAATATACTTTTTTTTCTGGGCGTGCAGTGTAGTGTCAGGGTCAGTGCCTCCAAATTTCACGTCCAAATTCGCAGTGGTTCACGAGATACGACCTTCGGATGGTTTTACTTGTATCCATTTTTCGGCTGGTCCAGCTCGTATTATTAATATGAATATCGTTGTGTCCCGTCCCTGTGTTCGAATGATATCCTCCATGCCCTCCGAAAGGTACGGTGCTGCGTGGTGCGAAGCGTCAAGGTACGACACGAGTACTATAGGCTAACAGCAGCAAGCACGGACCCTCTGGCAGGTAGGTACCTGGTGTATATACTCCCAAATATAGACACACCCACTCGTTGAATTCTGCACCTTCAGAATTTGTCTTCCTCGTATTCATATATACCAGGTATACGGACTGCTGTCGTATTATATTCCCCCTACCCGATAACACACATGATCGAGGTCAGACGTATGGTCAACCTGGCACTCTTTCTTGCGAAGCCTTCGTCTCTCCAACGAGAGAAGGCAGACACAAGAGTTCATTTGAGACCCCACCCACCCACCCCTCAAGCAAGGAAGTCAAGCAAGGGAAGCGTCAATCGTGACATGTTCAAGTATTATTAATAGAACATAAACTTCATCGCAGTCAGTGTACTCGTACATACAGCACAGCAGTATTAATATATGATGTACATACAGCGTTGTATGTACTACAGCAGTAGGATACCCTGGTAATGTACTTTGGGTACAGTTCTTCTTTACCCGCCGGAGGAAAGATCCCGAGTGTTCGGTTTCGTACATAACTTGTGGTAACACTCGGGGGCTTTTTGGCCGACGGGGTGGTAGCACCGGCCCCGCGGGAGGTGCTTCCACCATTCTTATCCCATACCACGTACTATCTGAAAAGAACTGCTCCGAAGATACATTATTACAAGCAGAAGGGGGTACAGGGTACCGGGCACAGGACACAGGACAAGAAACAGGATGCCGGCTAAACGGCTGGATTTTTTTGGTCTGAGAAACATGACGTACGGCAGTAGTAGTCCTTATGGTCCCACTTTTAGTGCGGTACCTTTGAGTGCGGGGCCCCGCTCAAGTGCGGTGAAAATATCTTGCACGACTTCGTGACACTCAAGTGCGGCCACCGCACTAAGGTGGGACCTTCACGGAAGCAAGACCAGGGATCTCTGGCGTTGACGCCACGGAGTTGTGCGACGTGTTGGTGGACCTGGACATATCCCCGGGCAAGCCCGCACACAAGGCCGCCATAGACGCAACCATTACGGGGGACCACAATAAATAGGACCAAACATAGTTAGTAAATATAGGTGAATATATAGGTTTTTATGTACACCATAGGTCCTATTAACTATGGACCCCCGTAATAGGGTGTGGGCATCAGTACAAAAAGGACGAGGAGGACAGAGTAGGGGCTATGCGACTGGATGAGAGACACGAGTTGAAGGCAGAAACTATCCACGCGGTCGTACCGGAGGGAACGTTTCTGGTAGCGAGGGCGAGGACGGCGGCGACGAGACCGCGGGGGTCAGGGGTATCGATGCGCCGCTGTCTTTCGCGCAGATTTCGTCGAAGTGCTGTTCCTTCGAGAGTTCAGCGGAGTCACGAAACAATGACATTTGGGAATTCCGGAGCGCGAAATGAGTTTCGCCAGCAAGCCGTACTACGTGCGTGATGCAGTGTGGTGGGTGGTGTAGTCGAGCAACGATCGTTGCGTATACGTACAGCGTATAGTATTGCCGCTTGGTATTGCTGCTGCTGTATTAAACCGTTGTACCAAGGATTCGGGCCACGCAGTCGTGCGTGCGGACGGATGCACACATGTTTCGAAGCCGAGCTGCTGTAAATACGGCACAGCAGTGCAGACCGCTTGTGATGGTTACTTTTGTTGTCTTGAGAACAGTATTAATAGTAACCCTGTTCAAAAACCCTTTTTAGTACTGCAGATGTACGTGAGCCTAAATTCGACACTAATTTCAAGTGTTTTGTCCTCACAACGGACGGGAGTGAGTGCACTCAGTCCTAAACGGGTCAAACCGTTCTTTCTACCAGGTACCCAACTGCTTGCAGTAAACCTATTAATAGCGGTGTTCGTCTACAGCAGTTCCATCTCCCATGAGAATAAAATGCGAAACAAGCCAACGTTTCTTCAATTCCATTCTGCTCAATGTGGAAGCAGTAGCAGCGGTGTATCGTATGACAAAGAGGCCTTGACGGGCCTGATCACATCATGAATCACGACTGCTGCGCTTGAATAGCTCTCACCGCCTCCTGAGCTGTTCAGAGTATCTTGCCTTCCATTGCTACCCATTATATCCCATTTGAGTGCGGGGTCCCACTTACTATTAATAAGCTGTAACCCTTTAGGACTGCAGTCCCGCTTGGGAGACAAATTACTTGGAATTTGAGACTAAAACGGAACCGCAGGACTACAAGGGTCAAGTGAGAATATATATCCTTTGGCGACCCACCCTGCTCAAGCGGGACCACGAGTGCTTGTTGTAAAGTCAGCACAACGGCTCCACAGCAGTTTCTTATTATTTTATTTTCAGCGTGGCTTTCTCGGCGTTCGTTTTCTGGTAGTATATTGGTAACTGAGCCATATACTGTATATATTGGTACGAACCTACCCCGGGTAGGTTTCCTGTTCGGCAATGTGTGTAATATAGTATCTATCGGATTTATAAACACGCGAAAAAGCACACTCCCTGAGATGACTTCCCCAGACGATTTTTTGCGTTATAGCAACGAGGTGGCATGGGCGTCTTGGGAAATATCTCGTCGATGTGTGTATACAACATGTTACCGGAAGCCGATCGCTTCGGTGGTTTAGTGGCATATACTCCCGAATGCTGCTTGTTATTAATAATAGAGTATTTGACTCGGTGAGTTCAAATCCAACCGCCGTGGTGAGAGTTTCACTATTTTGGAACAACAAAAAATCACTATTTTGCAACAACAAAAAAGGAACTTGGGAATCAACTGCTGGTGAGAGCGCGTGCGTAGCTTGCAGCTTGGGTATGCAAGCAGATACCGTATTCGACGCTATTTATAGTCGACGAGGGAAGAAATGGCTGAACAGCAGTCTTCTCGCGAGAAAAATGAAGGCAAGAACCGTAGTGGGGAGGAGGGGAGGAGAGCCTGACCCCGGATCAGAGTTACAAGTACGTACGTATAAAGTGCGCGAGAGGGAGAGAGAAAATCACCAGGTAAAAGGGCGAACACGAAAAAATAATGCCCCAATAGGGCAAGCACGAAGAACGGGAATCATTTATTTTCTGGATTCGGGGAGACGAATGGGAAGAAAATAATAATTATTAGAAGAAAAAAAAAAGTCCATAATTTTATATGAAGAAAAATAAAATAAAAATAAAATATGACCCGAAGGCTCTGCGTTTGCACTTTCCACCACGTGGACAAAATAAGCTTGGAAATTTGTCCGAGGGTGTGTGCAATCTTACTATTACAGGGGACCATAGTAAATAGGACCAAATATTGTTAGTAAAAATAAGTAAATATATAGGTTTTTGTGTACATCATACGTCCTATTAACTATGGACCCCCGTAATATTAATATAATACCTAGTACCAACAATTGTGCATACCACACATACGAATGGTACATAGGCTACTAGGTATGGTATAGCGGTAACAAAGAGGCCATCTGCTATTATTGCTTCTAGGTCAGGCAGACCGTACGTACGTACATTCTGGGTATTCGCGGACGCTTGCTTCCAAGAAGACTGCTTGTACGATGAAGATGTCTGGAGACAGCACTTACTTTCACCCCCTTGACAGACAGCAACTTTGCCTCGACTGGCACCAAACTACTAGGTTTTAGCGTGAAAGACTCGGCCCTACACCGTTGACAGCGCACGTTTTGCGTTGCTGTCCTTGACACGTCTGCTGACATCCTTGACTTTACTATTACGGTGGGCCATAGTAAATAGGACCCACAGTATACACAAAACCCTATATATTTCCCTATTTTTACTATCAATATTTGGTCCTATTAAACTATGGTCCCCCGTAATATTAATATTAATACATGCCAGGTACAACAGCAGTTTAATTTATTAATAATCAATAGTCAATACAGAAGGAGCACAATTACAACACCCCCGGCAGCCCCGTTAGAAGCAAATACCAAAGTTGCGAAGAACGCACGCCAGGATATGCTGCTGCTGTATGGGGTACGACGGTGTATGATCAGGTATATCAGGTATGATCTATGGCACACCGCCCGAGCAAGCACAAGCCCTGTTCCTGTTCCACATGCGCGGCTAGGGTATTTCATTCGTATGGGGCTACACTATAACCTAGAGAGCCTGTACATAGTTTCATCACGTCCTTCATCCCTTCTCATCCATTCTTCATCCACACCATCGACACTTGCTGCTGCTGCTGCTGCTGTGCTGCTGCAGCAGCTGAAAGTATTGCAAACGCAAACGCTTTGACACCGACACTCGTATTACACAGCAGTATTTGACCCTGCCGCTGATACGAGCACTAAATTATTAATGGTATTGCTGCTGTACGGGTAGGACCAGTACGTGATACCAATTACCAGGTGCCTGGTGCCATTTTTTATAAGCTCATTTTCATAGTTTGATGTTCACACACCGTCTCTCTGTCCTTGTCGATCGAAACACTTTAGCTCTGCCGCTGCTGTCGCTGTTGCTGTTGCCGTGAATTCCCAACCCAAGTTGCGCTTGTGGGTGTTGCCTGCGTCTGTGCTGTCTTGTTGACTACTTTGCTGCGAGTGAACAAAAACAAGAAACCCTGTTATTATGAATACGTACACAGCAGTAAAGTAGGTCCTGGAGTATGTCATTGACCACCGTGTATACGTACCAAGTCCAATATGTCTTGCACTCACTTTCTTCGAGACCAGGCTTCTCTCGGTCGTTTCCCGAGCACTCATCGACGAAGTACAAGCGCCAGCTGCTGCTGCCGCCACCACCACCGCCCCCGCCGCCTTGAGCAGCCTCCGCTTGTCACCGCTAGTGCGACTGCTGCCGCTGCTGCCGTCCGGTTTCTTCCTGTTTCCTCTCGTGTCTCCCTATCAACGCCGCCGCTGCTGCAGCTCCTGACCCTGGTTGTTCAATCTGCCACCCACCAGCCAAAAATACTAGACGTGCTTGTTGTCCCGTCCGCTCGCGTTGCGTGCTCGTTCAGCAGACTGCCCGCTATACGCAGCTGAAAATGATCGCAAAATAAGATGACCCGGTCAGGTTCCACGGCTGCCTCTCCAGTCTCCAGCAGACTCTCTGTGGTGCTCCGTCTGGTGCTACAGGCAAGTGACAGCAATAAAAATGTGACTCGTCTAAACTACAGAAGCGGTTTCGGAGCGCGATTTTTCAGATCCTTTTGACAGGCATTCCCGCTCCTGACACCTGGTGGCAGGACGACGACGGCCGCGAGCCGGAGTGTTGCACTTCCTCACAGACAACAGCTATCTGGCCTAAAGACCCGGCGGGAGCGCGCAAGCGAGCGTGCCGAGCTTGATGCTTGATCGCTGCTGCCTGTCGCAATCCAAAACTCTCCCCCCCTGTCAAGTAGTTTTTTTTTGGAACCGTAAAAATGGAGATAAATCTGCCGAAATTGAAAACGAATCACAGCTGCTGTGTAGTGCTGGATGAGATGTCCTCGCCCGTGCTTCGCACCAAAGAGTGACTGGAATTCCTGGTGCGCTCGTGCTTGGACAATTGTGAGATCCAAAAATAACGCTTGGCGGTGAGACGTGGTGTGGTGCTGGTGGTGCTGTGGTGCCACTGGCTTGTGTTTTTATGTTTCGAATATTCAGTTGTTTCCCGGTTTCTTCTCAGTTTTTTTTTTGGATTTTTATTTTTTCTTGCTGCTGTGATTTTTTTTTGTTTCCCCGAATCGTCCCGAGCCTCTGATCGTCCCCGTCGAATCAGCCCCGTTACCCTTAATGAAGTCGCCGTTGAATAAAACTGAAACCCAATCATCATGCCATCATGAGACGGTGCAATGGGAAATAGGCGCTGTCGACACTGGCTTCTGCTTCACTGCTGCACTGCGAGTAGCTGCCTCCCTATAAAAAAAGCTGCATCATGAAGGCCATCAAGTTTTTGTTGATGTCTTCTGCCGCCATCAGCGGAAATGCGTTTCAGGTGCGACCGACGACCACCTCCTCAGCGGTGACATCGTCAAGGTCATCGTCATTCATACAGCAGGGTGCCTCGAAAAGAGACACTGCTGACGAAGGCGATAGCCGGCGTTCGTTCCTGGAGAAAGCAAGGTGGGGAGACTTACACAGGCCCTCGCGGATGCGCATGTATGCTGTGTTGTAGGCTGCAGGTAGTTGCGAATGCTTTGTAGATGGGGACTGCAGCTGCCAATTTCGAAATCCAAGACGTTCTTCAGCGACAGTCAGAACGAGGTATCGACTACAGTAAAAATAAATGCACATGTTTTCTCCTTCTGTTCTACTATACGTATGATTAACATTAATAGTTCGGAGTTCAGAGTTCAGCATGTTTCCTCGTCGTACCTGCTACCAGTCACTTCTTCGAGTTTGACCGACCCACTCCGCTTCCTTGCCATTGTTGCGATTCCATTCAAGCAATAATCCACAGAGTGAGGCCATCCTTGACTCGCACACGGGCTTTATCGCATGAGTGGGGCACCGGTCGGGGAGCCCCGACCCTCCTCCCGCCTGTGAAGTTTGGTGCTACTGCTGTATTTAAATATTGTAGGTACTTCAAGCTCGGTCTCGCGGTCAATCACGTAACTTTTACATGCTGCAGCAGCTGCGTGCAGCGATACAGTCAGTAGTGTACCCTTTCATCCTGCTGCAATTGGTACGGAATGCTCGAAGAACAAGATTTACGGCTTTACTGCTCTACGTGCTACGCCTATACTGCATGCTTGCTGCTGCTGTCGTCTCCGTGCGTTTGTCATCCATTCTGAAATTGATGTCGAGCGGCTTAACTTGTATCGTTTCGTCACGTGTTGATTCATTTGGGGTTTCATTTCTCATCACTTAAGAACGTCCAGCTGACCTCTCCACTTCGTGGCAATTCCCTTCAACCAATAATCCACGGGGTTTGAAAGGCCAGCCTTGAAAAGCACACGGGCTGCTTTGCCAGCTGGGCGGGGTAAATTTTATACGTCACGGGACAGCTTTCGCGGACTTTATTTGCGCGCCGCGCAATGTATATAAAACCCCTGTTCTGGCAGGGACTGGAGCAATGTATAGTCATTCCCATTGACTAGAGCCAACTTTTATAAGAATCCTCGGCAGACATCGATCGGCAAAACCGACGACACCGTCATGATATCTGAACGGAATGCGCTGGTTAAGGTGTCCGACCCAGCCTAGTATCACAGTGCTCACACCTCGGTCGGTGATACGTGGCGTGGGCTAACCAGGCGTCTGATAAAAAAAACATTTTGGCACTGGTCTGTAGAAAACAGACAACAAAAAACCTCTACCCCTCTCCGATGGCAAAAAATAGACAATTTTTCAGGTTTGACATCGATCGACAAACCCAACGATTACGTCACGAACTCTGAATGAAGCGCGCTGGATAGAGGCTCCGACCTACACTAGTATCACAGTTCTCACACCTCGGTCGGTGTTATGTGGCGTGGGTGGGCCAGGCGTCTACTAAAAACATATTTGGCAGCTGGTGTGTAGAAAACAGACGACAAAAACTCTCGATTCCTCTCCGTTGGCACGAAACAGAACTTTTTAAAAGCTTTGACGAAGAGCATAGGACGCCGCGGCCAACCTCTCGCCCCCTAGATCACGGATTCCAATTATACCTCCCAGGCCATAATTTACTCTCGTTGGCCTTGCCCGGTACCAAGCTCGTTGACCGTGGGTAGATTATATGTCGAGATCGAAGGTCCATCGTCGCGTGACTGCGGGTGTGCGAGCTCCGAGCTGTGTCTTTCTTCTTCTAGTGTGTGTGCGGCGTGATATCACGTGGTTCCCGTGGTTCCCGTCAATACAGCGATTTTATTGGAAGATGGCTCCCGTCGTTCGCGTTATTTCAGCCATCTGATTGGAAGATAGCTAGCGTCAACTGCCCCGTGTTACTTTAGACTTACCGCTGGGGGTAAATTTTATACGTCACGGGACAGCTTTCGCGGACTTTATTTGCGCGCCGCGCAATGTATATGAAACCCCTGTTCTGGCAGGGACTGGAGCAATGTATAGTCATTCCCATTGACTAGAGCCAACTTTTATAAGAATCCTCGGCAGACATCGATCGGCAAAACCGACGACACCGTCATGATATCTGAACGGAATGCGCTGGTTAAGGTCTCCGACCCAGCCTAGTATCAAAGTGCTCACACCTCGGTCGGTGATACGTGGCGTGGGCTAACCAGGCGTCTGATAAAAAAAACATTTTGGCACTGGTCTGTAGAAAACAGACAACAAAAAACCTCTACCCCTCTCCGATGGCAAAAAATAGACAATTTTTCAGGTTTGACATCGATCGACAAACCCAACGATTACGTCACGAACTCTGAATGAAGCGCGCTGGATAGAGGCTCCGACCTACACTAGTATCACAGTTCTCACACCTCGGTCGGTGTTATGTGGCGTGGGTGGGCCAGGCGTCTACTAAAAACATATTTGGCAGCTGGTGTGTAGAAAACAGACGACAAAAACTCTCGATTCCTCTCCGTTGGCACGAAACAGAACTTTTTAAAAGCTTTGACGAAGAGCATAGGACGCCGCGGCCAACCTCTCGCCCCCTAGATCACGGATTCCAATTATACCTCCCAGGCCATAATTTACTCTCGTTGGCCTTGCCCGGTACCAAGCTCGTTGACCGTGGGTAGATTATATGTCGAGATCGAAGGTCCATCGTCGCGTGACTGCGGGTGTGCGAGCTCCGAGCTGTGTCTTTCTTCTTCTAGTGTGTGTGCGGCGTGATATCACGTGGTTCCCGTGGTTCCCGTCAATACAGCGATTTTATTGGAAGATGGCTCCCGTCGTTCGCGTTATTTCAGCCATCTGATTGGAAGATAGCTAGCGTCAACTGCCCCGTGTTACTTTAGACTTACCGCTGGGCGGGGCGCGGGCCGGGCGCAGCCGCCTCGCCCCGACCCGCTCTACCGCCGCCTCGCCTGTGAAGTCGCGAGCGCGCGTTTGGTCGTCCCGAAATATTAAGTGACAAGGTACTCATCAGCAGCGGCTACGAGCCCTGAGGGTGTGTTCGGTCGTCGTATATAACTGGCAAGGTAGACAGCATCAGGGCGAGGCTGGAGCGCATGGTTTGGTCGAAATGAGGATTTCTCGCATCTCTTGCGGTCTTTTGAGATATTTTTGCTTGCAATCGGCGTCCCCGGTGGCTTGGTAGGTGGTCCGCGTGGCTATCAAAATCAATTGCGTGGCTTCGAGTCTCACCGAGTGCGTGCTCGGCGGGACTTTTTCTTGCTTAAAAAAATTATTTGCGGAAAGCGCGAAAGCGTGAGTTAGCTGCATTTGATGAAAATCGACGAGCAGTGGGAATGCTGAACCCTACGCGCGACAAAAAATAGAGGCATGTACCGAGGGGGAGAAGGGACGACACCTGTGACCACGGCTTGTACAGAAGATCGCTGAGGGTAAAACCCTCCTACGAGTTAGACCTATGCCAATGGAAACGAAAATTTCTCACAAAAAAGTTTGAATACCAAAGATACCCGGCAGAATTTTCCAGGTACAGCTTGCTATGGGCACGTTTCTTCAAACGGAAAGTTCCAAACTTTTGGAAAAGCCCGAAAAAACAATTCTGGAGCCGATGTTGGGCCAAGATCGGTTTCAGAAAAACTCAGACGGATGTTTGGTTCGAAGCGGCGAGATTCCGAGTCCTCGACAAACACCGATCGACAAAACCGACGACCGCGTCATGAAATCTGAACGGAGTGCGCTCGTTAGGAGCTCCTACCCACCCTAGGGTCACCGTGTTCACACAATGGTCGGTGACATGTGGCGGGCGCTGGCCAGGCGTACGATAAAAAACAATTAGCTGCTGGTGTGCACAAAGCAGCAAGACAAAAATTCTCGATCCGTATCGAATGGCAAAAAACAGGCTTTTTTTTCAGGTTTGGGAGGAACGCCGCCGGCAAGCTCTCGCCCCCTAGAGCATGGATCCACTTTCTATCTTAGAGGCCGTCATCTATACTCGTTGACCTTGCTCGACACCAAGCGGGTTGGCCGTGGGCTGGCTCTATGTCGTGATCGAGCGTCTATCGTCGCACGAGTTGATTTTTATCAGCGTGTTGACAAGTTGCAACGAGAGAAAACAAATTGCGCCGCCTGCAGGCGTTAGATAAAAAAAGAAGAAGAAAAATCAAACATTTTTTTCCCTTTTTTCCCACAGCGGCGGTACGAGGATACTTTCGGCTGTTTTTTTAAAGCGATCTTTTTGAAAGAAAACTTTTGGACTTCGCGTTTCCGTTGGCATAGGTCTTAGACTGGAAAGTGAAAGTGACTGCTAAAAAAAAAAAAAGAAAAAAGAAAAAGGGAGCCGACCCGAGCTCGCTCCTGCTACTACTGTGTATCTTGCCAGTTATTATTCACGACGTCCGAACACACGCTCGGGCCTCGTAGCCGCTGCTTCTGTGTAGCTTGCCTCTTGTTCGGGACGAGCGCACACACGCTCGTGCCTCGCAGCTGCAAGCTCGCGTCAGATCCTTTCATTCTTCGCAAGGGAAGATTCGTGGAATGCTCATCCCGACCCAATTATGCCCTCAGGCCTCGCCCTGCTGCTGCTGCTGCTTTTTATCTTAAACCTGCCAGTTATTTACGACGAGCGGACAAACGTTTGGGCCTCGTAGCCGCTGGTAGGCTTCGTATCGATCGCGATCGATCGATGGAGATAGATGGATAGACAGCTACGTGTTAATATTACGGGGGTCCATAGTTAACAGGACCCATGGTGTACATAAAAACCTATACATATGCCTATTTTTACTAACAAAATTTGGTCCCGTTAACTATGGACCCCCGTAATAGTAAGAATTCGTGAGCGCCCATCAAAAGTTACTCGTAGACTAACGAAATGTGACGTGGAAGTGCTCTTGGGCTCTCGGTGGACCAGCAGACCGATTCCTGTCGAAAAATTCGGAGAGCCCAACAAAATAACTCCTGATGAAATATTTAATATGTGCGTTGTTCTCGACAGAAATTTCAAGACCGGACAGAGCCAAATACTGCTGTTCCAGGTGTATCAGATCTACTGTCGAGTTGACGGTTGATCGGTTGCAGATCCGTTGAGTGCTTCACGTTGGATCAAGTAGGAAGCGTTCGAGAGGGGAATGGAAAAAATCGATGGAATTAGAGGTCAAAACGTTGTTGAAAGGCAAAGGATTCGGGGATTTAATTCAGGGTGTTAGCCAAAAACAGGCCTGCCTGATCAATTTTGGACCAAGAACGGGTATTACGGGGGACCATAGTAAATAGGACCTACGGTCCATACAAAAACCTATATAGTTACCTATTTTTACTTACAATGTTGGGTCTTATTTACTATGGTCCCCCGTCAGAGTGCTTAAACCAAGTACAAATTACACACCAGGAGCCCTGCGATTGGCCAGCTTCACATCGTACCTGACTTTGGCTTGAAAGGGCCAGGTACACCTGGATGTATCTATTAATGCTTTGTTTACGCAGCTTTCAAATACTGTTTTTGCTGAATTTTGAGCCAATCAGAGGGCATACGTACACTGCCTCCTATACGCCCTACACGAAGACATGGCCACACTGCTGTACGCATATACGACCCACCAATACCGATACATGTAAGATACGCTCGTTTTGAACACCAATGACGATGGACGCAGACTGCAATTCGTCTGCCACATGCCACACCACGCAGGTGGGTTCCCCTTTGATATCTCGTACAGCAAAAAACTTCGTGCCGCCGTGTGCAAGCGGTTCCTCGAGGGTGGTCGAAGCTTCACAGCTGGCAACGGGGCGGGGGCAGGTGTACTCATTTGTTGCTTGACTTAGTCATTTGACCATTGACCCCGCATCCCTTTCGAGACGGAGCAACGGGGCGGGGGCGGGGCGGGGGGGGGTGCAGAAGTACTTTTTCTATGGTGCACGAGGTCTCTTCCTATTAAAATGCTGGTGCTGCATGCTGAAATGATGTAGATAGCGAGCAACCTCAAATTAAGTCCGATAGTTGTGCTGTTCTGTACGAATGCGAGCGATGTGGCTATGCCGCAAGAGTGTTATTAATATTAATAGTGATCACGAAATAAATCAAAACTCACACACATATACTTCGTATACGACGTATGATACATGTTACACCTTATTCAGAATGCTCCCTACAAGTTGTCGATGCGCGAAACACAGCATGTTTGTTTGTGATTTCTCATGGCCCAAAACACCGCATGTGGCGTGTTGTTTTTACTTGGTTTCGGTATATACTTTGTCTTGGCTCGAATGGAGAAGACGCACCTGTGTTTGGCTTTTCCCCCCGCTCAAGAATGCTCGTTCGAAGATTTGGAAGAGATCGTCAGAAACATTTGTCGGAATTTTCTCCTAAACCCCGAAAAAGGTGCTGAGTAGCCGCTAAACTGAAACCCTGTCTAAGATTCCGGCCTACTGAACATCAGGTATACGTTACGATGCGCACGATGCTCGGTGCAGGGCATAATAAGCTTCAGCAATAGTGTGCCCTTTTTCCTTGAAAACGGTTGCAATTTTGCGGTATTTCCCAAATTCCCACCTTTTACAATGGCTGTATCATACTACTCTCGACGGACGTGTGAGGAACGTTTAAACGTGACGGTAGTATGAAAATCAAACTGTCCTTGCGTTTCCGTCCAAAGTGGTATTCTATGCTTGCTGGCGGATTTCCAGGGTCCATCCATCCAGTCTCCACGGGCAGGCGTGTGTCGGCATCCGTGCCATCATGTAGATTTCTTGCCGTACCTCTTGCGAAGTCCAGAGGCGACACATTTTCTGCTACTCTAGTCGTTCCTTCTTCAAACGCAGCCACGCAACATGCTCTACTGCTGTAGGGTATAACAATGGCTGCGTGTTTTTCAGTATTTCAGAATTTTCGAGGAATATTCTCTAGAAGTCCGAGTGGATATCAGAGCCCATCTTAACGGGGAGCGCTAAATTCCGTTGTTTGGATAAAATTTGAATTCCAATGAATTCTAATTTGATTTCGAAAAAAAAACGTGTTTGTATCCTCTATCGGGACACGGCGTATTAATTGTCAAACAAAAAGGGAGTTCGGAATGACCTGGAATAACGCACCGCGTCACACAACGCCCAGCCGACAAACAGCGACGAGAGTCGACGAGGGTAGACGAGAGCGAAGGTTCGCGTTGTCGCGTGCGCGCCGCTGCCAGCCTCTTTTTCTTTTTGGTGGCGCAGGATAGGAAGCCATCACTCTCAAGGTGCCTTGGGTGGGCGGAGAGAGCTCTCAAGCGCCACGTTCGGAACAGCAACGGTGATGCAGCTATCGAGGTCTCGAGCGTATCCTCTGTTTTTTTGCTCGTTTGCTCGGTTTTCGTGATGGTTGGCCGATCGAGCAGGCCGAACAATTGGACTTGCGGCCGCCATGATTTATTTTGAGGCGCCACCGCCGGGGTACGATGTGCTATGGTCTGTGGCTGTGGGCGCGGCTATTGCTCCGGTCGCCTCTCGTTGAGGTTCGCGTTTTATCGCCTCGATCGTGGTCCAAAACTCACCCCAGACTCGACCGGGGGTGTTGACCCACCATGAATATGCCTCATTAAGGCTGGTCAACTCTCAAATTCCATATAGAAATAAAAAAAATCAAACGAAAAAAGTCCCAAAAGACTTTTCACTTGAATTGAATTCTTCTAATTTGCCTTGGGAATGCCTGCCTGATGATTCACTCTTCGGCCAATCAGATGCAAATTAAATCAGAAAAAAAAAAAATCAAACCAAACTGAAAAAAATAAAAGTCTTCGACAAGATAGGCCCTTGGGGTTTCACAGGGAAAATAATTGCCAAGATAAATGTCGATTTGCGATATCGGCCACAGGAACCATCTCGGTTAACCCTGTTAGGAGTGCGGTCTGGTTTTGGGGCCAAACTACTCATATTACAAGTAGTTTGTCCCCAAATCTGGACTGCGCCCCCTAAAAGGGATAAAGGGCCTGCAGGGTCCGCTAAGTGTCCCCACTACAAAAAAAAAAAAAAGAAGTGCGAAATGATTTTTACGACACGCGCTCGGTACCAAGTCACTTGTTTGTGTTGGGTGTGCTCACGCTTGGCTGTGCAGTCGAAAATACTACTCTCTCTCTCCTCGTTGTTTCGGTCGCTCTGCCTGCGTAATCTCCCGCGGGCCCTCTTTCATTTGGCATATCCCCGGTTATGGCGGAGGCCGAAGAGGGTTGCCGCGGTGTGTAGGGTAGGTCGGGTGTCGTTTGCCGTCCGACAAGGCACGGTGCATGATCCACCCACCCACCCATCCATCCATCCATCCGTCCGTACATTCGTTCATCCATCCGTCCGTCCATCCATCCATCCATCCATCCGTCCATCCATCCATCCATCCATCCATCCATCCATCCATCCATCCACCCATCCATCCATCCATCCATCCATGCATCCATTCGTCCGTCCGTCCATCCATCCACCAATCTATCCATCCATCCATCCATCCACTCATCCATCCATCCGTCCATCCATCCATCCGTCCATCCATCCATCCATCTATGCATCCATCCATCCATCCGAGGCTTTTCAGCCGCTCAGGAAGTAACCAGCACTATTTTAGTATTAATACGAAGTATTAAATAATGGGTTGCAGGTATGAGCAGCCTTTTGACTGACACAGCGTCGTGCGTCTCGTGTGATACTGCTGCACGGCTTATCGCATATGGTTCGCCTGATACATCACGTGACTCGCTTTATATCGTGTGATACGCCTCTATATCTATTGTGACACGCTTGCTCATCTCCTGTACGAATACGCCTCCTTCTTATCGTGCGGTGCGCCTTACCAGGTACAGTATGCCATTTGACCCGCCTTATCTCGTGTGATACGTCTCCTTGTCTGGTGTGATACACCTTATGATAGCTCAAGCGATACGCCTTATGGTATCTCATGTGGCACGCGCTGTCTCGTGCGTTACGCCTGCTTACATCATGTGGTACGCCTTACGGTGTATCATGTAATACTCCTTATCTCGTGTGACATGCCTGCTTATCCCGTGCGATACGCGGCGCCTTATGAGACATCATGGGGCACGCATTATCTCGCGGGGTATGCTTCGTTATCTCGTGTATATATGACATTTAGACACCTTAGTACGTACAGTATATCTAATGTGACACGCAGTATCTCCTGTGATTCGGTACGGCTTACTGCTGTCTGGTGCCTCGCAGCGCTGCGGCCGTGGGAGCTGTGGTATGGTCGGGCGTTGCTGACGATGCGCTGGCTGGCCCCGAACGCCCGTCCGCCAGAGGTCTTGCGGCAACTTCCGTACAGGTGAGGGGTCGTAGGGTGGGGGAGGGGAGAGTGGAGGTAGTGGATGCGTGGGGAGGGGGGGGGGGGTTCATTTGCCAGAGGCCTGGTGAGAACCTCAGTACAAGTGGGAGATGGCGAAGAGGGAGTTGGGGAGATGCGAGGAAGGGGAGAAGGAGAGGTTGAACTCATGTCATGCATGGCCGTAGTCGTATGACCATAGACCCTCGCACCCCTACGGTGCCGAGACGGAGCACGTCGGGTTTTCACCGACCAGGCAGATACTGCTTGCACCAAGCGCGGAGCGAGACATGAGGTGTAAGGCGAGTCGCACGAAGGGTGACCTGCATCCTACTAAGAACAACTTGTGAGTCGGACTTTCTTGCATATATATATATACGGATGGCAGTGTCGAAAGGGTATATTTGTTTCCGGGTGTGGCCATTTCCAGAGACAGCAATACTGTGAAACTGCCTCGTGGATGGGTGCCTTACCATATACGCACGACGTGATACAACCATTCGGCGGGGGGGCGGGGGGCGGGGGGCGGGAGAGAGTTGTGTTGCTGTCATGAGTGGACGCGGCGTGGTGTTGCCTGGTGTTACGTGCGGTGCGTGTTGAGTCGATAAGATGGGGTCTGTCGTGCCGTGTCATGAGGTTAAATGAAGCCCGTCTGCAATGCAATAGCCCTCATCTTTGGAGCTCGAGCGACTTGGACTCAGATGAAGAGTATGAAAACGGGCTCTTCCGACGGGTGGGCACGAAATGTGGCCATTGAGGAAGAAACGCCCGATCTGCCCACGCCTACAGCCAAAAAATCGTCAAGGGGGAGGGGGGGGGAGGGAGGGGGGGGTGTCGCGATGAGAACCAGGTAACAGTTTGGCTGGTTGCACTCGAGGCTAATAGTGCAGCAGCTTCAAGTGGCGTCATTTATAGCGTGTCATCAATACACACAGTACGTAGGTATACCATTCTTGACGAAAACATAATGACCGTTTGGGTACTCATAATATTGCGCAATGGTTCCTTTCGATTTCGGACTGTGTGGTCTTTTATAGAGCCGTCAAATGAAGGCGAGATGGGTTGTTGGCGCGATTTGTAGTGTGCATTTATTTATGCACACAATCAGGAGTGGTGTACCACCAAACTGAGCCCCCGCCGGCGTTTCGTCTTCAGTTTATCGGCTAACTAAAAAAATTGAAAAAAACGGCCCTCTCGACTCTTTTTTTCGATTCCTACCGAATCGCGAAAAGTCAGTTGTCGGCTCAAACCGACAAGAAACGGCCGACCAAGAAAAAAAAATACGTCTCTCTGTCTGCAAAAAGTGAAGACCATTTGGGTATTCAATTTTGTACACACAAACGTCCAAACCAATCGATGCATCGTATTTACGTGCTTCTGCACAGACGTGTCAAAACCGACAATTTTTTACTTTTTCCGTTCTTTGGTGTTGCCATAACAATGTAAGCCCTGACCGCTAAAAGGCACGCCGTGGACGTGTTTAAGCCTTCCGCAGTAAGGCATGCCGCAGGAAAAAATACAATTGGTGGCGCAGCTTTACCCTTTTTTTAGTGCAGCAATCGCGTTTGGGAACAAACCTATCAAATTCCAAGTACTTTTCCCCAAGACTGGACGGCAGTCCGAAACAAGGTTAAGGCCTCTCTACCTCCACGACCTTTATATGCCTTATATGCCTTCCCAAAAGCCTTAGACTTGCCCTACCGACTTTTTCGCCCTACGAAGCATGCCATGGATCCCTTCGTAGGTGCCCCCGAATCCCGGTTTGAGGGAGTTCGTATGCGTAACGGCAGTATTTTGGCACCGTCAAATACTGAACAAGCACATTCGAACACACCCCACACGTGCCCTATCCCTCATCCCCCTTTTGTCTGTTGGACTATTTTGCCTTGCTGAAGCAATGCACGCAAGACACCGAACAGCGTCCTAGGTACACCTTTCCTGGGCACGGGCTTTAAGGCCAACAATAATGCATAGCATTGCAGGCTTGGCCGCCTCAATCTGCTTTGAGTCTCCCCTCACGTGGCCCCGAACCCCTTTTTCAAGGAAATTGTTATTACAGGGGACCATAGTAAATAGGACCAAATATTGTTGGCAAAAATAGGGAAATATATAGGTTTTATGTACCGTAGGTCCTATCTACTATGGCCCTCCGTAATACCTATAGCGGCGATATTTTAGCGCATTAAACCCGCTTTTTTGCCCCTTTTGTTGCCTTACGCAAGCATGGCACGCAAGGCAGCAAGCGGCGTCTAAGGCAAGCCTCTGCCAGATAAGGGGAAGGGGCTTCAAGGCATCCTCCAAGGGGGTAGCTTAGCGGATAGGGCTTTACCACAACGTCCGCTTTCGAGTTTGAACCAAACTATTAATTTTTTTTTTTTCTTGCAGCTTCTGACTGTTTTCTGTTTTTTTTTCTTCTTCTTGTGTCTTCTGTGTGTGCATGTTTTTTGTTTGTTGTGTTTTGTTGTGCAGCTGCTCGGGACGGCGAAACAACCGATCGACGTGTCGGTGCTCTACCCCAAGCAGTGGACCGTCACCAAAACTCCAGGTCAGTACTCGTACCTCACTTTGCATTGCCTCGGACCGCATTCGCATTGCATGACGTCGCCTTTTGCATCGTATTGTATCGCGTTTATTTGCATTGAATTGCGCCACATCGTATCGGATATACGTTTCTGCATCGCGTTTGCATCGCGTCGTGTCGCATTTGTCTTGCCCCGCGTCGAATATTGTATCATCGTCTCTGCTATAGCATTGGTTATCGTATCGAAAGTTCCCGATATTATATCGGAATTTCGATATATCGAAATATCGGAAATACCGGACTTTCGATATATCGAAATGTCGAACTTCCGATAGATCGAAATATCGGAATTTCGATATATCGAAATATCGGACTTTCGATGTATCGAAATATCGAACGTTCATGCATTTTAGTGTCGAAATATCGAAGTTTGATTTTAGTGTGTCGCAATGCACCGCACCATGTCACGCCGTGTCGCAGCCTATGCAAGTATGACATCGAGTGTCGTCGTCTTCTCGATCGCAAGGGCGCCAGTAACGACTACTACTGCTTTCGTACTGATGTACATACGACGAGTGACAGCAGTTGCAGTGTGTGTTTTTAAGTGCGCAATAATACTTGCGCTGCGGAAATATCATGGAAAATCCGTGGGAAACTATGGGAAACTGGGGGAAACAATGGAAATCGTGAAAAACCACGAGAAACCATGGAAAACCACGGATCATCACCAAACACTCACGGAATACCACGCGCGTAAAATCACGGAACACCATGGGCGTAAATCATGGAAATCACGGGGGGAAAAGAAGAAGGGGTTGACGGGAAACGATGGCACGTCGCGGAACATTGCTCGTTTAGAATGCAAAATGATTGAAGGAAAAACGACACTCCAAAATCTGAAACTACGAATTGGCGCGTGAACAGGGAAGGGCATCTCCATCCAGGACTACAAGTATGCCGACAGAGCTTTCTCTCTGTCGCGGTCTTTGCCGAGCGGGAAGACAGGCGTGAACGACCTCCCCGTGTCTTTCTACACGGACGTGCTCTTCGACCTCGATGTGAGAACGTACTGTGGAACGTACTGCACAACCTACTGTCGAATCTACTGCAGAACCTTCTGCGAAATTTACTGCAGAGCCAAGTAAGTGTACAGTCTACTACTGCTGTAGAACCTGCTGTAGAACCTACCGTAGAAAATACTGTAGAACCTGCTGTCGCACATACTTTGGAACCTACTGTAGAACTACTGTACATGAAATGGAGATACAGGCGCCTTCCTACAGTAGAAAGTACTGTAGAACCTACTTTGCGCGAGGGGTGCACCTGCAAAATTTCCTGAGGCTCCTTCCTCACTCAAGGATAGCCTGTTTCTACCCGAAAATGGCTTTCACAAAAATGGTACGCCCTACCGGATGGATGAGCAATCAATCCCATTTCGTAGGGCTATGCCTAAAATAGTTGTAAAAACAAAATAGGGTAGTTCCTATCATAGGGCTGAGCACTGGCTGACTCAGTCAGCACATGAGCGAACATTTCTGTACAATAGCACGGAGTGTTTCTTGGGGCGTACGTCAGATAAAAACTACTGGCGAATGTACTGGCCAGGTCAACCAGTAGGTTGCTATTGCCAGTACATAGTATGCCAGTGCCGAGCCCTATTACGGGGGACCATAGTAAGTAGGACCAAATATTGTTAGTAAAAATAGAATAAATATGTAGGTTTTGTGTGCATCGTAGGTCCTATTTACTATGGGCCCCCGTAAATAGTAGTTCCCCCAGCAGTCCCAGTGACAATGAAAATGGCTTGAAAGTGTTTTCTCTGTCGTAGAATTGTCGTACAATACTGGGAGGAGGGAGAGGATTTGCTGGGTGAGAGTGATGGTATTCGGAACGTATGCATGCTACTGTGAAGGTGTTACCTACTGAGCTATAAGGGTAAAAGATCGATCGATTACCCAGCCCAGGGTAACCCTTATAACACTCTCCCCCCCTCTGAACGGCGGGATCTTTGGGGCGTCGGAACCGTATTCGTCTGTACGCTGACCTACCCGCTTCGTTTCATTACCTGGGGAACCAGGGAGATGTGTTTTTTTTTTAGGGATGCAGACGTAGGAGCTTCTTGAACACAGATGATCCGGTGTCGTCGAGTGAGGTTTCAACCCGTGACCTGGACGACGCCAAATGTGAAGTGATGGCCGAGGTAGGGTAAGGGTAAGGGACGCAGGTGTATCTGGCAGCTGGGAAGCAGTGCTTCGCTTCTTCTGATTTAGATCCTTATTGATGACGAGAGCTGAGAAGGTGCTCTGGTAGAGAAGTGAGAGGTAGGGAGGAGGGACTCGACGCCCAGATATACCTCGTGGTGTTTGGGTCTTATTACGAGGTGTGAGGGAATCTATAGCCTCATTAAATTTTGTTTTGAATAGCCACATCTTCGACAACCTTTTCCTGGTCGTTTGGGATGAACTTCGTCATCATCCTTCGACCATCTTGCGGTCTGCATATACGACTATTCATGGTGGCCTAAAGTGATATGAGTGGATTACTCATGGGATATATAGATACAACTATAATTACGATTTTTGAGGTCGTTGTCACTTGCTAGCTCTTGGCAGACAGACCGACTGATAGACAGCTCTTCGCAAACAGCCCTTCTTCTTTGAAACAGCCGAACAGCCAAACAACCTTTCTTCCTTCTTTGAAACAGCCGAACAGCCAAACTTTTCTTCTTTCTTCTTCCGCAAACTGCCAACCAATAGACAGCTCTTTGCACGGCGCCTACAAGAGGCGTCTCGCCTTCGACGACACGAACGGCATAGGTGCAGCTGTCGGCGGCCAAGCTGCTGCTGTCGGTGGCCAACCTGCTGGTGTTGCAACCCCCGCCTCTCCCTTCTCCACGCCCCCTAAGCTCACCTCCCCCTCGTCGAGAGGCGCGTGGTCCTCGCCCTCTGGCAAGAGAGCGGCAACGACAAAGACCGACCTGGTGCCGGCTGTTGTTTGCGACCAGTGCACGGACCAGCACTTACTTGGTCAAGAACTCCGCACCTGGTGGCAAAAACGTGGCCTTCGCAACCTGCAAGGATCTCACGTGCGTGGTGGCGGGATCATCCTGACAGGGCAACCGACTGCGAGTTCTGTGCTCGCCCGATCAAGGAAGGGACTGTCTCGTACTCCCTCGAGACTGCTGACAGTGGTGAGTGTCTTACGTCTATTGTGCATGCTGTATGTTGCCAGTACGTTTTTTTGGGGTTTTCAATTGCCTTTTTGCATACAAACTTTACGTCTAAGCGTTTATTTATTTTTTTACTCATCCATGCTCGTTATTTCCCCTTCGTGCGTTGCGTCGGCTCCTCTTACACACAGTGCACGCGAACGCGCACATGCACAACTGTTTGCGGGACGTGAACGAAGGAACGGAGGATTCAGCTGTCGCCGTCACCGCTGCACCGAACGACGTGAGTGCTGCTGCTACTGTGGTGCATTTTCGGTGCATGCACACGGTTTCTGTGTGTACATGTTTGGGTGACCCCACATGCTCATTTTGCTCGTTTTCGGCTGCCGCTGCTGCTGCTGCTGCTGTCAGCGCCACGCCGCGAGTGCTGCTGCTGCTGTGCACCTGCTTCTCCTGTGCACTCGCTGCTGCTGTAGTGCTGCTGCGTTGTTGCCGTGCTGTGCACCTGCTGCTCCTGTGCACTTGCTGCTGCTGTATGTAGTGCTGCTGCGTTGTTGCCGTGCATCATGCTGGAAGCGTACATATTCTCGGATCGTCAATTCCGTAGGTTTTGCGATAGCGGCATACCGGGGTACATGCTTTTTTTCTTCCTTATTTTCATATCGTTGCTATGCTGCTGCTGCTGCTGCCAACGCTGCCAACGCTGCTGCCAACGCTGCGGCGATTCGTTGCAGCTTCTGCTGCTGCTAATGCTTTTGCTGCTTCTGCTGCTGCTGCTGCTAATGTGCTGCCGCAATATCCACTGAATGTTCGTATGTACTCGGATTACTGTTTTTCTTGGTCGTTTTTGTACCCAAATGGTTCCTTTTGATACGTGAAAAAATATTTTTGTCGTTTTGCTCCTGCATTTTGCGTACGTACTGCAATTTCTCGTTTTTGGCTTGGTTATTTTCATATACCAGGTATATCGTTGCTATGCTGCTGCTGTGGTGCAGCTGCGTTGTTGCCGTACATCATGCTGCACTTGTGTGTGTACATATTTCGGTATCGTCAAAGAAATTCCGTAGGTTTTGCGACTGCGGCACACCAGGGTACATACTTTTTTTCTTCCTTATTTTCATATCGTTGCTATGCCGCTTCTGCCAACGCGGATTATTGTTTTTATTGGCCATTTTTGTACCCAAATGGTTTTTTTTGATACGTAAAAAAAATATTTTGGTCGTTTTGCTCCTGCATTTTGCGTACGTACTACTTTTTCTCGTATTTCGTATTGCTATGCTGCTGTTGCGTTGTTGTCGTACGGCATGCGGAGGTGGGTCTATAGTGAAGTACCAAAAATACTTTTCGGACGGCCTCGGGGTACATACTTTTTTTCTCCCTTCTTTTCATATCGTTGCTATGCTGTTGCTGCCAACGCTGTGGCGATCCGTTGCTGCTTCTGCTGCTGCTGCTGCTCTGCTTTTAGTGTTGCCGCAATATTCACTGAATGTTTGTATGTACTCGGATAATTGTGTTTCCTGGTCGTTTTGTGGCGCTGCTGCGTTGTTGCCGTGCATCATGCTGGCCATGATTTGTGTGTCTATTATGGTAAATTATTTCTGAGCTCTCAGAACTGGGGTTTTAGGCTGAATATACGCGTTTTACTTGGCGGGAAAGCCAGAAACACCGATAGACTCCTCAAAATGCTCCCTGTAGTTTTTTGCGAGCTTTCAGGAACAATTTCCCGTTTCTCCAGAGTCCTAATTTGAATTTTAGAGCAGCCAATCACTTTTCTCTGGAGGGTCAGAAATAAAACTGTTGGTCAGAACTGGGGCCAGAAATAGTGGATATTCGAGGATTTTTGATGAAAAATCACGATGTCCTCAGAACTGGAAATATGGACGAACAGTCCTACGACGACTCTGGAGAAATGGAAAAGTGCTCGAGAAAGCTCTCGGAAAACTACGGGGAGCATCGTGAGGAGTCTACCGGTGTTTTTGACAGTCCCGTTGAGTAAATCGCGGGTTTTCGGCAAAAAAAGCCAGTTCTGAGACCCCCTCAAAAATTTCCCATAATAGTTGGTCTTATTATTACACTTAAACTTGTGCGTGTGTACATATTTCTGTATCGTCAATGAATTTTTTTTGTGGTGCTGCTGCGTTGTTGCCGTACGTCATGCTGGACGTGATTTGTGTGTGTACTGTACCACACTTGTGTGTGTACATATTTCTGTATCGTCAATGAAATTACGTACTTGCTGCTTCTGCTGCTGCTGCTGCTGCCGTTGTATAGCAAGCGATTACGTACTGCTGTTGTGCCGCTGTAGAGTAGTACAAATAATGGCCTCTGCCCCCCCCCCCCCCCCTTCCCCCTCCCCCGCCATTCCCTGCACGCCACTCCCGCCCCGCGCACCCTATATGTTTACTTCGACCAGGTCCGTGGCAAGTGCTACAACTGCCGCCTGACGGACTCCACCATCAAAGACGGAGACATCATCATCAAGCGCAAAAAGACTCCCTTCCATTTCGCCTACTCCAGGGCTTCGCGGAATTCCGAAGCAGTACGCCAAGCAGATTGTCGCCATCCAGGACGAACGAAAGGAAACAAATTGTTTCCCACATTTCCCAAAATCACGATTATTTCTTCGTACACATATCCAACGGGTTCAACAGCGAACAGATCCACATTCTGGGCCTCCCGCCTCGTTACTACAGCATCCTGGAAGACTATTTACATATCATATCTCATCCAAACTCCTATGCTGGCTACATCGAAATCGCGGCCGCCCAGCAACTATACAACATTTCCATAACCGTTGTCGTTGCCGGCACTGCTGCTTTCTCTCCTGTCCCAAACCTTCCTTTAAACAACAGCCTGTATGTTGTATATCATCCACATACATGCCAAGCACTACTCCACTCTCTCCCCACACTGATGAAATATGTTGTTCTTATTATTAGACGAATGTCATTCTTACTCTTGCGTCACCCGATCTTACGTTTCACATTACATTCATAAATAAACGCGATTATTACATCCTTCACCGTTTCTTACACAAATACATTTAGTTTGGTTGGCTTTGGGCTATGTCGCCAATTAATTGCAGTTATATGTCCACGAAACGACGGAATACCCACTCCGAAGGAAAGCCTTGTATATATATATATATATATCATAGTCTGCAGTGTATCAGGAATACGAGAAGAATGCAAAGAATATAATAACCCGGCGGATACTCCGTTAGTTGAGAGTAACGTTATTTCAGGAATGTTCTCTAGCGCGGATAGCCCGTTAGACGAAAGCAATGTTCTTTAACGAAGATATTACCATAAAGTGAGAAGTTCTTATATTAGCAGAAGAACGATCGGTAGCCATAGGAAAGTTCTGTAGGAGTACATCAGATAAGAGGGATTTAGGAGAGCTTTTGGCGTGGGGTGGGACGAGTATATCTGGGCGCCGAGTCCCTCCCTCTACCTCTCACATCTCTACCAGGGCACCTTCTCAGCTCTCCTCATCAATAAAGAAGACCTAGATGAGAAGAAGCGAAGCACTGCTTCCCAGCTGCCAGATACACCTGCGTCCCTTACCCTTACCCTACCTCGGTCACTTTACATCTGGCGTCGTCCAGATATTAGGGAATGGATTGTGTACTGCTTGCTGTCCATGCGTACTTTGTCGGAAGGCAAATTATGTAATGAAATACTAACACCAGGTATGTACCTGATACCAGTACTTGGTACGCACAAGATGTTAAACCTGACAAGAGTTGCCAGGTATATTTTTTCAAGTACCCGTTTCGTACAAAAAGCATGGCATACCAGATATGTCGCTTCCTGGAAAGAGCGATCTCGAGAAGAAGAAAGCATCGTTTTTTTTCTCAAGACTCTGGTAGTTTTGTCAAGTGCTCGTAATATTTGATATGTGTCTGGTAAAAAGGTTTTGCCTGGAAGGTGAGATCTCTGAATAAGATTACGCAGTATATCTTCGTACTGTATGCCTGGTATGCCTTTTTTTCTCAAACCCTGATATTTATATACCAGGTCTGTTTTTTAGTGCTCGTACGTGTGTACGTTTGCCTGGAAAGAGAGGTCTCTATCGAAGAATACGGTCGTTTTTTTTCTCTCTTTTGCTCATTCGTTTGTTTTTAGTTTGTGTTCTTTGTTTCTTCGTGTGCTTGTTTCAATCCTAGTTTTCGTTTTATGGTGTTTGTTTGCGTTTTAATTATACGTTCGTTTTTCTTCCGTTGTCGTTTTTGGTGGTTTTGTTTGTGTTTTTTATCAGGGGCCGTACGGTAACTTCGGCAAGGTGGACGACTTCAAGGTCGTAGGGGCCAAGTCAGAGGAGAAGGGGAAGCGAACGTACAGGCAAGGGCGCCCTGCGGCAGTGGCGGCGGCGGCGATGGCGGCGGCGCGGACTGATATTTACTTCGCTGCCGTGTTTTTTATAAGCTCGGTTGGATCGTGGATAGATAGCGTCGCAGGGGTCGGGATTTTTTGGTGGCAAATATGTCGTGTACTGCGATTTAATCACCTACCAGGTAACTTCGCCACCTATCGACGCGCCCCACAACTAACGCTCGCTATTGCACTACCAACAAACACCAAGAGCAACACTGCCGATCACCAACAGCTTCACCACCGACATCAACACCAACACGACTACTACTGCGTATCAACACACATCGACAGTAACAGGAACACCACCAACGCAATGCCAACACCCTCTATCAACACGCATTAACCGTGACAACATCACCCATACCAAGGCCACTGTCAAAACACACCAACAGTGACAACAGCACCACAGGCACTAACACCACCCCCAACACTTGACACCAACACCACTAACTCTACTGTCAACGCGCATCAGCAGTAGCAACATCAACCAACACTAACAAGATCCCCAACAACTAGCAGTTAAAACACCGCCAACACCAATATCAGCACATCAACAGTAGCATCACCAACACCATCCCCAACACCACCACACCAACAACACCAACACCACTACTGCTGTATCAGCACACATCAGACGTAGCACCACCAACACCACCACGTCAACAGTAGCAACATCACCAATACCAACGCCACTTATCAGCGCACATCAACAGCAGCAACGTCACCAGCACCATCCCGAACACTTAACACAGAACACCACCCAACACACCCCAACAGTACCAACAACATCACCTGAACGCCAAAACCAACACCACAAACACCACCAGCATCACCGCCTAACACACATCAACAGTTACAACATCACCAAACACCACCGGCATCACTATCAACAGAGTCAACATCATCAGCACCAACACCGACACCAACACCAACACCACATTCAAAACCCATCAGTAGCAACAACGGCAGGATCACGAGCGACGTTTACCAACGCAAACACCGTAACCGCCGCCGAAACGTTGTTAAATAGGTTGGCGAGCCAACCCCTTCCGTTCGTCATTGCCGTGAAGTTGGCAATCAAAAAAACATATTTTTAGCAATCCGCCTCGAAAGGCATGCGTGGTCAATGGTCAAATGACTAAGGCAAGCAACAAATGAGTACCCCCCCCCCCCCCGCCCCCGCCCCCCCCCCCTCCCTCCCTCCCTCCGGTGCCCCGTCTCGAGAGGGATGCGTGGTCAATGGTCAAATGACCAAGGCAAGTAACAAATGAGTACGCCCTCCCCCCCCCACCCGCTCTCCTCCCTTCCAACCCCTGGACACATCGGACAAATCACGATATACTGGAAAAAAAATCTGCACTAGACCCTCGTGCATATAATTGCCCTTCTGAGATGTTGCGCAAGATCCGTCAAATCATACAAATACCACCCGGGAAAAAACTTGTGCGCAGGAGCCCGCCGGATTTTGTGCAACATCTCAGAAGAGCAATCATATGTACGAGGATCTAGTGCAGATTTTGTTTCCAGTAGATCGTGATTTGTCCGATGTGTCCAGAGGTTGGAAGGGAGGAGAGCGGGTGCGGGGGGGGGCGTACTCATTTGAACGAACAACTGTCAACACCGGCCTGCTCTAAAAAAATGTGTATGACACGTTTGATGTCGATTTTTTTTTTTTTCGGTCTCGCGCCGGCGCAGGTATGTGGACCTCAAGTTTTCGGCTCTCACCCAAGGGCTGTTGCAGGTGAGAGCTGCTTATGCTTATTTTCAGTCCCCTTTCGGGGGCTCAGAGAGATAGCGAGACCTCGCAAAGGACAAATTTTGGTCTGATCAAATCAATCATCTACGAAATGGTGTGCTCGCCGCAGCGGCACGAGCAGGATCGTGCCGCGCGCACATGTCGTATCGTATGCCTGGTACCTGGTGTCTGGCACCAGGTATACCAGAACTATAGCCATTTAGCTCATATACGGCATGCCTACAGTAGAAGGCATAGCGGATTCGTTGCCAACAAAAACTGTCAGATTTTGTTGACCGCTCTAAAACCTACCAGGTGTATGTACACCCCGCAGCATGCTTTGATCGAAAAAGTATCACACCAAAAAGCTTGCAAATGTTATACTTGTCGATGCGACTGTGATATTATGTTTTTTTGCTTCGAAATAGCGGCAACAGCAGCATCTTCAAACAAGCAATATTCTACGTTGCAAGTATCTACGTCGCGAGAGAATTTCCATACCTCCGTCCAACCTTTTATTATATGGTAACACCTAGGGAACAGCAGGGCAACCCTTGCCCTGCTCTACAATACTTGTACCTGGTATGAGCTTTGAGGAAATGTTCGATCTCACAGCTTTGTTTTTCCTTTCTTGACTTCGTTTTTTGTTTTTGTTCAAATATACCGGTATGTACGATTCCTGCCATTGCGGTTCTGGCACCGATAGCTATCATCCTTCACCCAAGCAGTGGGTGATACTGCTGTACTCTCGTCATTCGTTGTGCTCGTCGTGTTGTGCCCGCTGAAGTGCCCTGAAGAGTTGTAAGGCAAAATGCTCTTGCAAAGTGTCTCGGTGGGTCCCAGAGCACCAACGATCGGTTCTCGTGTTTTCTCTCCCCTTGGTTGAGTTGACCTGCTGTTCATACATGCGGATAGTTGTGAGGGTGGACTCGTATTCTACCAGTACTGCTTCAAGTTGATGATACATGAAGAAAAAATACACTGGTGTTTTCTTGCCGTGTTTTATTCACCATGTTCTACGTATGTATTCCCTGTGGGACAGTGCTCCTCCTTTGGCGGGCTAATCGCGTCGATAATGCTCGCACCGATTTTTTTTTTGTCGACAAGAAATGGAAATCGCCGTGTCTCCTTCGACTGTCTCGCCCGTCCGTCTGGCCAGCCGGTCGTCCAGCCGGCTTCGAGGCTCGACGCGGTGTCGTGCGCTTTCATTCTCCCGTCAAGAGCCCTCAGCGAGTGCGGTGTTTTGTCGAATGTTTGGTTGCTCGTTGCGCTCTCCTTGCAGAGGCCTGTCTTCGTGCACACGGTGCATGTGGGCCTCCCCCCCTATAGCCCTAGCCGTCCCCTGGTGTGTACCTTTGTCCGCCTTGAACCCTTTTACGACCACTGCTGTCAACCCCCCCCCCCCCCCCCCCCCGAAAAAAAAAAACGTGGATGCACTTCTATATATAGGGATCACTGCTACACTTGGGTAACACTATCAATAGAACGCATGCAACGTGATTGCCACCTGGTCTGTCTTGTTACAGTCGCTCGACACGCGTCAAGATGTGTATCTCTCCCTCCCTGTCCCCGCCCCGCCCCGCCCCCTGCCCTGGCCCCCACTTTCGCGTCCCGCGTACAGGTAGAGAGAAGGGCTTGCGTGGCGTCAACCATTGTTGGCGGCGATGTGGTCATCTTCACGGCGAGCGTCCTGGCTTCTCGCTGGGGAAAGATTTCCCCCATCATCGCGGAGATGATCGTGAGAGCCCATTGCCAAGAACGTGCCGCTTATTATGCGCAGACACCCTACTAATTATTAATAGTATCAGAATATCAAGTTCCCCGTACCTCGGCTACCAGCACCACAGGGCTATGTAGACTGTTACGGGGGACCATAGTAAAGAGGACCTACGGTACACACGAAAACCCATATATTTTCCTATTTTTACTGACAATATTCGGTCCTATTTACTATGGTCCCCCGTAAAATAGTGGGTAGTGCTGGTAGTGCTATATATACGAAACAAACACTTTCGCGTTCGATGAATCTCACCACGCTCGCATTGGTCTCCGGGGGTCTCTCCTTGCCACGGACTGGTGCCTACTGTAGATGGCACGCTCACCATAACCATTGGCATTCTCCAGCGCGCACGCTCGCAAGGTACAACAAGCCTGGGATTGGAGAGTAGATGAAGAGACGCCCATAAATGACGACAAAAACATCGGCCGCGCGTGCAGTAGAAACCCGGTGCTTGTTGGGTCAGGGGATGGTGCATTTGGCACCGGAGCTACGTTAACTGCAAGGAGTAGGAGTTGCACAACTCGCACGCACGTACAGTAGATCGCCATGATCTCTGTTGATGTAACTTCGCAGCAGCAGTGGTCACTAGTCTACCAAGCCGACGCTCGGTAACAAAGTCGTCTACGAATAGCAGGTTGATGCGTGACGCAGCTTATCTAGTCCGTGTATAGTATTATTTATAGCATGGAGTACTATTGACGTGAGGTATAGTTGATAGGTAGGTCGCCACTACCATCGCCGCCACCGCTAACGCTGGCGCTGACACGACCGCTGTTCCATTATTACCATGCTCCTTGCTTTCGCCGTACCGCCGTCTTGAAACTCAGGAGAGCTACCGCGCCGACGTGCCGCAGAAGACTCCCGATCCGAGTTCTTTCGCCTTCAATCGAACCTAAGGCGCGGTAAACCTCGGGGAAAAAAAAACACTGTGCGTCCTCCCATGTCACCACAGAGCCTCTCTCGCTTCTTTCCGTCTTTGTATTTTGTTTAACGTAGAAACGTTCTTGGTGGCACGGTAACGCCTGTTTGGGGGTTCCACACACGCATTTATCGGAGGGCCGTGCGTAGGCGGGAGATCGCACTATTAGTGTGGTCTGTTGCAGTAGCTAAGGGACCCCCACCCCCTCTCTCACCCCGCCCCAAAGCCCGTCCCACCTCATGGAGGCAAAGTAATTCGTATTTTTTTATGCGGCGGGGCGACACGAGCAACGTTCGCCGCTCGTAGCATGGAAAACGGGGAGGAGATAGCGGGGTGGGGGGAGGGCGGTCCTACGTGGAAATGCGATATGTTTCCGAGCTTACCGTCTGGTGTTGCGCAGTCCCCGCGTTCGTTGTTTGTCGATGTTTTTCTCTTGAATCGGCTCTCCGAAATGATTAGCATCGGTCGGGATGTCGGTTGCAGTGGTGGCGATTTTGGTGGCGGCGGCGACCGTGAGGGTAGACGAGGCGGGAATAGGCGTCGAAATCTTGTTCTCGTAAGGCGTGGAGATGTGTGGGGTGCGGGCGGGCGAGAGGGATTAATCGAACTAAGGGTATTAGAGGAAAGCAACGGGCGAATAGGGTTTCGTAGAGAGCGAGGTGGTGCGGGTCGCGAGGAAGGAGCAACAACCGAGTGACTGGTGTCACTGCAAACGCCCAACACAAGCACTACTATCGTTTTATTATATAGTGATAGAAACATACCAATAAAGGGTGTTCCAGGTGTACATGCACCAAATGTTTTTCTCCTGCTGCGAGGAGACAACCAGTATTTTGTTATTCCATACTCTTCACACTTGATATGATGTACTGGTTGGTCCCTGGCATGTTTTTCATCATTTTTTTCACGTTTCGCATTTTACGTTTCATATCTCGTATTTTGCCAGTTGGAGTTGAGACTGCGAGCAGCTGTTTTGACGAAACGCCGCCGCGCTGAACGGCGGCTACGATTGCGATTTAGTCGTACAGGAATTGTTACAGGTGTGGAGCTGGTTCCAGAGAGTTTACTCCCAGATTTTCCATCTGGACTACAATACCGACCGCTAAAGAAATGTGAAGCGCACTTTTTAACTTGATTATCTACCGCCAATTCTTGACCGCGATTGTCTTTTGAAGACGAATACTTTTCACTTTTCTAAAAAAACGTATAATAGAGCTCGGCAAGAATCGAACTCACGATCCGAAGTTCAAATATCTTGGTAATAAGTCCGTTGAGCTACGAGTACACTGGTAAAGTTTGTTGGTTGCGTGCCCAACGTGCTGTAAGAATGCGAGTAAACGCCCCGGGGCGCCATTTTTATTGAAAACGGGCAAAATCCGGAGCAAACGCCAGGCCCCCTGTCGAAACATAAAAAAAGTTTAAGCTTTATTTTTACCAATCCGCTCGAGGATTAAAAATAAAAAAAATAAAAAGACAAAGATCCCACTCATCAAACCTTATCCCCAAATCCCACTGTGTGTATCCCACGGAATCTCACCGACTTCCCACGGCACCCTATGGTACCCTTAACGACTTCCCACGGTATCCCATGGCATTTCACGGTGTCTCGCCGACTTGTGGCACATCTCGCACTGTACATGTACTCGTCTATCGTAGCAGTCCCCCTTTCTCCCCTCGTTACCTCTCTCGTTAAAAAAAAAAAAAACTAGACTCTTAGGAAATCAGTTCGCGGCCCACGGTCCGAGAACTACACCACGATACATACACACAATGCAGGATTATTTCTCTACCGCGAAAAAATCAGCAACCGAAAGTCCTTAGGGAGGATCGCGCTCAGGACTCGCCTATGCTCACGCGAAGGTGTGGCTGAACGGGGAGCAAAGTCGGGGGCGTGCGTGTGATCTATGCTGGTGAGGGGCGCGCCTATTGAATCGGAGACGGCAGGCGAACACGCCATCAGGTATTATTTCCCAGTTTGCTGGAGTGCTTCATATCGGAAAGTCCAACTGTGTTCGTCAGATTCTCCATTAGACATGAAACGGGATGCGTACCGTGTTTTTCTTTGCGCAAGCTGACGTATGTAGGGGAAGTCCGACACAGAAAGCTCCTTATTTCTCCATCTCGAGGTGCGACAAATATCACCGTGTAGCATTGGGTCAAACGAGTGTTGCGGGGGTCGGTGGCTTCTGCGTTCGCCACGCGTAGGGCCTCCATGAGAAAGAGACGGCGGAAAGCCTGACCCCGACCGGATCGAGAAGGCGGTTGCCAAGGGGCGATCGTCTCGGCTACGCGGCTCAATCGTGCGTTGTGTGTGTATTTTTCTTTTCCAGGGCTTTACTGTATGTAAACATACGCACGTACTCAATATCCACCCACGAGCTCGAAAGTTTCGCACCGTACCAGGTACCTGGTACTATTTAAATGGTGAATGTTTATTGCAGGTCAACGGTGATTATGTGAACCATTGGCATGGGCTTCTATGGTATCTTGACACTTTGTATCCCTTGACAGGTTTACTTGTAAAGATCGAGGTCGGGACACTTTGTATTCCTGGACAGGTTTGCCTCTTGAGCAGGTAGGTAATCGTTGGTACTCACGTGCGTTGTTTACTTAGAGACAGAAGAAAATCCGCTGTATTCCTCTCGAGCATGCGGAGACTGAGGGCAAGGCTCGTGCCGAAAATCCCTGGTTTTCCATCTAAGACACGCCTCCCAAGTACAGCAAATACAATCCCAATAGCTGAAGCCAGGTAATTACCGGGCTTTCAGCCTCATTCAAAAGCAGTACCATAGCAGGTAGTTATATACCAGCTATATGTCTGTTGGCATCTCTCCTCCTATTTTCAAGTTCGTTGTATTATATATTTTCATACTACCATTTTTACAAGGTATAAATACTACACCGTGAAAAGACCTGTGTTTTTTTGTCGAAACACGTAGTACCAGGCAAGTGTTGCTGTATTACGTGCGTCAGGTACAACAGGAGTTACCAGGTACATTGTTGCTGATATCATATACCAGGTAGGGAAGTTTATCGTCCGAGCGTCCAACCTGATAACTAAAACAGTACGCAGGGGAACAGCACACAAATGCCGTTAATTGGCGCTGCATTACACGTTGCGGTAGTGTAGTTCTGCTCGCAAATGGGGGTGGCCCACGACAGATTCCTTTGTGGACTGCTTCCTCTGGTCTCTTACAACGCCTTCGGGCGCGAAGAAGACAAAAAAGCCGAACGGACGGAACCGGCACTCACAACGACCGCGATTGCGACTGACAAGCTCTCGCGCACCAGTGGCTGGCCTCATCAAGAGAATACGAAGAAGACAGGCACATCGAACGAATACGCTGGCTCTTCGCCTAAAACTACAGTATCCTCGGTTCAAGTGTGCCATATTCTCAGCACCCCGCGCATTCCAACTCCCCCCCGCCTTACCAGGTGCCAGCAATCATTGTATTGTAATATTCTGCGCCTTCGCCGATCATTGGATTGGACTATACCTCCTGTCTCAACAGGCAGGTGATCCTCACCCGGGACATACTTCCGCGGTGAGCTCGGGCTGGGTACGACAAGCTAGCGTACGCCCTCCCGGATCAACACCCGAGATGCGTCACAGACGCTAGCGGATCCGAGGCTGCCATGGAATATGCAGGGTTAGTACAGGCACCTACCTGGTGTCGGGGAAGAAAATTAAGTCTGGCTGCGGTAGTCGCTATGTATCGGTGGAGCCGGCATGAAGGAATCCGCGGAGTCTGCCCCACGGCAGAGGTGGCCTGTCCCGACGGCTGAGTCGTTCGAGGCGACGTGGACGACGTCCCTCATCCTCAGGGTTTCTCTCGCAACGTCTGTTTGTTCTCTATCTTTGGGTCTGTTCAAAACGCAATGCTCCAGGGGTGCGACGCATGCAATTAGTTTATATCCGTTGGAAGCACACTGCTCCAGGGGGAGGGTTGCTTCCCACTTATTCGAGAAAACGGTTGACACGCACTGTGTACGAGACGACTATTATAGAACTAATCCTTAACCTAATCCTAATCCTGAGCCAATCACAGCAAAGCCTAACCCTGACCCTTAGCCAATCAGACCACGTCTCGAAAGAGAGGTAAGATCTACTGTCCAGGGGTGCGACCCGCTCAACTAGTCATTAGACCCAAACTGTTGGAACCACTTCGCTCTGTGCCATCGCTGGGTCAATTTGATTTGCTCTCGATTTTACTCGAACATCCCGGTACGAAATATACCCGTAATAATGCCGTCGACATCGAGTCCCTTCCTTCACTCAAACACGCCACCATAAATTGAAACGTACTACACATACCCAAAACAAATATCGTCCTACGAGTAACATAGTCTCAATTCCTTCACTCAAAACACGCCACAACAGATTCGAAACATACTGAGGTACTGCACTCATAGTACTAAGAATGTCGTCTTTCGTGACGCTTTTCACCCCTTGACTCTAACACGCCTGGTATCCATTTCAAATAGACACCTGGTTTCCTCGTTGTATCTTCTTGCTAATTTTACATACGAGAGAGCACAAACACGAACCTCGGCGACGTCGGTTGCAACGACGCAATTGGGCCCTGAAGGTATTGTAGACCCTTCCCCGTGAAATCGCCAGCGACGCAGAAACCCTTTCCACATACGGTAGGATGCTACTCACTCGACAACACTGTTGTCATTCCCCAGCAAATGTTGTCGAGCCTCAACCGATTCCTAAACCTACCCCGACCGTCACCGTCGTCAGGCGACGCGTCTAGCAACGTTTCGGATGCAAACTACACATCATAATTCTTTTCTAGAGGGGTTCGAAGGGCGCTTCGCGCCAAGCCGCCTCCTTTGTCACACTATAATCCTAGTGCTACAGTTTGCTGCTCATGAGTCAACCACTACCAAAGTGGTCTCTATTGACCTACGCAATTCTCGACATCGAATCGGTAGGAAGTAAAAGGCGTGCGTCTTTACACGCAACAAAATACATCGATACTCTCTTCTATCCCACACCCTCACGCACGCACGCCAAAAGATGAGCTTTCTCTGCGAGCTCCCAGACGAGGCCTAAACTACGGTTCGTCATGCCGTAATACAGCACAGCGATACACCAAAACATTTCGGACGTCATGGGAAAGACATGTTTGTGACGGATCATGACGCGAAAATGCTCTATAAAGGTGAATGCCCTCAGTCCCCTGCGATTAGCCCCCCACTGCCTTCATACCTTGACGCAGGCGAACGTCGTGCCCCTCCACATCACATTTGTTTTGTCATCACATAGCGAACAAAGATCCTGACGTGCCTACAGTCCACTCCAAGTGAGCCGAGTGAACCGTTGTTGTAGTGTTGACATAAAGTTTGATAACGCTCCGCGTGCCAAGCGCGGTGAGACAAAATACCAGAACCAGTAAAGAACATAAACTATTGCAAAGCTTTGACGTATCCAACTGGGCATCCCCAAGCCCTTCTAGGCCTTTGTGTCCCAGCCCAGTGCGACTCGATTCATCACGCAGCACCCCACTTGCTACGCGTGTTTCAGCTCGCCAACCTGCCTTTTCATTGTTGTTGTTACGAATTATTAATGGTTACTCCATCCAGCACCAAACTATTCGTGCAAATGTCGGAGATCCCGAACACGCAACACATGCCACTTTTCGTAAAACCACGTACCTTACAGAGCGACTGACAAAAGTAAAACTATAAAATCGTGACTATGCAGACGTATTACGTCTACCTTACCCCCCCCCCCTCCATGCCGGACGCCTCGCGATCACCGCCCGGTCTGGCGCGCAGTGCGCGCTCGCTCGGGGCATGTTTTCCTAAAACACGCGACCAACAACCACCCATCAGAGCAGTTTGCATAACTGCAAATGTGAGTGTCTGTCACCGTTCCGGTTGCGCACACTGCATACGGCATCAGCAGCTGTAATCATAGACCAGACCAACGCCAATTGCGCTGCCCCCGCTTTCATGCTCGGGAAGGCTCTCCTGACCAGAAGGCGACGACGGGCGTTCTCTCATGAAGCACTCTTCGAGGCAGTCCAGGCTAACATCGCCGTCGACAGCGCAGAAGAAGGAGCCGAACACCTCTTCGGAATCGAAGGAGCAGATGCCGTTGCCCCCAAGCCAGCTGCGTGATTCACTCCCGCCACCACCAACTCCCTCGATGGAACTGTTAGTGCACGTGCTACGCCCGATCACCGGGGCAGTGCTGCCCACGTTCTCAGGGGTGGAGATCAGATTCGAACCGGTAGATAATTCCAGCTTCGAGCATTCGCCACGTAGAAAACGGCCCGTCCTAGGCGACCGTCCTACCGCCGCCGCCGCCATGACCATCTCCGGCTGGGTACCGCTCTTGGATTGAACACCAGCTGAACGCGGCTCTGCGAAGGCGGTGGGTGCGGGACAGGGCGTGATTGGCTGCTCGCACCATGCCGACCCATCGAGCGGGAGGACGGCATAAAAAATCGACCTTCGTGAGGAGGGTGGGGTCCCAGTAGCGTGACCACCAATGCGACCGTCGTCGTACCCGAACGCGAAGCTTGCCCTGTCTTCACGCGCGAGGCCTGTAACTCTGTGAGGGGCACGAACTGGAACTGGGGCACAAAGATGCTGCTGGAGGTTGGTCTTCCCGAGACCGGGCAGCTGACGCGGTGCTCCTTCGCCGGCGGTTCGATCTTCGCCGACGCAGCCACCGCCACCGCCGCCACCGCTGCCTCCGCTGACGACACCTCCCTGAAATCCATTGACCCCAAGACCGGCGAGGTTTGAGCAGCACCGGTTGAGGTAGCGGCAATCCCGCTTGCTGAGCAGCCCTTCTTTCGTGGCTGTACCACCATCGAAGAGCTCCCCGACTTTTCGCTTGGCTGCAAACGGTCCTAAGTTCGAGTCTCCGTCGCCGTCGCTCAGTCGACCGCCATCCCCACCACTGCTGCCATCCGGGGACCCACTCCGGTGGGCTGTGTCACTACTGTCGCGCGCCGCAATAGGCACGGTAAACTTGTGACTGATGTCACTCGTTTTGCAATCGCCGTAGGCGTCGAAAGAGCTCCAGACCTTCCCAATGGCGATGCCGCTGTCGTTCTTGCCGGTTGCCAAAGCACGAGGACCGCTGGTATTGTACCCACGGATCTCGGCCTTTGTAGGCACGACCTCCATGCCGGACAGTGCACCGACTGCCATCAGGGGAGGGGGCAGCATTGTGCTCGAGGCGTCCACAGGCCTTGTCGCAGGAAGTGGTGGTACCTTGGTCGTGTGGGCGCGCGGACTGCACGCGACGGGCGCAGCAGTGGCGTTCATGGAGATGATTTTGCGGGCTAGAACAGAAGAGCTGGCGCTGCGAGGCACGCGAGGCGGCTGGCATGTCGTCGGTTTTTTCGGCGGGTTTACCGGGCTGTCGGCGCTGGAGAGAAATGATTGCACCGGCGTCCTTGCCCTGTACACCCGGCGAGGGAACGCGAGACAAAGAACGGCAAGCGAAATGGCGGAAACAAGTACAATATGAACAGGGGTAAACGGCATCGTAGTGATACTAAAGTATATTCGTGTATTGATTTTCTTTTCGGGGAGTGCTTATCAATGATCGACGTTGAATCTCATGCTGCACATCGCCTACTGGCAAACGCAATATAAATAGTCATAATGTTATACTACTGTACTGTAGACGTGTCTCTCATAAGTATTGCTTGTTCTGGCTAAACCCATCGGAAGTGTTTTTTTTTCCTTTTGAGCTGAGTGAAGTTCGTGGCTAGGCTCGTCGATATTATATTGGATACAGTCATCCTACGAGTGCCATTGTACACGATTTTGCCGGCGGTTATCATGATAGCTGGTGCTTAAAACACACACGAGATAAACTGCAAACGAGCTGCCTTATTGCTATACGCAGTAGTAGACCGCTCATGCTCTGCTTTGCTATGCTATGCTATGCTACGATTTGCTTTGCTTCGCTTTGCTTGACTTCGCCTCGCTTTGCACTGATTTGTTTGGCTTGGCTTGGCTTTGCTTGGCTTTGCTTTGCTTGGCTTTGCTTTGCTACGATGCCCGTGTTTTGAGTAGTGTAACATGTTTCGTTGAGAGGTGGATCCATTCGCCGCTGAAAACGTCGGCATATGAAGCGTACGATAGTACAGTCGTTGGGGTAGCACCAAAAATATCCTCCTGAGGCTCCTCGATTGAGGCCCTCTGTATCTCACCCAACAACCTTCATCGATATAACAATGAAGCTACTGTGAGCCCGGCACACAATCTCATGGACCACTACTGTAACCCCTTTTGGGTGTTGAAGATAGCGACCGGCACAATGATAACTTCGGTGTTATCAGCCGTCTACGCGCAGCAGCGTGAGGGCCCAGAGCTTATCGGGTACGCAAGATCATGCTGTGCCCGTGCCGTACTACTCCTTTCAACCAATGTAACTCGGACACCATTCGGACTCGTCATCTCCCAATCACGCAGCGGCCGTCGCTGTAGCCGCTACTTTTTATCGACTAGTACCCAGTTCCAAAGTCCCGAGAGGGTTGAGGGTTAATGAGTATCTTCCGCTACGAGAAGTGCTACAATACGGGTAGCATGTTTTTTTGCCAAAATTTGTACGACTGCCAGGGGCTCCTTAGGCTCTTTCGGACCGTGCTCCCCGTTTCGGGTGCGAATCACCTGGAATAAGAGGTCAGGCATATAGTTACGTACGGTGCACGGCACTAAAAGGGTTGCCTGAGGTGCTCTACCCACTATCGTTGGAACCCCCCGCCCCCAATCTCCGCCTCGAAAAGGGATGCGTGGTCAAAGATATATTGACCAAGACGAGCAACAAATGAAGACCCCGCCCCCACTCCCACCTACTACAACCATGTATTTTGATACTGAGTACACCCCCCCCCCCCCCCCCCCCCCCCCCCCCCGACCCATCTACTACGACCATGCATGATATTGAATGCCCCCCCCTACACACACCTTATCCGTTTTATACTTGAGGTCAATCGAGTTTTGCGCTTTCATGGCTTTCTCGAAGCCAGCTACTAATAGTGCAGACGCACCTCCGCCCTCAAACTGAGAGGAGGGCCAGAAAGAAGTAGGTGCGCCCCTACAGCGCCAGTATTAATGATGTACAATACAACATGATACACATACATCGGATACAAAGGGTATTGGGTAGTTTGAGAATTGCAAGGGTGCAATGGTCGAGGACCCCCCCCCCCCCCAGTCAGAAATGTGCTGGGCTGTACTATAATAAAATAAAAACCTATCGTGGAACGGCTGGTACAGTTAGTGGTGTACCCATTTTAAGACCACCCCAAAACACGTGGTCTTATCTCTGGTATGATATCATCTTTAACTACAGAAAACATGATTCCAGCATAGTTCCAAGTAGTTTTTTTTCCCGTGACAAACCGATTCTCTTGGCCTTATCTCTACTATGGCCTTCAACCGGATGGTCTTTAAATGAGTAGACCACAGTAGATTGTTACTAATACGTGCATTGAACGTACTTGGCTACGCTCCATTGGCACACGAGGCTTACGTGTGCTTGGTTTGGCCATACTACTTATTATAGCAGCCGAGCTTGTGATTCACTGCAAACCTACCTGTGTTTCATTGTTGCTATCGTTTCGATCGACGCCTCGCGTGTTCAAATTTTAAAGAGAGAGACCGTTCTGCGAGAGGAGTAAACACACTCCAAGGAAATCAGAGAGCTCTTGACGGCGATCTGGTACCGTGATTGATCGCGGATGAGCCATGAGTCTTTAGTAGTTTAGGCACGGAAATTTTTCGGTACTTTTCCCCTGGTCCGGGGATGTACTACTGTACAATATACATGGTGAGGTATCGCCAGGGGTATGTATCCTTGATGCCAGTGGAAAAATACCGCATGTTGCATCAAACCCAAGGGGGGGTCACGCGTGTCCCATTCACCTTGAGGGTTTTGTTGTGGAAGACCCCAGGCTGGCCGACAAGCATCCACAGAAACACAGGAGTGCCACGACACCACCACCGACAACAGCGAATAGTTTGCGTGGAACAAAAGATGGCAAGAGGGTGGGGGGGCGGGCGGGCGGGCGGGCAGGGTGTGGGTTACAAGTCTCCTGCTTACCTTAGTCGTTTGGTCATTGACCACGCGACGCTTTCGAGACGGAGCGCGGGGGGGAGGTCAGCAAGTATTTTTGGTGGCAAGGAGAAAGACTAATTACGAAGGGCGTTGAGCGGGGCATACGATCTTGCTGATTCCCCCGTTCACATAATTTCAATGAAGAGTACATCTAGCGTCTTCTAAGGTGGTGTGTGCGTTGTTGGAGGGCCCCGTGGGCCAGTATGCTTCGAGAAAGGCTACAAAACAAACGATGATCTGCAGCACCAACTATTGTTCCCTCAAGACGTATGTAGCTTTGTTCCATCCCGAGGCACAAAAAAAAACGTACACATCGTCAAAACCATGGACAGCACTGCGCAAAACATTTACTACTTGATAGACACAGAGCAGTCCTGTGAGAGAGTTGTTCGCAGCGACTATGTCAGCGAAGTCACATTTTCAAAATAAAAAATACTGATCTTCCATCGATCCGAGTTTATATTTGGTGACAGGTCAATTTCTCAATACATTGGTGGCTTCCATTCGCAACAAGATAACGCGAGGGCATGGTTTGCCCGAACCAGGCACTACGCAACCACTAGTCAGGTTAGCCATACTGAGGTTCGTACCTCAAATATGTTGTGGTCTCGCAGCGCTTTTCTTTCGCGCTCTCTGCAGGCATCGAACGTGTCTTCTCTGGCTATACTCGATATTGAAGGAAGTGCGACCGTGTTCGTGGAGGGCCTATGAATATATGCAGGAATACCCGTATACTTACGGTGTGGTTGTCGAGTCAACCCGGGAATATTGGAAAAATATATACGCTAATGTCGAAACCCCCTATTGTCCAAAGCCTAATAGCGTGCACCCATGGAGCAACGCATCGATCTTCAACCTTATACTGTATATCACGCAAGATAATACACCCTCTGGGACGAATTTCAGGCCCGGTCTCCTCCGAAACATGGGGGAGCACACATAACGAAAATGGCAGCCTTAGCAAGATTTCGTCGAGAAGGTTGCATAGACGCATCGCTCGGCGTATTTTGTGCGCCCTCTCCGTTGTCGAGAGAACCAGCGTTAAAAAGTGTCCGGAGGGGTGTGTTATCTTATCACCCAGTATGACACGGTATGTTACTACTGCGTACCCCTTAAAGGTTATGTCAACCTGTCCAGCGTATTTTTGGACTACTGCAAGTACCGGAGGTGACTGCTTGCACCAAGGGGACTTTGCCATGGATCCAGGCCCCAAGGTGATGGGGTGACAATGACGACGATACAATGGGCCGACCGTCCACGCGTGGGTGTTATTCGCGCTTCGAAGCATGCCGTTTTGGCGAATGACAACAGTAGCACAACAGAAACATTGCGTTTGGCGAGTTGCCGGGCATGCAACCATTTCTGGGTGACGACACTGCTGCTCCACCTTACATCGCACATCATGACATCGGCGTGGTCAATTCTATTCCATGTGCGCACCACACCGCATCGCGCCCCCCTCAACTCCAACTCTCCCTCTATTTCAAGCAACATGCAACTTCGCATATAGAGCGGACAACGAATTCAACCGCAGTGCAATCTTCCTCGGGAAGGGGCAAAATGCGCTACGAAGACAGCATGAAATCAAAATTTCACCACGATCTTCCCTCGCGGGGGGGGGCGGGGGGGGGGGGGGGTACTCATTATCATGCATGGCCGTAGTCGTATGACCATAGATCCTCGCATCCCTACAATGCCGGGACGGAGCGCGTCGGGTTTTCACCGACCAGGCAGATATTGCTTGCACCAAGCGCGAAGCGCCGTGGGGTGTTGGGCGAGTCGCACGAAGGGTGAGCTGCATCCTACTAAGAACCGTTTTTCAGGCGGCTTCTTGCATATGAATGACAGCATCAATGATTTGATTTAATGTCTTGTGTGGCCACTTCCAGAGACAGCAAGGGGTTTACTATGTAACTGCCTCGTGGGTGCCTCACCATATTACTCACTGCGTGATACGATCAACCCCCTTGTGCGGAGTAGAGGTTCTCCCCGCACAAAAATGATTCAACTTGACCGCCAGCCGTGGTAACCGCCAAAATGAAGAATAAAAACGGTACCCTGGCTGTCTAGCCTACGCAGTGAGAGGCGTGTTTTACAGCGTCGTCGCCAACCGACGCCAACCCAACCTATATATATATACACCAGGCACATCCCTCGCGGGGGGAGGGGGGTCTATTCATGTTATTCATGGCCATAGTCGTATGACCATAGACTCTCGCACCCCACAATGCCGGGGACGGAGGGTCTACTCATGTCATGAATGACCGTAGTCGGGGCAAGCGTTCACACACATCAGGCCCCTATCCTAAGCACGGACATCACAATTTAAACATTAGGGTATGTTTTCACTTTTGGTGATTCATGCACCAGGTATCAAGTACCTGACATCACAAAAATCTTCGTCAAGCACATAATACCATAATCCGCGCAAAAGCTCACCACCGCTGTAGTATTGTGGGGAAAGCAATATTGGAATGCGTCATTGGCACCATACATGCCATCGATACGCCAGCCACAATTGGAGCTTACATCTGGCAGTATAATGAAGGCGGCGGGTGCGTGTACTTCATTTTCACCCCATGCCGAAATTATGGATGCAGAGTTGTGCCAAGATGTCCTTGGGCGGAGGGGTGTGTGTGCTCATGTCGCGCATGGCCGTGCTCGTGTGACAAGAGGGTCTCTATTCTGTAGCTTTGACGGTTACCTCTGATACTCTTGCCCTGAGATAAACATCCGCGAGGTGTCGCGAGTTGGAGGTCTGTCTATCGTAAATCTACATGCATTGGTATCCCATTGGCTATGGTCGGAGATACCCGGACGTGAACTTGCCCCTAAAATGTCCCCAATCTCTGCATTGCCACGTTGAAGCTCACCAGGCACCTGCCTGATCGACAGTGTAACACCACAGCTTCCATGTATCTTCGAACAAGCTTAGAGATATATGACTACATCGCATCATAGCACGCGTAACCTATGCTCCAAACAGAACGAGGCGCGAGGGGTCCTTGGCAAAGAAAAGCACGATATCGATGAGAGACGATCATTCTACGAGTCCATACCAATTTCATATAAAGCTATTGACCCAAACATGTGCCAGTATCATGGGTGGCTCTCTACAGCATAGATAGCAGCAGTCTGAACGATAAATATGTACCCCGAAGACGCTTTCTACTCAATCATCACGCGTTTTTGCTTGGATATTACGTACCTATAGAAAACAGCACTACTGCTATACAGTTGTATATTTCCTGAGCCCACAAACATAGTTTATACAGCGGCTAGAAGTCAGTATCAAGGATAGAACCCCGTCGCCTTGAAAAGTTTCCCTCGCCCTCTCCCCATGCTCAAAAGCACCCTTTTCGGCTACCATTGTTGCTTGAAACCATTGCTACGTCTTCCAATCCCTTTGTCCAACATTCCGCCCGAACTGACCTCCTTTGCGCCTTTCCCGTGTGTCTTCCTGAAGGCAAAGTAGTTGAGCTGTAGAGCGAGTTCAGAGAGGGAGCGCGCGGGTGACAAGGAAGGACATACTTAGATTATCGCGGTCAATATTTACCAACTGCAGCACCGGTATTCAATACGTAAAAATAGCCCGATCGAGTTGTTGGGTGGGTGAGGTTAAAGACTGAGTATCTCCACTCACTACCGGTATTATTTGTTGACTATTACATGGTAGTTTTTTGTGTGGGTGCTGGCAATCAGGTACAGGACAGGGCACCTGAAAAATAAAAAACAGGTTCATATTTGGGAAATAGTGCATTGTACATTAACTACAGTACAACGGTTCCAGAAATTCTCGTGTTTCTGTAAATGCCAGCCTACATTCCTGTGGCAATGGTTCTCTTAGTGGCTACCTTGTTGTGTACGGTACCTCTCGACGTATATAGCAGTATTATAATAAATTAGGTAACAAGTTTTCTTGGTTTAAAAAAGTAAAGATGACTACCGGAAGGGATATGATCGTGCGCCCTACCTCTCTCTTTGAGCTTGTTATGTTGTGATACCGGTACTTTTCGCCCGTGTTTCGACTTTTTTGTTTTATTACTATACATTACCTTCAGTAAGTAGTGCGAGACGCGCGCGAATCTGCGCACTGCCCGCCTGCATATATCTGGTAAATACGTGTGGCACGAGGTGTACTTGGTTCACCCCTCCCTATCAACTCTATGATATTACCGCCGTAGACATGATATGTACTGTCTGCCGTAAACAGCGCGGCACCCTACTGCTACTACTGTACTGCTGTAGGTAGAAACATACTGTAGTCTACACTGTTCAATATGGGCTCTAATAAGACAAAAAGAAAAAATTATCACCTGGTAGGACTATATGTCGTATTAATAATAATAGACTTGATTAATACCAGGTACGACACTGCTGTCCTGTAAAAAAACATGAATCAAATTTTAAACTTTAATGCTGTTTAGCTCGACATAGCCCATAGATGAGCGCTGTCCAGTATGGCACAATAAATTAGGGATTTGCCCATCATGCGCGGCCGTTCATCCCTACGAGCTATGACCCTAAAATACGGCGCACTCTGTATTTCTGTAATAATAGCCCACAGGTTCACCCCCTTCTGCCCTGCCGTCTGTCGACCAAAACCGAAACCGATCTTCGATGATTTATGATTGCTGAATTTTGGCACGCCAGCCTACAGTAGTATAGTAGTAGATCACATTTTACTGGTTTTATGTTTTTGTTATTTGAAACTCGCGCTGCACACTACAGCGCAGTAATATCCTGTTGTAATAATGTCGTTCGTGGTCACGAATCGTTGTATGATATATATATGTTACTGACTGCAGTAATAGTAGCATGCTGACCGTGTTCCGAATCATGTTTGATTTATGTATGGTTGTATGTATGGAATTTATGAAGACTATTACTTTTAATAGCAACAGCTGTTATGTCGTATACTGAACGTGTTCGTGGGGTCCTCCAATCGAAGTCGTCGTCTACTGCCTATTGTAGTGGTCACCCAGCCACACGAAGATGCAGCTAGCCTGCCGCACTCAGTGAAGCAAGCACAACTATGTCGGGCGAGCTACGAGTATGGGCTCTAGGCCCTCTCGCCTTTGGCTGATCGCTGAAACAAAAACCAAACCCCAAAAATGGTCATGCAAAAGACGGAAACACAACCCAAATTGACCAAACAATTGTCGGAAAGACTAGACCACCGTAAAACACGCAAGGCAACACACACCCCGGAACAAATTTCCGAACCGATGTCCCCCAAACCAAGGGGGGCGCACACAACGAAAATGACGATCTCACAATAACTCCTCGAGATATATTTCAATGGACTTCCGAAGCATCGCTCGGCGTCTTGCACCCTCTCTCCTTGTTGTCTAGAAAATCAGCTTGGAAAATCGCCCCGAGGGGGGCAAGTTGCATGTTTACATGCAGTGCTGTAATCGGGGGGGAAAAAATGCCGTTCATTCGGGTTCACAGCAGTATGTGGTACGTACGATCTTGTTGCTGTCGACTCTCATCTAGTTGGTACTGGGCCCACCGGTGCACTGCTGTTGCACAGGTTTTGTTGAAATCGCACCTGACCCCGTGTACCCGAGTGTCATGTTGAAAAACGTAGCAGTATACAACCGGTCCTCCATGCCGCACCCTTACACAGTTTAGTACAATATGCTACATACGCGCGCAACTTGTGAGGAGTGCTGGTGCTGGCATAGAGCTCTGATGCTGTATAGAAAAACCGATGGTGTGGTATCATATAACTTCGACGTGTCTCACCTGCCGCAAAAACGACTTGAGAGTGGTTGATGCCTTGAAGAAAACGGGGAGCACCTCCGACGCGAGGACCCTGTGGTTCCTGATCGTCACGCTCCCTGCGACGATCACAGGGCGAATCGAAGGTTTCGCTGTTAGGGTAAATACGCAAGCATATTATCAGGCGAACACAAGCCAAGCCGGCAAACAAAAACGGATATTTCGGCTGTGGGACGTGCGGACGTGGAATGAATGGTGGACCGGTCCCACTCCCCCCGAAAGAACACGATTTTTTTCTCGCATACAGTATGATACTGAACTGGATACGTACGAGTACTCGCACAGTATTTTTGACGCCTACACACCATTGCTGTGTTCGCGGCGGCAGACGTGAAGCACGCGAGGGCCACAAAGATCGGAACAGTCATGGCCAGGTTATCTTACGATAGATCGAGGGAGGAACTCAGAAAACAACTCCTTGGGGTTGATGGAGACGACGACCGAGACGACGCATGGCCCATGTGGATCCTATGTTTTTCAGTATGTGGCGAATCTATTGCACCGCGATGACCATACACCGTATCGCTCTCCCAAACCACTACACTTCCACTTCCCTATCTCTCACCGTCCTTGAATGCTATCACGTCGCTCCTGTCCGTCACTGCTCGCACAAGCCCCCTGAGAAATTTCGGTGGAGGCCGTCGCTTCGTGCTTGTTATCTTCTTCGTGCTTATCTTCTTCTGGTTTCGCGGATTTTCCCCTGCAGACTCGCAAGATTCGAGCTTGCACTGCTGTTCCCGGTTCGAGCACGCCGAAGTGACACTCCCCGAATCGATACCACCTCTGCGGAGGAAACGGCTGCCGCTCCTACTGCTTCGGGCTCCAGGGACGGCGCTCTTCATGGCTGTACGCCGCGTCATGTCGGTCGATAAAGATTCTGTTTTATTTTGCACCCCAAGGGTATGACAGGGGAGATATATGCTCTTTTAGCCGGGAAGAGCCCTGGGGTCTTCTCGCAACGCGAATGACTTCCCGTGTGGGACTGGAGGAGGGTTGGAAATCTGTAGCGCACCCTCGTAGACGATCAAGGTGCGGCGTGCACAACTACAGCTGCAAAACGAGAGTGACACCTCGATGCATACAGAGACACTTCGACGACAAAACTTAGACAGGGTTGATGGAACCCTTAGACGCACATATATATCCGGTTCGAAACAAAAAGCTTGGAACAACGCCTCCACATGCTCCCCGCTCCTTGTTCTGAGAATAATTTAAATGTTGCATTTTAGAATTCAGATCAAGAATTTGTATCATCGGAAAGTACAGATACGTCGTACAGCAGTAGTATATGCTCTACTTTAAGCACTATTAATAGTACTGTCATAGTAATATGTATTCGTATCACCTCCCCCTGTTCTACAGAGTGGCACCTGGTCCACAGGTGTATTGGGCGTCTGCTCCAACTGGAAGGCAACTACACGAGTTGCACTCTGGAGAGATAAGAGAAAGTATCAGTTGGTACACACGCGATAACAAGCGGTATATGACACATAGGAGTATTGACTCATTTCATGCAACACCCGCTTTTTCATAAGCCGAGAGGCCGAGCAGCCCTGTGCAAGTAATATAGTTATTGACCCAAAGGCTGTTCACGACGTAGAAAATGTGTATGCACTACTTACTGTAGAACCGCGGTGCGGTTTGATACGGCTAACTTTTGTGGTGAATCGTACCGGTGCGGTGCGGTTTTCACATTTTCAAACTCGTACCGTGCGGTGCGGTGCATAGCGGCGCGGGTTTGGTTTTGAAAGAATCATACGGTTCGGTGCGGTGCGGCGCGAAGTTAGCCCTGCGCTAATCATACGGTGCGAGATGTGGTTCTCCGTCCAATATTAGTATTAGTTGTTTCCTACGTATGGTGGGGTATGGTGCGGTTGAGCGTTGAGCGTGCACCATATACGGTAGTAGAATAACCGATGTACCGCATACGCTCACACCGCAGCTGCACCGTACAAAGACGTACGGTTCGGGTTAAAAAAAAACAACGATTCGGGATAATGTAGTCTATTTATGTACATATATTTATGTATACGACTATTACGCAGGACCGTAGTAAATAGCGCCTACGGTACACACAAAAAACTATATATTTTCCTATTTTTACTATTAATAACAAAATTTGGTCCCATTTACTATGGTCCCCCGTAATAAGTGTACTACGCTGTACCTGGTAGTTGGTATACTTGTCATGCCTAATTTACTGGCAGCTTTGCACTGACGTACGGTAACGCTGCATGTCTGCATCCGAATCGCCGTACTCGTACAAACCGTGATGCGAGATCATACGGCCCATACAATTCGACGATACGGTGGGCGGCGTTTTTTTCTACGGATCAGGTCAATCCACCGTAGAAAACACCTGTACTACGGATTCCCACTGTTCTCTACGGTGCGGTGAGGTGCAGACTTTTGTTTCAGTGAATCTTACGATGCTGCGCGGTGCGGAACTTTGTTTTTCGGTGCGGTCCGGTGCGGTGCGTGAGGTGCGATGCGGGTATTATCTTTTTTGAGAATCCTACGTTACGGTGCGGCGCGGTGCGCCTTTTTTTATCTTGAACTCAAAATCATACGGTGCGGTGGTAAAACCGCACCGGGCCGATCGAACCGTAAGAAAGAAAAGCACCGTGAAAAGCCTTGATTTTTTCGACAGCGCCACCAGTGTACTCGTATGATGATTGTGTATTTCATGCAGACTTTACCCTCGCCGAAGAAGGAGAAAATCGACCCTTTCCTCGAGTGTGCTATCGCGGCAATAAACTCAATGAGGCGGAGTTTAAAGGTCGCAGCGTCCAAGAGGATATGGGCGATCCGCTTCCAGCAGTATGGGAAACGGGAGAGAGTTCTCGGGGGTATCGTCGATCGAATCTTGCGTCACAGGTTCGGGAGTGACGAGGACGACGTATTTGGTCGCGTACGGAGCCGTCTCTTTCCAGTGCTGTCGTCGATTCCCCGGCCCCCGGTGAAAATACCCCGGCGGGAAATCGCGAAAAGGGTAGGAATTGGGACGGGACCTGATGGTGCCGTAGGGGTCGAGGTCAGAGAGGTGAACAAGGACTACACCTACCTCCAAGTTATGCTCGAAATGCCACGAGGTGCTCCAGCAGATGCTGGGGAAACAAGGCAAACCGATTCACGCCGTAAACCGTTGTCTTACAACGAGCTGTGTTCGCCTGTGGAATTGGGGCGTGAACGCTGAACGCTTGTCGCAACCTCAGGGACGTTTTTGTCCACGAGAATTCGTATCAGGGGCAGCAACCCGAGACATTCACACGGCGTACCAGCCGAATCAAGCCGGCTGGCTTGGACTAAATACTCGTGCATACCCTCGTAGCTATATTCAGAGATGTACCTTGCCGCCTGGGGTGAAGTCTCAAGAAAGACGGACCGGCAAGGGATGGCACCACCCAGAGTCCGTTATATTCACTGAGGAATGGTATGATAGGATCCTGAATGCCCAGGCGGCCCCTGCTTGCTGTGAACCAACAGTTAATAGTCTACAGTCAAGGCTTATCATATACTGCTGTTGCACCCAGTCTTCACGCAAGACTTACCACCAACCAGCTAACAGCTAATACTACCATGCATTGGGTACCGGTATATGTGGGTTGCCTGCTGCCCCAAAATGTATCGTACTGCTGTATAGCGGTATCAGATTCCCGCTAGACCTCTAAACATGCTCCCGTTAATTCCTCCGATTCCCAACTATCAGGCAAATTGCCGAACAAAGTGTTGCGATTGCACTGCGCTACTTGTGATTGCCGCTAAATTTGCGGCGTTGTGTCCAAGCACCGAATAAATGTACTGCTCTGTACGTGTACCTGTGATACTCGAATATGGCGCAACGTACTCTTTCCCTGAGAAGCGAGAGATCTAGTAATTTCCCTCCCACTGCTGAAATAATAGCGTTCCCTATCGGGTCGGGCAAGGGGGACAGAGGACACGGAATCACGCATGGGCAGACCTCCTCCTATAGTCCAAAACACATCGCCGAGAGTCATACCATCACAGGTGGCCGGGACCCCCCCCGGCACAATGTGGGCGTAAAACTCATCGTGGAGACATTGAATGGACGTGACAAACCCCACGAAGTATCGGCGACCTCTCGATTCGGTACGTGTACATGTATTGGTGTGCGTCCAACGTTGTTCACATGTCTCCACCTTAGTTGTCGTATGCTCACATTGTGCAAGGGGAGGGGTCCCGGCCACCTGTGATGCACTGAAGACACGTTGCCGAGCTAAACATCGATACAACGCCAGCTCAACCTTAGACTTCAACTTTTGCTGAAGACAGACTCTAATCGCGATTTTCACCTCGACAACGAGTCCTCAACGTATGGCATGGTTCTAGATGTTGCGCTATGGACCAGAGGGGAGGGGAGGGGTTTGTCCACTCGCGATGTCTGGGTGGGTGGTTCACACCTGGTATACTGTATTTGGTAGATTTTCCCTGCCCATCTTACCATGTTTGGCGCTGTGTCTGGATCCCCACTTGGTCGGGACAAGGTTGGTCAGGGGTGCGTTGATCAGACATGTGGTATGCCATACCACCTTTCTGTAGTCCAGCATTCTTTACACTCTGCCCCGGGGTGACTGAATACACTACCTCTCCTCCCTGGCTTACCCCGGCCACTGTCCTGGCAATATGTTATCTCGCGTTCGGCCCTTCCACCCTTGACGATCTCCTTGCTTCGTTTGAATTTACTTATCAAGGTTAGTTCGCGTTTTCCGCACGGGATCTGACCAGCGTTGCCCGACGAAATCGAGGAGAGGAGGGGGTGGCGTCTTTGTGGGCTGCGTTCATCAGGTTATCGCTGAGGTGGGTTGTCTGCGCATTTGAGGCGGGCATAGAGAGGCGCCCAGAGGGGGAGACGTCGTGTGCTATACCCCCCTACCCCCGGCCTCCGGACAGTGTTTAAATCGTCGAGTGCTCTTCTAGGAAACTATTGCTGAAAGTCCACAAACACTTGAACCACGGACTATGTTGAACCTAAAGTTGGCAGTACACCTACAGGACATCCTAATCTATGAAGGCGCGTTTCACCACTTTGGTGCTTACACATCAACGGTGTTGCGCCTCTTCAATGTCGTTTTCCTTGGATTCTTTGGTGCGCCAAAAACCTAAGCCCTCCTTCGTACGCGCAGACTGTTGGAATCTGAATGACGGTGCGTGTAGCGTAGTGTGTCGTGCCAGATATACTACAAACTTGAAACAATAACATCGTGTATAGGGGTGTGCGTGTTGGCCGGCGATGCTTCATAAGCTGGACGCCCAAATAGGATTTCGCGTGCAGATGGACTATCCCGTACCGATCGCGCCGCCGAACATGAGTTTTCTGCCGGAGAATGTATCACCAACCGCGTCCTATGTAGACGCGTTGCGAGAAAACGATGTGTTTCATACAGGAATAAAGTAATGATACCAGGTACCGGTGTCAACAATCAGCATTTCATTCCATGAAATATATGGCTCACTATCGGTTAGCCCCGCCCTGCGCGTCGCAGGCCCACAACAAGCCCGGTGCATTCAAGGCGCAAATAATGTGGGATGGCGATGGTTTGCGCATGATTCATTTTGCTGGGCACAAAACCTTCCGCGATGAGGGAAAACCCCCACTACGGTGGGAATGTGGCTGTACTTTCCTCGAGGCCCAACAATCCCTGTGTTTTTCCTGATGATGCAGGTCGACATTTGCATTGGACTTTTGCCGTTCTCACCTACGTAACCAAGGCTTTCCGTCAAGCTGTATGTGCACCGATACACGTTGAGGCGTACAGCACCACATCCAAAATAACCCCAGACACGACATCGTTGTCCAATCTCAGGCACGTACAGTAAGTCCAAAGACGCAATCGGGCTGCGGCATGCGCCCAGATCACGCACATTGTCGGCCACAAAAGTCCGATACACAGCTCTCCAATCACGACTACCTCTTCGTCTCCGTGTTCGATGGTGACCTTGCCCTTTCGTGAATGTACCACTAAATATGGTAAGGATATTCACAAGAGGACACGCGTTGCGCCTAGGGAAGGGTTCAAAACCCAACAACCGATCATCGGACTGTCCAGCACTATTATGCAACCTGCGTTTATCCGAACAAGTGGGTCGACAGTCCATGTCCAAGCGAGCCACAACGTACGATATATATCGAAGACTTATCCTCAAAACGTGCAAATACGTACCTTGCGGTGAAGATCACTGCACGTAGGATAACCCAGCCTAAATCGCTGTATCATCAACGGCCTGTATTCCACCACTCGAACATTTCCAAGTATGAAATTACAAGCACCCCCCGACCCGTAGCTCGTCTTCCGCTCATTGGATTGGTATCCGTCAGTCAACACAAGCAATTCACTCAACAGCGGAACTGGACATCTCTTCGGATTCTTGCTTCTACTAAAGCAAACGTTTCGAAATATATATACGAAAGTATATAGTGCGGCACCTATCGTATCCGAAATGTTCTACGCGAAGGTTAACGCGTTCTGGAAAGAAACGCAAACTACTCTCAGAGTCCCATCAAGCACTGCATCGAATGAAAAGTCGGGCGATCCAAAGAAAGGGGCGAAGGAGTCGAGGGCAACTGGTTCGGCGACAATACGCCACCAAACCCACGGCCGGAGGTCTTGGGCACATCCTTACCGCAGAGCGTGGCAATCGGCGCAGATCCGTCGAACGAAGTCGAGTTGAGTCCCGTGTTTACTAGGTCTTTACGTCCGTCCCTGGTGGCCATATCAGCTGCGCCACCTCCTCCGTAGCTGTCACAGCCTTCGCGTACATTCCAATCGTGACTTCCAACAGTCGCACTGGGGTCTTCCGAAAAACTACATTCGCCCAGTATACTATCTCCGAAGTTCTTTCCTGCGAACTCGACGTCACGGTTGTATAGAGGGCGGCGGAAGGCCACATCAACGTCCATGTCTGACTGCTGAGCAACAGATGGCAATGAATAGCTTCCCTTGGCGGCAAAAGAAAGCTTGACGGAGGGCGCATTGAAGTGGTTAGCGGGCGCCTGGCTGCTGGTCGTGGCCACCGCGGGACACCCATGCGATGGCATCGTCGAGGCTAGATCGATCGTGGAGCTGCTGGACTCAGCGTGACCGCTGAATGCCTCAGTGAGATAGCTCTGTCCGAGACTGATGCCCTGCTTCCGTGACATGGGCGTGGTAGTAGAGATAGTACTGCTGACACCCCCGCTGTCGCTATCGCTGCGTCCGTCAAATTTGCGAATGGTCAGAGACGAAATCTCTCCCCCCTCGTCGTGTTGCGTGTGGTTGTCCTCAGCATGTTTAGTGAAATCGGGGGTGGGACTCTTGGTGACTTCACCCTTACTCACGACACCGACGCTGCCACTATTCCCACTCTCGTTGATTCCATCTGCTTGCCATAAGGGGCGCTGCCAACCGCAGAACGTGCGCGCACTCCGACGGCGAACGTTAACCTTGTTATCACCGCGGCTTTCGATCGGGCCTGGCTTTCGGGCATCGTTTCCGACGACTAGATCTCCGTCTTCGCTGCCACCACTGTCGCCCTGGTCCTTTCGCCCGCTGCCAACCATCTTTGAACCTGTACAGCGCTTTTCCCCTGACAACCTTAAGCTAGCCCCCTTTCTTTGTCCGTCCCCGCCAGTGGAGGTACCAAGCTGCGGTCTGTGCGTCCTGCCAAGATTCTGACCGGTGGTCTTCTCGTTAAGGGACGTCAAGGGGCTGGTGTTCGAAGAGGGGCTGTCGCTTCGGTGGGAATCGGGGTGCTCGGATAACGGCTGCTTTGAGGCGGATATAGGAGTTTGGCTAGCGATTTCTGCACGGCGGGCGACGCTGGAGCGGGGTTGAAGATTGAGGATTGCCTCTGCATTTTCACCCTGAGAAAGTAGGAAGTACAAAGTGCGGCGGGGTTGTGTTATGGCAGGTGAAAACGGTAAGTTGGTGTTTCTGCAATCACAGGGAATACGTGAGCCTTGGATGCTTGCCGAAGTTATCAGCCATTGCCTATACATAGATTTTCCCCGAGTGAACACGACAAAATAAACGATTGGCGAGTACACGGTAAGAGGCCAGCGTGTGGTGGTGTAGTTGTTGATCACGAAAATGGAATCAGTTCCCACCTTGAGCGCGATGTTGTAGAAGACTTGGGGCTGATATCGACCATGTTGAACGCGGGGTGTGTAGACACACCAGCAGAACCCAACACAAGCCCCGGATCCGGCCGAAAGCAGCAAGGCGCGTTGACGGTCGTGGGTAGGCATGCGTCAACCAACAGTATGCGATAAGGAAGCGTATTTACGCCAAGGGAACATAAAAAATACCTGGTAATTGTTGTGTTGATCATGCAGGGGGTTCAACTAGTGCACCAGATATGTATACCACAACGTAACTACTCGTACCGGTTGTAGTATAAGCACACGACCTTACAAGGGGAGGCTATCCGATTTGGTAAAAGTTCGGATATGCACGAAACATATGCGATGCGGAGGGGCGCAGCTGGGCCGGGGCGGGCGATGTACTTTTTTCGTATTTTTGCTACAGGAGAGCTCCACGGAACATATTGCCATCAACTACCCATGGGCTACCACATAAACCTCATGGTCTGCCCGCCCATGGGTTACCTCTAGGCCTCCCATGAGCTACCCATTGGCTATCCATAACCTCATCAACAGAACTCATGAACTACCCGTGGGCTACAACTCAAACCCCCCGGTTTGCCCATGAGCTACCTATGGACACCATTCAAACCCATATGGACTCCCTACGGACTACTATCATGCTACCCTGGGCAACCATTGGAACCCATGAGCTATCCACGGGCTACTCATCGGCTACTCATGGGCTACCCATGGAATACCCATGGACTACTCATGGGCTACTCACGGGTATCCATTGCAACTCATGAGCTGCCCATGGTACCATGGGGGCAGCGCATGGGCTATGACACCCATTGGCGGCCATTGGAAACCCTAGGCTGCCCATGGGCTACCCAAGGATGACATAGACTATCCATGGGCTACTCATGATCTACCTTTGGACTACATATGGGCTATGCATGGGCTACCCATTGGTCACCCATTGACTGCCCATGCAAACTCATGGGCTGCCCATGGGTTACCAATGGGCAACCCATGGGCTACCCACGGGCTACATGGGCTACCCATGAGCAACCCATGGGGTGCACATAAGCGACACATGGCCTACACATGGAAAGCCCGTGGACTACCCATGGGCTGCCCGTTACCCATAAGCTACCCATGAGCAACACATGAGCAACCCTTGACCGTCAAGATACCCACGGACTACTTATTGGCTGCCCATTAACTACGGACGGACAATCATGGAAAACTCATGGACTGCCCATGGGCTACGCATGAGCTATCCATGGACTACGCTTGGGCTACCTATCTACTTATGGGGTACGCATGGGCTATTAAGCTTGAGCTACCGATTCACTACCCCTTGATTCCTAATGAAAATTAAAGAGCTACGAATAGGCTACTTATTTGCTACCCATGGGCAACCATTGACCCTTGAGCTACCCATGGAATACCCATGGGCTACCCACGAAAAACCATTGGAAACCCATGGTCTACCTCTTGGTAACAATTGGAAACTCATGGGCGACCCATCGGCTACCCATGAACTACCCATGGGCTACCCATGGGCTACCCATGGACTACCCATGGACTACCCATGGGCTATCCATGAGCTACCCATGGGCTACCATGCACTACCCGTGGGTAACCCATGGGCAACCATTGACCCACCCATGGGCAATCATTGACCCGTAAATTATTCATGGACTGCCCATTGGCTGCCCTTTGGCTACGCACGGGCAACCACTGGAAACTGGTGGGCTACCCGAGGGCTACTCATGGGCTACACATGGGCTACACATGGGCTACTCGTGAGCTACTCGTGGACTACCCGTGGGCTACCTATCTACCTATGGACAACCGATTAACTACCCATTGAATGCCGGAGCAACCGCATGGCCTACACATGGGCTACCCATGGGCTACCCGTTGGCAATCATTGACCCATGAAATATCCATGGACTACCCATGGGCTGCCCATGGACTATCCACGGATAACCGTTGAAAGCCCATGGGCTATACATGGATGGGCTACCCATGGGCTACCTCTTTGTAGCAAATAGTAAAGTCGTGGGTCATCCGTAGGTAACCCATGGGGTGCCCATGGGCTGGTGCCCATGGGCTGGTGCCCATGGGCAACCCATGACAAGCATTTACCCAGAAGCTACCCATGGATATGTCATTGGCTGCCCATTGGCTACCGACGGATAACCATTGGAATCTCGTGGGCTGTCCATGGGCTGTCCATGGGCTGCCCATAGGCTACTCATGAGCTTCTCATGAACTATATATGGGCTATCAATGTACCTATGGGCTATGCATGAGCTACCGCTTCACTGCCCATTGACTACACATGGAAATGAATGGGGTACACGTGGTCTACCCGTTGGCTCCCCATTGGCAACCATGGATCCTTGAGCTACCCATGGGCTACCCACGGACAACCATTGGAAACTCATCGGTTGCCCATGGGCCACCCATGGGGCACCTACGGGGTAACCCCTGGTGACAATTGGAAGCTCATGGGCGACCCATGGGCTACGTATGAGACACCTATGGACTACGCATGGGCTACGCTTGGGCTACCCAATGACTACTCATTGACTGCCCAGACAAACTCATGACCCATAGGATATTTATTAGCGACCATTAACTCATGAGCAACCTCTATAGACTACTCATGGGCTGTCGGTGGAACACCCACAGAAACCATCCAAAACCCATGGGCTACGCATGGGGCACTCATGGGTGCCGCGTGGGCAACCCCAGGAAACCCACGTGTTACCCATATGGACTACCTACACGTTTTATTCATGGGCAACTCATGGACTACCCACGGGCTACTGCCTAAATCCTATGGGCTGGCCATGGATCACTCGTGGTCTATCCATGGGCTACCACTTAAAACGTATGGGCTACCCATGAGCGACACAAGGGCTAATACTAAAATATCACAGGCTTCCCACGAGAGCTACCTACGTACAAGCATTGAAGGCTATCCATGGACAACCCATGGGCAACCCATGGGCTACCCATTGGATACCCATTGGCTACCCATTGGTAACGATTGGAAAGTCATGGACGACCCATGGGCTACCTATGAGCTACCCATGGGCCACCCATGAGCTACTCATGGACTACGCATGGGCTACCCATGAGCTACCCGTGGGCTACGTATGGGCTACTCATGGTCTACCCATTGAAACGCATGGACTGTCCATGGGCTACCCATGAGCTATTCATTGGCAACCATCAACTAGCGCTCTATTACTACTTATTCGGACTACCCATAGGCTACCCATGGGCTGCCTATAAGTAACGTATGGGTAACCCATGGAAACCCACGTGCTATCAATAGGCTACATACGAGTTTGACAACGAGCAACTAATGCGCTACCCACGGGCTACCGCTTAGACCTCACGGGGTGCCCATGGACTACGCATGGGCTATCCATGGACTACCACGTAAAATGTTTGGGCTACCCACGAGCTATGCATGGGTTACTGGAACTCTTGGGAGACCCATGGCAAGCACATGATGTCTAGTGTTGGCCCCATGGGCATCCCATGCTGTTTCAGTGGTAGCCCAGACCATGGGTAGACCATGGGTAGCCCATGAGTAGGCCATGAGGATTGAGTGGTAGCCCATGGGTAGCCCATGAGTAGGCCATGAGGATTGAGTGATAGCCCATGGGTAGCCCATGATTATGGGTCGCTCATGCGTACAGGTCCACAATGGGTGGCCTATGTGTATCCCGTAGGTTGCCCATGGGACACCCATGAAATGCCCCTGAAATACGCAAAAAAGTACCCATAGAAATAAAACAGTAAGGTGCATCCCTGTCTGGGGCGGGTCGTGGGCAATTAACATTAATATATACATGTATGGGTTTTGAGGGTTGATTAAGGCCGCAAGTTCAAAGTTGCGCATGGTGCAAGATCTAATAACTCCGGGCATCTTGTACGCACGTGTGCGGCATTCAAGAATGCGGTAGGTCGAAGACAACGCAATCCCTGTGGCCACTCCGCAGGGTGACAAACCAAACATTACATACAAAATGTGCAGTATACGGTGTAGCGGTACACGAAGAAGTCATCTGCAACAATTGCATGTAAATGCGTGGTGGGCTCACCTTCATCTTCCCCGTGCGCGTGAGCTTGCGAAAGCCGAAGCGATAGAGCTGACGTTCGAAAGTCGACAGTTTTTTACCGTGCTTGAAGTACCGCTGGAGAGTCTCAGTTGCTAAACGCCGCGGGTCCTCCAAGACGAGTTTTCCTGATGGAGAAATCACGGTGCGTGATTCACGACGAATGATTAGCGTGGGGGAACGGCTTGCAGCGGCAAGAGCGAACAATAGTACCGCAAGTTACAGTCAGTAGTGCACATGTATACACCGTACTGGCACTTGTATCTCCCTTTCCAACCGATCTGCGCCTACCCTACGTATACACGGTACGCAGCTGCAGCTGGCAAGTTCTCTTGGAACACGTATCATACGTACCAGAGGCATGTAACTAAATTCTGAATTTCAAAAGAAAGGAAATAGGTACGTAGCCCCTTTCAAGGGACCCTGCTAGTCATACACGCGTTAGGAATTTGAGGTCCCGCATATGCCAACACCCCTCATCGTAGGTGACCCCATTCAAGGGACCTACTGTTGTAGGTATCATACACAGCAGCAGCAGCAGTGAAGCCGATCCATAAGTGAGTCCCTTACACAGCGCCGCTACGACGGCATGTTGAACAGGGGACGAAATGACGACACGATGGCGGGGTTGGGGAGCACATGAATGACTCGTTTTTCCGGCAATCTTCCTAGTCGTACAAAGTTTTTTCTCAAATAGGAGACAAGGAATCACATATAGAATACGCGCGCTCGGTTTATCACAATACTTGTAAAATTAGGTAAAAATGGAATATAGACGAGGCGTATTACGCAGCTTGCAAAGTTGAGTATCAACTATTTAATCAGTCGAACTCACAGCTGACGTATTTCAAAATTTATAAAAAAATAGGAGACCGAGTGTGTTGAATCTGCATTCCTTCATTGAGCGCTACCTACATTTTGACAAAATGAGGCACTGAGTGTGTTGAATCTGCAGTCCCTCATTGAGGGCTACCTGCATTTTGACAAAATAATAGTCCCTTTAGGGTGGACAAAAATGCCGAGAAAATTGAAGTCCCTTGTATGCCTCTTTCCCTTGTCGCGGGGTGCCTTGAAAGGGGCCACCTACGTTGGATTGTTCACTACAGTAACTGTCTGTTGCTGCAGTATCGGATATCAGAGTCTTGCATAAAATTATTGCGGCGGACTATAGTAAATAGGACCTACGGTACACATAAAAACCTATATATTTACCTATTTTTACTAACAATATTTGGTCCTATTTACTATGGTCCCCCGTAATTGTACAACGAATGAGTCAGCTGCGAGTTCGACCGATGGAGTGGTTGATTTTGAGAGATGAAATTAAGAAAAATTAGGTAGGAATGCCACGAGCTATTATAACGGCTAAGCCGAATGAATGCGAATGGGCATAACAGCGTGTCCGGGCACCGCCGCTTCCCTGTATACGAGCATGCACCTGCCTTTAAAAGAGAACGGGCTGCTCTTGCGCAGAGCTACACCACTCTATAGACGGCAAACACCTGTGTCTTTCAAAGTCACGTACTACTGCTCTCCTCGCGTAAAGCTGCACTCTAGACACATAATCTGCACCTCTTCAACACTTGGAACTCGGAAAGGGCTGCGACAACTGTTGACAAAATAAGGCAAAATGATTTGACAACGTGTTGACAAAATGGGGCAAAAGGAATTTCCGTAAAGGCGAGTGATCTCCAAGACAAGAGCTGTGTATAGTGGCACGGCTGGCATAAGCTCTGCGAATTCGGCAACACAAGCCTTCGTGTAAGTGTTTTTCATGCCCCGCATATCTACCTCCTTGCCTTACGTGCATAATAATATGTTTTCTTCTCGCTCTCACTCTTCTCACCGTCGCCGAAAAACAAATCTCCATGATTGATCATGAGCAGCAGGTTGTGCAAAAAATCGACGCGAGACCGAGGACCCGGGCCAACGCCAGATTCTGCCCTGGCATCTTCGCTGACGGAGCGACTGCTGGTCGCTTGGAGTGCAGAGCGGCAAGTCCCTGGCACCGCCATATCCCACCTCTCCGCTGCTGCCCCTGGTGAAATGAGTGGAGTATGCCGGTGCCTGAGCTACGAATGCCACAGAATGGTGGGATCGAAATCATGGAATCATATATACGAGTATGTATACTTTTTCCTCAAACTAATTGTCAAATCTATCGCATGATCGTGTCTGATCTTGTCTCCATGGCGCATTTCGTCGCACGACCAACGCTGCACTCGATGATCCTGAACGGACTTGCCCAATTCAAATTGGTTTCACCACGTTTTGAAACCTATAATATCTACCAGGTACATACATATATTATGCAACGTCGGCCATGTTATTATTCAGCTGCAGGGACTGCTGTATGTATGTATGTATCGGTATGTAGTTGATGCCTGATATATATTATGTATGCGTCTGTCTGCGACAGGCACTATGCTTGTTGCGCTTTCCTTTCTGCGTGTGACCCGATGTGCTTGTATGTTAATTTCACGATGCGAAAAAATGTTTCGTCGTACAAGTATTGCAAAAAGTTGAGTATATCAACTATTAATACCACCAGTATTTAAGCAGTCGAACTCACAGCAGCTGACGTATTTAGTAATTTTATACAATACTGCTGCCAAGGGCGCCCGGAAAAAAAAATATGTGAACCGTCACAGATTCTTTTTCGCTAGACAGGGGGGGGGGGGGGTTACTAGAACCAAGTGAAAAAAATGAACAAATGAAAAAAAAAAAAAAAAAATCGTATTTCATCACGTGATCACAACGGTTGCAAAACGGTTTTCCATTCCGACCTCTGGGGGGGTGTTGTTTCTTTTTATCTTTTTCTTCGCGGAAGCCCTGCCACTACGGCTTGCTGCTGTGTTCGTACAAATATGATACGACGTACGAGGTACCAGGTTCGAAAATACATTTTTGTCCTCATTCTATCTGCAGTACTACTTCTGCACGAAGTACAGCTCCCTCCCTTAACTCAGACCTGCGATCACGTAGCGGGGCACTTCTCCCCCCTCCTCGCTACGGTTAGTGTGCCGTCGATGTTATGGCGAGAAGGACTCAGCTTTTTTCCCCCTCGTCGACTCGCGTCGAATTTTGCGCTGAATTGTGCGTACCCAAGCCAATTTTTTCAATAGGACCAAGAAAAAAAAACTCGTTGGGTCTCGGGCTTGTGAAATCGGCATTGTTAATAATAATATTGCGCACGAGGTAAAACTACAGACCACCGGGGACGCGGGTTAGGGCCGATCTTAACGGGGACTTTCGGCTCTTTCAATTTGACTTGATTTTTTTTTTTTTTAATTTAATTTAAGGGCCCATCTTATCGAGGACTTTCGGTTCTTTCAATTTGACTTGATTTTTTTTTTCTAATTTAATTTGCATCTGATTAAACGAAATTTAGTGTTCCCCGTTAACTTGCGCCTTTATGTGTATACACACGAGTAGGTACAGACAAAAAACTAAAGTTGTTATATTGTATGGTGAAGTTGTAGTATTGGATGGTAGCTTATACTATTATACTCGTAGCGATCCATGTACCGTACAGTAATAAAATACCAGTACGTAACAAGGTGTGCGGATCGAGAAGACCGCTGCGGCACCAGCGTGTTTCAATGGCGCACTGTTGTCACAGCAGTACGGCAACGCTCGGACACTCACACTCCAACGAACAACACAACACAACCCAGGGTATGATACACCACAACTAATGTGGGTGTTTTCGTGCTTTTATGTTTATGAAATACCTTTTCGTTGCAACTTGAGTTCTTCACAAGTCAAGTTTTTGTCCAGCGGAATGCTGTTTTATCTGTATCCATCTAGAGTGACTTATCAGAGAAGCATATTTGCGCCTGTTTCACTACACTCTCACTGCTGCTGTATCCGTTCCGTTGTTCGGGTCTACCTGGAACGGACGTCGCCGTTTGTTAAAAGGGGTCTATACAGTACCATGAAACGTGCCGAAATAAGGTTCGTCGCCAACTGCCCGGAGAGAGAAAGATATTATTTTGTGTCTGCAGTAGGGAGAAAGACATTTCGTGCCCGCAGTTTTCTGAATGGCCAATTTTTAGGTTGCAACAAGGGCGCCCGCAAAAAAAAAAAGTGAACCGTCACAGATTTTTTTTCGCTCGACAGGGGGGGGGGGGGGGGGGGGGCGTACTCATTTGTTGCTTGCCTTAGTCATTTGACCATTGACCACGCATCCCTTTCGAGACGGAGCACCGTTCCTACTCCTAATAGAGACACCTCCAACAATTGGGCGCTCATTACGTTGTTTCCATAAATTACATAGAAACTTTTTGCTAATCTTATCCCCTTCCTGTTTGGCCTCCTGTGGCCACCATCTATCTCCCAGGATAGCGATCGTTTTCTCGCTGCTATTCATTGTATCAAACTCCTCCATGTCACATTCGTCTATTTTCCTCATCTCCTCTTCCAACACATCCCGTTCCTCCTTGTATATTTCACATTCTCCTACTATGTGAGTTCTACTCTCTATTGCTTTGCCACACGGGCACATCTGTGCGTCTACTTCCTCCTCTTCCCGACTACTTGTGTACCTCTTTCTTCTTTCTGGCAGGTCCAGGTCCCCTACACGAAAGCGCAGTTTCAGCGTTTTCGCGAAGTCCATTGGGCCATGCAAATACGTTTTCATTCCTATTCCTTCCCTCAATCCCCCGTATATCTCTAAGTGTTTTTCCGATTCCACCTTGTTTCTTAGCGCTAGCCTTTCCCTTCTTTCTATCCTTTCCTCTACTTCTGCCGTGTACACCCCAAACTTCCCGGCGGACATCATCTCTACTTGGTTTCCCCCTAGATCCTTCCATACTTTCTCAACTACGTCATCCCACCTTATTCCAGCTCGCCCTTTTGTTACTTTCTCCCAAACAGCTCTATCAACTATGGCTGGCAACCTCTTTTTTGGCATGTTCCTTACTTTATATTGCCAGTTCAACTTTGTCATGTCTCGATTTGTCTTGAGTGGGCGCATTCCCAGTTCTGCTCTTAATACTGTATTGCTATTACGGGGGTACATAGTTAACAGGACCTATGGTATACATAAAAACCTATATATTTACCTATTTTTACTAACAAAATTTGGTCCCGGTAACTATGGACCCCCGTAATAGTCGTACTTGAGCTTCTTAGGATTTTTTTAGCTGCTGTCATTTGTACTGTTTCCAACTGTTTTACGAGTTTCGCGTTCCCTTCCCATACTTCTCCTGCATATTCTAGCTTTGGTACTATCACATTCATCAAGATACATCTCTTAATCCTAGTGTCAAGGTTCGGGTCTGTTAGGATCGCATCCATCTTGCCTACTTATGCCTTACCCTTTCCTATTACTTTTGCTATATGTGTATCCCAAGAGCGTCTTTTGAGATCTCTACGCCAAGGTATGTATACTGGTCTACGATCGGCAATTCATCTTCTCCCCACTTCCAACTGAAATTTACCGGGTTTACCTTATCTTCGTTGCAAACAACTACTGCGCATTTCTTGACGTTCGCCGTCACCCTTCATTTCCTGGTGTATTCTAGCGCCTTCTCTATTTGTTTCTGCAATCCTTCGGGTGTTTCTGATATCCCCACGAAGTCATCCGCAAACATCAATCCCGACACCGTATCTTCCCCCACCGTGACTCCCTGCCTTGCTCCCTCGACTGCTACTATCAGGTCGTTAATATATATATCTTGAATAAGTTAGGTGACAACGTACATCCCTGTGCAACACCTTGAAAAATATCAACATGCTTCGATATTTCCCCGTCCAGCATCACAGCACTTCTCGCACATTCCGTCATCTTTTTAATCATTCTCCACATCTTTCCTATTTCCCACAGTTTTTTCCACAATCCTTTTCTCCATACTGTGTCGTAGGCTTTCTGCACATCTAGAAAGAAACAGTACGTTGTTAGTCCCGCGTCTTTCCTACCTTGAATAATCTTACCTAAGGTGTACACATGGTCTACGCAGCTACGGTTTGGCCTAAACCCTGCTTGTCCTTCTCTTATTTTGTCTTCCTTCTCCATCATCGTTCCCATTCTATCGTTCAAAATCTTACAAAATGTTTTGCCTACTGTGCTTAGTAGCGTTATCCCTCTATTGTTCCCCGGTCAGCCTTATCTCCTTTCTTGAATAAATTTACTACTATTCCTTCTCTCCACCTCCTAGGTGCGTACTCGTTTTTCCATATCCAGTTATACAACATAACCATCATGGTAAGCATTCCTTCTCCCCCGTACTTCATAAATTCATTCACTATTTGGTCCGCCCCTGCTGCCTTTCTATTCTTAAGTTTAGCTACATACTTCTTTACTTCTTCCTTTGTGAACTCTCTCTGTAACCCTCCCGAACCACTGTCTTCCCTTTCTGATGTATCTACGTTCGCCTCTGCCCACGCGTTGATTTCCTTCTCGAATTCTGCATCGAACGTTTCGTTGGCTGTGGGTGTTCCTAGCTTTCGGTAATGCTCTACTAGTACCTCCCTTTTCTCCTTCGAACTACTAACCATTTTACCGTTTGGTGCTCTTAGAGGAGCTATTCCCGTGTCTGCCTCTCCTGCTTGTTTGCCAAGTATCCCTTTTATCCCTGCCCACATCTGCTTCATCCCGCCCTCAAAGTATTCATTCGCTTTATTTACTACGTCTTTCCATATCCCTTTCTTCTTCTCTACCATCTCTTTTACTTTCTTTCTAGCTATAGCATATTCCTCCCACTCTGTCGGAGTTTTACTCGATGTATACCTTGCGTGTGCCTTTCTCCTTGCTCTTATAGCCTCTTTCACTTCTTCATCCCGCCATTTTACCGCTCTGTTGCATACTATCAACTTCTTCCCTATTACTTTACTTGCTGTGGTCTTGACCAACTGCTCCCATCCTTCTATTATCCTAGCTCCTGCATCATCCCTTTCTATATCGTTCCTTGTTGTACCTATTCTTTCCAACAGCTCGGAAAAATTCTCTGCATTTTTGGCCATCTCTTCTTGGAACTCTTCCCGTTTCTCTTTTACTTCTAGTTTATCTATTCTCCATCGATACAATTTCCTACCTCTTCTATGTTTGATAACTCTCGTCTGTTGACTGTCTGTCCATATTAGACAGTGATCCGTAGTTCCTATGTCCGCTGCGCATACATGTAGTTCCGTTTCCTTACCACTTCCATTTTCTACTACTATAAAGTCAAGGATAGAGCTTTCTCCCTTTTGTATGCATTGTCTAGTCCATTCCGGTTCTGCCTCTTTTACTCTGTCGTTCAACGTTTTCATCTCGTTGTGCTTGAGGAACTTCAACATCTCTTCCCCATTCTCATTCTTTGTTACTTCCCCACATTCTCCAATGTCTCATTCAGTTTGCTTGCCCTCCCAATTCTTGAGTTAAAATCTCCCACTAGTACTACTTCTCCTGGCCTCTTATACTTCTGTACATCTACTGCTACTTCTCCGAACTTCCTCTGTATATCTTGTATCGTTTTCTTCGACTCTGGGGGCATATATATGTTTCCTAAGAAGTAATATTTCGCTCCCCGCTCCCCTGGAATCTTAATCCATATGCTTTCGTCGAATTTAGTGTCTTTGATCACCTCTATTATGCCACACAGGTACTCTTTGACTAGGAACCCCACACCCCCCCCCCCTTATTCTTGCTATTATGTCCCTTCCTCTTTTTCCCTATCCATGCGTACTCTCCAACTTTGGATCCTATCTCCCCTCCTTCTTTCTCCCACGACTCTTGAATTCCCACTATGTCTAGGTCGCGCTTACTTACTTGTTCGGCAATTTCGGTTCTTTTGCGCTCTTCCGTGGCGAAGCCACATACGTTCCATGATCCTATTCTCAGCCTCCTTTTCGTTTCACTAGTCTTACCTGTTCTTTCTCCGTTGTCGCCACGAGTATTTCTGTTATCTCTTCTTTGAGCATTATTTTCGTTTCCGTTCCTGTTCTTGCCTGCTTGTTCTGCGCCCCTATGAATCTCCCCCATTTCCTTTGAGCCACTTGCTGTTTCCTGCCTCCCCCTACCTTCGTCCACCCTAGGGCTACGTCTTAGTTTCGTTATTCCATTAGCTATACATACTCTCCATCCTAGTCTTCTAACCCATGCCGACACTTTTTCTGACTCTATCCTCTGCCACTCCATGCTCGCTTTCAGCTTCAGAGTGACTCGAAAGTGTTCTCCCTCTCGTTCTACGTTTCCTATTGCAAAGCAATACAGTCCTACTTCGTCGCACTTCCTCTTGAACTCAATCCTTGTCATGTCGCTAGGAACTCCAAATATCAGCACTACTAGTACTTTACCCTGCCAATCTTTCTTTCTCCACCCACCCTTCCTCACCGTCTGTCTCCTAATCTCTTCCGAGAATATCTCCAGCTTGTTTGTGTTCATAGTGGTAGCGGGAAGTGTTCAAGTTACTGGGACCTCCCAATCCTAGTACTCGTTGAGGGTCTGGCGTCTTCCAGTTATTTTGCCGGCGCACCACACTAAATAGTGTCTCCAACACGGGCTCGTAGCCTGGAGCCAAGTTCAACACCCTTAACACAAGTACCCCACGTTCGTGTCAGGCGATCTGCATGGTAACCTTCCTGGCGTCCCACGATCGTATCTTCTATCTTCTTGCCCCGCTGCTGTACTGGTTACTTTCCTCCAGGGAGGTCATTTTCACCGTGCAAGGTTCAAGGACGGCTTGCATAACACCAAGTCTTACTCACACATCGGGATGCCCCGTACGTCGCTTTCTCCGTCATATGTACGTTTCACCATGGGTAACTACCCCACTAATGCTCCCCGAGTAGACCTTCACTGCCGTAAGCTTGGCCAACAGTCCCCCCACATTTTGTACGGGTTTCTATCCTTCAAGATATCAAGATATCTACGTACCGCTTGGTGCTCCTTCTCTTAGGTCATGTGGTCGATCAAATGCAAGGTGTTTGTTTCATGAGTATAATAGGTCTTGACTTAATGTCATGCATCATCCACCCCTCCCCTTCATTTAGCGCTTGGTATGTGCACCAAATGTCGGGGATTTTAGGAATAATGTCAGACCAGATTTCCACCGCCCAATGGAAATCGGTATAGTTTTACGGGTATCTTACCACAAGACCCAACCTTCATGTGAATTGAACATGTTGGGGTGACCATGCTGTATCTATGTGTGCGCATGTGAGGCGGTCCACCTTCGTGCTCGGTTTTTGGTCTATATTTTATGCCATTACTACCAGTATTATGATATGGGAGAAACTATTATATTTTTTCAAGTCTATGACTGGTTTGGGTTCGGATATGGGGGGAAAAAAAAAAAAAGAAAAAAGAAATGGTTTGTTCAGTTGTTTCATTTCTAAATCTGGTTTGGGTTTCGGTATCGAAAAAAAGATGATTAGTTGAGTAATTTCATGTCTGAATCCAGGTTGTGTTATGATATCGGAAAAAAAAAAAAAAAACTGGTTAGTTAAATTGTTTCACGTCTAAATCTGTTTTTTGCGTTTTTGGTATGGTAAAAAAGAAGGTTAGTTGAGTAGTTTCATGTCTAAATCCGGTTTTTTGTCATGATAAAGGGGGGAAAAAACTGGTTAATTCAATTGTTTCACGTCTAGATCTGGTTTTGCGTTCTTGGTATGGGAAAAAAAAAAAAGTTAGTTGAGTAATTTCATGTCTAAATCCGGTTTTTGTAATCATATGGGGAAAAAAAAAAAAACTGGTTAGTTCAACTGTTTCATGTCTAAATCCGATTTTTTGCGTTGCGGTATGGGGGAAAAAAAATGTTAGTTGAGTAATTTCATGACTAAATCCGGTTTTTGTAATCATATGGGGAAAAAAAAAAAAACTGGTTAGTTCAATTGTTTCATGTCTAAATCCGGTTTTTTGCGTTTCGGTATGGGGAAAAAAAAACGTTAGTTGAGTAATTTCATGTCTAAATCTGGTTTGTGTTTTTATGGGAAATAACGGTGGATCGTGTGTTCTGTGTTGTGTTTGCTTTACCGGTGGGTCTGGTTTCTGAGCTGTTGTTTGCATAGTGTCTATGTCTGGTCTGGTCTATGTGTCATTTGTGCCAGAAGGAGCAGTCTGTACATTGCATGTCTAGTGTCTGGTGGCTTGTTTTACCAGCGTCGTCGCCACTCGACGCCAACCCATCCAGATCTAGAGTTTTGTGGGGGGGGGGGGGGGGGGGGGGGGTTACTAGAACCAAGTGAAAAAAAAAAGAAAAAAAAAACAAACAAACGTATTTCATCGCGTCGGTTTCAACCGTTTTCCATTCCGACCTCTGGGGGTGTGGTGTGTTGTTTTCTCTTTTTCACGGACGCACGCGAATTGTCTTTCAATTTTTGATACATAAAGTATACCTGGTACATATGCTCGTACGTCTTGCTTCTACTGTGACCCGAGTCGTTGCCACAACTAACACGCCGGTGTGTCAATGTCTGGATACTCAACGGTCGCTGTGGTGGGGGGGCACTCAGCATATATTGTTACCAGACAGGAGTTTAACTGCACATTCAACAATGGAAGTTGAGCTCATCTCAATGGCGTTCGACACAAAAAAAAAGAAGGCGGGCGCCCAACGACATGATCACAGTCAAACTGTAAATTCGGCTCAGGGTGATCTACAGCGGTGTTAAGAGGATATTCGATTTACTTTATGTCGGACTAGAACGTAAACGACACGTTGTCGGAGGGCAGAAAAAGTAAATATTAATATTAATCGAACAAAGATTGCTAATACTGCGTTTGTTGCCGGGATTCAACGGATTCCCCACGGATTCCCGTGGTATCCCGCGGGATTCTACGGGAAGCCACGGTATTCCACGGGGCCCCGAGGGACGCTGTGGGTAATCCCAATCGTCCCCGCGGGATCCCGTGAGCAAACCCTCGGGATTTCATGAGAGGACACGTCCCACGGGATGCTGATCCCACCACAAGGCGGAGGTTTGCCATCGGAATAACAAAGGCAGCCCTGTGTCGCATGTACGAGTTCCCATGAGTTATTACGGGTGACCGGTGATTCCCATGGGAATATGTGGCAATTTGCTCTGGGTTCCCGTCTGCTACCATGGGTTACATGGCAATTGCGATGGGCTCCCTGTAAGTAATATTTGATTCCGTGGTGAACCGCGCGATTACAAGGAAGTCGGATCCTCACCGGTTTCACCCAATCGTGCATGGAGACTGTTCGAAAATAGTTACTTATAATCAAGTCGCGGGGTCCCACTGGTTTCTGTGGGAAGCCCGTGGGAATTCCCGTGTAGTCCGAGGGGTTTATCATGGCAACCCGCGGGACCTCTTCTATATTGCTCGGACCCCGCGGTATCCCATGAGATCCCGTGGCTTCCCACGGGAATTACACAAGAATCCCACGGGATCTCGTGGGATCCTTCTAGTTCCCATGTTAACCTCGCGGCCCCATGTGACATCCCGTGGGAACCCGGGCTAAAGCACAACAACGTATCATGTGTACATCACGAAAAATAGCACATGGTTACCGGAACAACCGGAACAACACTCACTTACACGATCAGTAACTTTTATATTCCCTCTGTCCTGGGATGTACTTCGTACCTGGTATGTACGTTTTGAGCTCCCACGTAGTGATAATTCGAATATAGATGAATTTCGACCTTTCGGACAAAGCCACTTTTTTTCCGTCACGTCTTTCGGTTCTATTTTCTTCTGGTTCTGCACCTTTTCGTTGCTGTTTTCCAGGCTTGATTTTTCGTTGGGTCTGACGCACAGAAAAGAAAGAAAATGGCCGTGATCAAGGCTCTAAGCAGCGGCCTGGAGAAATCCAATGGCGCACCAAACGCCTTTCCTCCTATAAACCCTAAAAAAAACCCGTTTCCTCCCCCCGGTTTTGAATTGCGCCCTCGGTTTTGGGGGAAAACTACTTAGTTTTAGTGGAAATTTGTTTCGCAGTTCTCCAGGATAGTCTTCTACGCCCCTCCCGCTCAATTGTTGTCGGGGCAACGTTGCGAACTTTGAGTTCGCATAGGCTACACCAGTATCTAACACGCAACCGACGAACCGTACGTACATTCCTGCGTTCTTAAAGTGGTTTAACGTGGTGATATTTTCCAGAATAGAGGGAGTAGTAGTGTATGCTTCACTGACATTTGAATATTTGAAAGAACTATTGACTCCCAATGAAGGCCAAGATCACCGCACCTCATGCCCCAGCGGAGAATCAGAGCACCCACGCGTATGTTAGATACACTCTCTCGGGTTGAGGTTGATGGAGGTGAGTTGAAAAGAGGAGAATTTGACAGGAGTAGACTCTACACGCGCAAGGTAAATGGGTTCCAGGAACAGGTCGATGAGGGTTCGATACCAATGAGGAGGCGCTCATTTGACATTGATGCAAGCATGCAAACATCGGAGCGGGGCCGACACGTATGGAAAGGAACCTGAACCAGGGGAAACCCGGGACACCTAATCCAGTGGCGACAGCGACAGTGATAATATGCGGAGGAAGGTATATTCGCAAGATCAAATAACCCTTTCCATTTGTTGTCGAGAAGAACTTAGTTCAGGCACCAGACTTTATCTCATTTCCCTCTCGGATCAAGACCCTTACTGCAACGACGTAGTGAGTTCATATTGGACCGGACAAAATATTATCGGATGCTGCCGTGGAGACACTTCGGTGAACATGAAACCGTACTTAAATTTGCATGCGCTAGTAAACTTCCGCCCCAAGCCCTGGGATACCAAGTTGTGGCCGTTCTCGATGTACTACACGTACCATAGACACGTGAATAAATCTGAACACCTACTCAGAACCGTTTTTTCAAGGCGTGTCCAGCTCAACGCAGGTGCACGAAGAACATCGGATCATTCTAAGTGCCTCCACCCGATGACAGTTTACCGGTCTCCAGGTGAAACGCGTGATGTCGATGTTGTGCGAATCTCCACTAAACGTAATACCAACAGATAAAAATAAAATGTCTCTCTGCACCAATCCTCTTCTCGATGTATATGTATGTGGCAGAATTTCGCTAAGAGCCCTTATTACGCCGTAAATGGGAGAAATTGGTCGTTCTCTCCTTATAATGGGTGGGAATTTTCTCCAAGACCTGTCTAGAGGGGTTTCCTGCTTCCCCAGAAGCCCAGGTATAGGAAAATACCACCAGCACTTGTTTGACCCAACTATGTCAAAGACGAATACGATCGGGGATCAGTTGGTAGTCGTATTTCATCTAGTTGGGTCTGAAAAGTACAAGCGATTCTTTCCTGCAACCGGGTCCCCGGAAAAGCGCGAAACTGTTCGAGATGTATCCTAGGGGAAAATCGATCCATTCTGTGAAAAGGAAGGCCATTTTCCCTAATGTCCGGGTGAAACGTTCGTGCGACTGCGCTGGAAGGGGATATTCAACGGACTGCAAATCCGACTGCAGAAGAATTGGTCGAGCCCTTCAAATTCCTTGTTCTTCAGAATCGGAATATTGGATGACATGTCCGAAGTGTCACCTTCCTGGTCCAGGATATTTCTCCTTTTTGCGTGTGGTTGAAGTACATATAAAGAGAGTACCACTTCGATGTCGTCGGTGGCTCGTTCGGGCTTGACGACCTCCTTTTGCTCTTGGTGCAGACATGCGATGTCAAAGCACCCAGTGACTTTATATCTTGACCTTGCTTGGATTCCTCGAAATTAGCATCGCGGCTCGTCACCCAGCACTTTCGTTTGCGTGTCCCGGTCGCGAGAGCGGGTAGATAGAGAGGCTCCTCGTATTCGATTGGATGCCGTCGATACCAATGTATTGGCTGTGGGAGTCATGTATAGTCACCCCCATGAGAGCCGGCTGTACCTTTGTAGCCCGCTGACCTCTGACTGCTCATGAGCTACCATTCGTCCAAAGTCGGGAGAAGTAACTCGTCTAGTTCTGGATATTGCCCCTGTCCAATCTTCAAATCCTTCTGCTGCTCTTGACAGGTGCCCCATGCGTCCTTGCGCGGTTTCTGTATGATGTTAACACACCGCCCTCTCGTCCTCTGTCACGTCTCTGGTATTCCCCCCCCTGGCGATGTTTACCCGTGCGGCCAGGCTAGCATGGCCACAGATCCACAGGTGGCAAAGTAGCGTATCCAAACACTGGTTAGGATGCGCGTCTTCAGTGCTGAATTGCATCTACTTTGTCTGCTGTGGCTTCTGTCTCTGCGGTATTGTCACCCGAGAAAATCGGGCTTGGCTCGGGCGACCCACTAAGGAAATCGAACACGGCTTTGTTCGGCAACAGGAACAAAACGGCACGGGCCTCAGAGCAGGGTGGTCACGGAAGGTTTTGATATTTACCTCGTCGAACTTGAAAACGTTCTCGATGGCTGAAGTCACGATAATCCCGGTTTCATTTTTGCAGCCTACTAGAATCCAACCTGCTGGTTCTGCTCACACGGCCCCATATATGTTTGGAGTGCCAGGACTTTGCCGGGCTGTCTTACGAGTATCCCTTTTTGCTTGTCATCTGGCCTGCGCAAGCTCCTTATGCTCACACAGCTTCCATACGTCATCCAACCGTCTGAACGTGCCGACCTGCCCGGGCGGTCTTCGTAGATATAGTGCGGTGCTTGACCTCGAACGGTCTGGAGGGTGCCGGTTGGACTTCTCTTCCTCGCAAGCCCAGCGCTCCGATGTTCCATGCACATCCTTTTTGCGTAGTGGCTGCTGTGGGACCCTCGTCTACCACTGTCCACGGAGCCCCTTAATACCAGGCCGACAATTTACGAAATATGTGGGTTTCCCAAAGCCTTGAGAAGCTGTGAATAGCCACAGCCACGGTTAATGTTTTCCATGCTTTCAAGTTTGGCGTTCTTCTGGTGTTACCAGTTTGTCGCTCTCCCGCATTCGCAGTCTCCCTGGCGTGCTCTCTACAACGACGTGGTTCTAGAACCTGTCGGTTCGGACCACTTTTTTACATCAAAGTGAACGGCCGATGACGGCCGCACAATCGCTAGTGGGTGGGTACGTATAGCACTGATGTGGATGCGAAACGAGGGATATGATAAATGGCGGTCTTCGGTCAAGAGAAACTTAGCGCACTACCAACCTTGAAAGTACATGTGGTGCAGGTGAGAGGAGGTGCGCAACAATTGTATAGCTGCAAAGCCTCATGTATGTAATTCCATCAGCAAAGAACCCTCGCTCGCTCAGTTCGCTCATTTCCAGGCAGCGCGAACTTTCTGGATCAACGCGCTGCTCACTGCCAACCCGCGTGGAATCTTTTCTACGAGCCACTCTCGGCCGTACTTTGAAACGTGGAATGGGCGTGGTGTCAACTAGCGAGACGGTCGTGTCCACATACGATACACCCGCATTTGTCACAGACGGTCCAATGTTTCGGTTTGGGCGGCAACCCCCCGCTGTACCTCGCGCCGTCCTAATACGCGGTTCGACAGGTGAACTTTCCCTCAGTGCTTCCTGCTCTTGCTGCTTCGCCCATCGTTAACCTCATCTGTCCCCAGTGACTGAAAAATCAAATTGGCGACAGCTTAAACCGTTCTTTGTCAGCCGCAGAGACAAAAAATGAAAGCAACTTATTCAGGCGATAGTTCACATTTACCGCTGTTATGGTGAGATCGTCAATTTTTCGTACCTGGAAGCCGTCAATGATGCTGTTCCCACGCCCAAACAAGTTCGTGTCGGAGAAAACGTCCAAGGATTCGCCGCCCTCACAGCGCGCGTCGCGTCGCCAGCATGCCTGAGACATGGAGAGTACCGGCGATAGAACAAGTGAGGGGCGAGGGGTGGACGAGTGTGCGGATGAAGGACGGGGTAACCATTCCGCTTACGATTAGATACATAGGTTGACGTATGTGCAGTTATACGGGTCTCACTCGCTGCTTGACACAGGGCGCTTAGACATGAAGTAGCTTGATATCTGTTTGACGGGTACGTGGGTATGGTCGTTTCAATTCATGGAAGAAAACAAAATCCCGTTGCTCACCGCAGCGCAGTTGCCGCCTTTTCTTCGTTTCCTGGGGCGACAGCAACAGTTGTGTGCGTGGGCACATCCTACTCCCAAAGCTGCTTGTACTTTGTCCTCGGTCGGGTTCTGAAGATGAAAACAGCACCCATTTAGCATCAGCAGCTTCATTTCCTCGACAACGCTTGCTACGATGGGGATAGCACCTTTTTTTGGCCAAATTGTCATTGGGACTGACGCAACCCCTCGACTGAGGCATTACCCAACATCGGTATTAATAGTGCTTTTCTTATTTTCCCGATGCTACCTATTAATATGCCATACATAGTTCATCGAGTTGCAATTTTCAGTTTCCCCAGGCTCAGGTATTGAGTGGGTTACTGAGGGTATGTAGCTCCTTAAGTAAGAGAGCCTAAACGAAAATGCAGGTGCACCCCTGTCGTACCATGCATCGGACGGCAACACCGGCCGGCAAAAGAAAACGAGCGCCCTGAGGCGTCACGGTTGGGCTTGTCCGCGAAGAAATGCTGGCCAGCGAATCCCGCCCTCCGTGCGTCATACGGGTCTCAGTGCTGAAGGGCTGAAAACTATTGCGTGCCCTGTATGCTTAGGAATTGTGCTCGACGCTACATTACTGCCGAATGACGAGAACCCATCTCTTACCGTCTGGATTCCGTCGCCCGACACAATACCTTACCCTATGCAAATTCGACACCCGCCGGTGGTCTTAAGCTAGATCCGGGTTCCGGTCTCTTCGCGCATGAGACGTTCTCTCGCCTAACGACATGGTTGTAAACCGCAACGTGCTCTCGAAGGTGTACCCAAGCAGATCATAGTGATTCCAGATATACCCTTTCTTTGATCCAATGAACGTCATCTATAAGTATACTCGAAACAGAATGAACCAGCATGCAAGAGCGAGCGGAAGTTTCAAAATCGTGCCGTGGGGTCGATCGCCGCGCTGTGTCTCGTCCATGAACAAAAAAAAACTCACCTCGAACGTACGTGGTCTTCCAAGCTGCCAGGTGCGTGCTCTTCTTGCCCTGCTGCTGACTCACTGTTGGCCTGCCGTGATCTGCAACAACAACTGTTATCACCGGTCCTCTTTCGCAAATCCCAAATGTTATCTGCGCCCTCTAGCACGAAGGCACGGTTGGCGCTACAGCATTGTGGGTTCTCGTCACGATTGTTGCCTCTCGCGATCACTTGGTTGTTCGCCATTACGCTAGCTTTCAGGTATCCAGAACCCAAAAGCTTATTCTCCATCTGTTTGGCAGGCGCTGGTTCACCTATAGCCAGCTCTCGCTTGTCGCTGGCGCAGGCGAAGGTGGGATTCGGTCGCCTTGATATCTATCTCCCCACACCTCACTTCCGCAAAGTTGCCCCACACCAACTACCCATGGTGCTGTGCTGCTGCCCCCACTCATCCTTTCTCCGCAGCCGTGATCACCAGTGCACCTGCCCTCCTCGGTATCGCCTAAGTCACCCTGTAGCGATCCCTCACAGGCAAAGGAGAACACCCTATCCCCAGCGGGTGTCTTGAGGGATGCCACGTTCATGAAAACGGGGGATTATTCCCTCGTCTTGTCGACCCATTCGACGGCGTATCTCCCACGCCCATAGATGCCCGTGAACATGCCTGGCGTCCACGCCTTGGTCGTTGGAATACACGCTAAAACGATGCCTCCCTTGTGGTGCTTGTTTGTCCGGGCAGGTCTTGTCGGCGGTGAAGGATTGCTCGGAATCTCTGCCCTCCAGGGTCCTCTATTTCGAGACTTTTTGGAGACGGTGTACCCGTGTCATTCGTGCGCTGCTTACTCCCCGTTCGGCAGAAAAAAAATGAAGCAGCAAACATCGTCCTCGCAGCCCCAAACCCACATCGGAAACCAGTAACCCCGCCCCCGAGACGTGCGGCCTTGCTGGACGAGTTCGGCTCCCTCCCGGTGCCTAATGAATATGCGCGCAAGGCGCTCTTCCCATGTACCACAATGCAAGTCGGCACTGCAGTACAGGCCATCCCCATCGCGGCCCTTCACACCCCCTTCTGGCCATGCTTTCGAACCCGTGGCTTTGGCAAGAACCTCGTGCCCAAATTCGAACGGATCGGGAAATCGCATCACACGCCAGGGGTCAAGATGTTGTCTGATTTCTTTGCGTAAAGCAGCTCAGCTTCCCCCGCTGGTGATGATGTCGCTAGTTTTGTTTCCGTGTTTAAAAACAAATTATACGTATCTTCATGATCTTGGGTCGCGACGGCTGCAGCTCCCACCATCGCGGGAACGCCCCCTCCCCAGGTGTGTACAACGCGCGAAGCATCGCCAGGTACAAGTCGTGCTCCTCGCGCTTTCTGCCAAGTACCAAGCGGTATACGCCGACACCGTTCTTCTTGACTACTTCGGCGTAAGTCCAAGCGCCCTTCAGTTTGCTGTCCAAGGCGATAACGACCTCGCCTGGCCGATACCCTCGCGACCTGGAGCCCCTAAAAAGCTCGCCCCCCTCGCCACCACTAGCCATCTGAATGCGGTGTCCAGGGGTATTGCTTTCGCTTCACCCTTCATCACACCAAGCGGTGTATACGTATACCATATTATCTCCGGCGCTTTCACTACCCACTGCACCGAGTCGATCATGGCGGGCTGCCACAGACTCGAGCCTGCTCACCGACATTCTAAGGTCTGGTCCTCGTGGTAAATAAACCCTTGCGCCTAAGCGCCCCTGCCGTGGCCCGCAAGCAGAGGTTCGCACCCTTTGGGAGGTGGGCTAACGTCGGGCATTTTGGCCAGCATATTGCCCACTTCCCCCGCCGGTCTCGCGACCACGGCCTTTATCTGCGAACTTGTCGTCTTGTGTCTTCACGAAGCCCAGCCGTACCCGAAGGTGCGATGGTTCCACGCGCTAAGCCGAGTTTAGGACCCGTGGACCCTTCCGCTTGGCCAGGATCTTGGGGGTGGAGGCGTCGGTTGTCGTTGTTCGCCGTTGACGTTCGCGCTGAATGTGGAGCTGTCCGGACATTTTCCGCACCGATTATTGTTTGGCTCGATAGTTGGTTGATCGGCTTCCACGTCGACCAAGTCGTTTTTTTTGCTACTGTAGTTTTTAACATTAACTCCGAGGCTTGCATCGCTTTCAGAGCGAGGAGCGGTGCGGGTGCTGAACCTTCTGCGCGATAAAAATGAAGGCAAATATGTATCGGAGGCGGGAAAAGGAACGACACGTCTGACCACGGCTTGTCCAGAAGAACGCTGGGGGTAAAACCTCACATATTAATAGTACGAAATGAGCTGAGAAGACTAATTGATTGTGCGAAAAAAGTTAAATGTGCATGTATGTCTTCTTCTTGCGACAAAGGCCGGGCTTGGGATACCCCGCCTGGCCGATGGGGAAACAATGTTTTACGGTACATACTTCGTACGTGCATACCTGGTGTGATAGCACCGATGTTGTCGGTGGAACTTTTCGTCGAGAATGGCACAAAGAGTTCTTGAAAATAAAATTATGTTACTCGGCTGTGTGACGGGGTCTCAGATTCGCTAAAGGGGACTCTCTTCGTCTGTCCTCCGGCGAACCTGGATGGAACACTGTGGAGTTTGGCACAACCTAACCCGGCGGCCGGCATAACCCCGCGCAAGATGTTTATATCCATGTATTCCTTTCCTGGTACTCGTATGTATGTACGGCGTGCGGTTGTTCAGCAGGTACGAGTTGGGTATTTATGTATAGACTGGTACACGTGTGGCAAGAGTACAGCAACACTGGCGTCCTTTGACATGTTGAACATGGCATTCGCAAGTACACAGCAGTACGTACAGTTAGTGTCAACCTGGCACTTTGTTTGGGTGTTTTTTTTACGGCGATCTTTTTGAGGTGTGCGTTGTGGCACCGGCACCACAATATCTTCGTGTGAACTGCTGTAAACCAACTTTCGACTGTCTTGTGTACCCCGGCCCTCACGTGTCGATCTGCTGTTTCAGAGCGCGAAATGGTACTGGCCGAAATCAATTTGAAATCGAACCAGCTGTAAGTATTATCGTCTCGTCGACCCTGGTAGTCTCTGGCCAGTAGTCAATCGCGAGGGAAATAATGGAAAACGCGTGCGGTTCACGCAGCTTGCAAAGTTGAATATCGACCGATCTGCCGATCGGTTGAACTCACAGCTGACGTGCTTTCTTAGTTTCTTATAAAATATCTTCGCTCGTTCACAAGCTGGTCGAAGTACGTATATACCTCTCCAGCTTCGTTTGTTCGGCACCCTGTACATTCTACAGCAGTACGTACTGCTGTTTCTGCTGTCTAGCCTGTGAGCGCTGTGAGCGAAAATCAACAAGTAATTGAGCGAAAGGGGCAAAACGTTGGAAACAGACCGCTCGGTACATGCTCCGAACGAAGCGTTCACGAGATTTTATTCAAAAACTAAAAGAGATTTTATAGATTTGTATTGTACTGTTATCCATGATCGATGGTACCTCTCTGTCCTCTGACTGAACGAGATTGCTTACTTGCCTGCTTCTTTTTGCCCGCCAGCGACATGCCCGCCAGGTAATGGGCAGCGAAGTTGACCGTGGTTTTGAAGAAACTGTTCTCAGCAAAAACTCCATCCATCGCCTTAGACGGCTGCCCCCGCGCGAACCATCGCCACGAAATCCGTGGCCACGTTGTCGGAATGCTGGCTAGCCAACGGAGGCCGGAGCTTCTTCCCTGCGTGGGTTTCTGCCAATCTGCTGCGCGGCCGGGCTAACGTGGCGACGGTTTGCGGGCTTGTTGCACCCGGCCGTAAAGTAATATCTTGACATAGGTGGATACTCCCCGCACCCGCCCTGTGATTGCCGTCGAGGGGCGATAGTAGTGCAAGACGTCCGTCTCCATCGTGGATCGCTGTCTTGCGACTAGTGCGACCCTCGCCATGACTCGAGCGGAGGGGGGGACGCACGTCAAAAACAAAAATGGACGCCGGCAGTGGCATACAGCAGTATAAAAGCCAAACAGTCCAACCTGCTGAGAATGCCGCACAGATGCCGCAAATGCGCAGGAAGAAATGCGTAAAAATGTGCACAAGATGCCGGCACGTCATGTGTTTTTTTTTACTGAAAAAAAAATGATACTATTACGGGGGTCTATAGTTAACAGGACCTATGGCGTATATAAAAACCTATATATTTAGGTATTTTTACTAACAATATTTGGTCCTGTTAACTATGGACCCCCGTAATACGTAGGAACTTGGAAAAAAAAATGTTACTTTTCGGATTTGGCGAAAAACGCGGCGGAATAAGCCTCCCACCGCATCAGACCAGACCACCGCACGCATCAGCAGGCACAGAGCACACCTATCTCGTTGTTGATACGTTGTAAACGCGAGAGCACCACGGAGAGACAGGAGGAGCCCTTTGATCGTGGCCCCATCTCTCTCTGCGTGTGTAGGTGCCAGGGGTGGCCATCGCATGTCCGCGGCTGCTGCTTGTTCGATGAGAAATCTATTCGACTATCTCAGCGTTGCCCGTGATCCGTGATACGTGAAAGTCCTGCTTATTTTTGACGGAGATAGAGAGAGCGCGAGAGCGCACCGCTTACTACCGAGGGAGAGTAAGTACATAGTAGTGTACACGTATTTCGGAACTCGGGATCGTTGGCTGGCGAGCGGAGACAGGCGTGTGGCCTGCTGGAGGGCAGCAGCAGCAGCAGGCGGACGGAGCTGGCCCGGGCCGAGGCGAGCAGTGGGCACCCAAGCGAGCGAGCGCACCTTCTATGGCAAGCTTTAAAGATTCTGATGTGAGAGCTTGTACCAGGTACCTGGTACAGCGTATGATACCGTATCGTATCATACGTGTATCAACTTATGCTGGTTTAGGTTCGACTATATGTCCGGTAATATAAGGCGCTATTTATATCCATAATAATGTTGAAAAGATATTCGCATTTCCGTACATAATGGTATGAAGGAAGCACTTCAGGCGGACGATTTTGATTCCATACTTCACTCTACAGCAGCAACCAATACGGTACCATACGGTATCATACTGATCATACGTACAAACTCGATTTTTGTTCGTATCATACGGTTGAACCCATGTTATTGTGGACTGCTGTGGACTGCTTATGCGCTGCTGCTTGTGAAGGACTAAGAGTTGGTTTGGCACACGCCCGTGAGCCTGCGTTGGCCACAAATACAACAGCAGTAGCAGCAGCAGGCAGCAGTGTGCCATCAGATTGCTCGTCGTCAGTGACAGTCAGTGACAAGACGATGGCGATGCCAAAACCCTCTTGTCGTGCGGCGTAGTTGCTGCCTGGCTCTCTACTCTTTGGCATGCATGCATGTCCTACTCTGCTCTCTGCTCTCAACCGACCATAACAACGCTGCTGCTGCTGCTGTTGCTGCTGTGCTGCTGTGGCATTTGGGTCCTCCTGTGTACCAGGTGCCGGTGCATATCTACACTATAACAGAGTAAAAGTATGTAAGTCCCAATAAATGACCGCCGTTATCGTCTCCAACCTCCAGTTAGAGCGCGTCGTTTGCAACGCAACGACTGAAAAAACTTCGATACGATTCTTCTATCGTACTGCCTGGACAATGGTGTATATCTACTTACAGCAGAACCTCGGGCAGGCCACGATTACGAGGGAACGCGATTGAGTGCTCAATCAGGCACAAGGGATACACACTTCGTCTTAATGGTTGGCACCTGCTGCTGTGTTACCTGACCTTACCGGTACTATTTTTATTTGCAGTCTGTGTGTCCTCTTCACACTGCTGTTAATCATTCTTTCTACCCAGCTTCAGCAGTACACCGAGTGTCCGTCCTGATTCCTCATCCTAGAGGGATACTAATTATCTGGTCACAGACTGCGTGAGGCGGATATATACTACTAACAGACTGCGTGAGGCCGATATATACTACTAACAGACTGCGTGAGGCAGAGAACAACCAAAACACAAAATACTCGTAACAAATATCCGCAAATTCATCAATGATAAAAGCAAGTGAACTGCCAGCGTACCGGGAAACCATATGTACGGGAACACCACACAACACAATGACAAGCAACAACAACAAAAATGAGAACAAAAAGACAATGAAACAAAAATAAATTATGGAATGAACACAGAATACATCGGACGTAAGGAGATCAGAAAGGCTGACCTTACCGGTAGCGCACTATTACGGGGGACCATAGTAAGTAGGACCTACGGTATTGAACCAAAACCTATATGTTTTACCTATTTTTATTAACAACATTTGGTCTAACTTACTATGGTCGCCCGTAGTATTAATAAATCAAATTTATAGTGTACGACCCAGGTATTGCTGTACGTACCTGGTATAAAATTACGATATAATATTGTTCGTTCGTTGTTGTTGCCAACCAGAAGAACGGTAGTAGCTACCCCAGGAAGGTCTACTATCAAGGTTTGTCCACTACTGGTTTGTCCACTACTGGAGGACTGACTCAAAGAGCCCCCGGAGCCTAGATCATACTGCTGTATACTATATACAATCAAATGCACTAAGCAACAAATAGCAATGCGAACATACATGCATACACATGATAGCCCGTTTCAGGGCACGAACCGCAATGGGGAGGAAGGGGGGAGGAGAGCCTGCTATTACGAGGGGCCATAGTAAACAGGACCTACGGTACATACAAGAACCTATATATTTCCCCATTTTTACTAACAATATTTGGTCCTATTTACTATGGCCCCCCGTAATATGAGACATCCCGGATTTGAGCTATATGACGGAGAGAGAAAGGAGGGGCTAATAAGATAATAAATGGGATCTCGAGAAACGAATAGAAGACATATGTTGCTACATATCATACAGCACAGGATCTACCTAAGTACCAGGTACCTGGTATATTTTAACAAAGCACCAGGTATAGCTTTAGACTACCTGCACGACTCGTACATATCGTATCAGGTGCTCAATATTTATCCGACACACAGATAAGATCATATCACGCCGTTGAAGCCGACGTGCGCTGACAAGAGTACCGCTGTATACCTGGTGTTTGTATACGTACTCAACTATTAATAGTAACACGTGATGCGACATTTACGTTCATTTTCCCAGCCGAAACATTTTATTCTGAACACCGATAGAGTCAACCAGTCATCTTCGTTCCAGTTTTATTACGGGGGTCCATAGTTAATAGGACCTATGGTATACATAAAAACCTATATATTTACCTATTTTTACTAACAATATTAGGTCCTATTTACTATGTTCCCCCGTAATAGGATGCCATGATACTCCGTGATACTATCAATGGCAAAAGCCAAAAAATAGGCGTACCTACGCCTTTTGAGCCATACAGGTACACTAAATATTGCTCAGGAAAATACTTATTGGCCCTCCCTCTGATTCGGCAGCGCCCGGTGGTACCTGTTGTGGCTCAAAAGTTTACAGGTGCACCTCTCTGTGGCTACTCGAGTTGGGCTTCACCTATTTTTGGCTTCACTTTCGCCTAAAGATGGCTCAAGCTGTACCTACGAAAGATGAGTTACTTCCGAAGCAAGAGAGCTTCTCCTGGCGAACAGTCCAGTTTCTTACTCGGTTGCTTACTATGTGTACGGTACTCGGAAACGATACGCATCGCCCCCCCCGCAAACGTGACTTCGCGAAAGGATCGTGTTTTTTGGTTCACACCTCGGGTTACCTGGCCCCAACGTCCCTGTGCCCGACTGCATTTCGGCCTTGCCAGAAAAGGGTTCAATTGAGCCTTTTATAGGTACATAGGTACAGTCGACGCCAAATACATGTGAAACCCAACTTGAGTAGCCACAGAGAGGGGGTGTACCTGTGAACTTTGAGCCAGCAACAGATACGATCGGGCGCTGGCCAGTCAGAGGGAGAGTCTTGAGATCTGGGTTGGGACACTTTGTATCCCCGGACGGATTGCCTAATAAGTCGGTACTCGTTGGTACTCACGTGAGTTGTTTGCTTAGATATACTTCCAAGTATGAATATAGAAGAAGAGCAGCTTTATTCCTTTTGTGCACGCGGAGACTGAGAACCAAGCTCGTGCCTCGCTGGGCAAACCCCTGGTTGTCCTTCTACAATACGCCTCCCAAGTACTACAAATACGATCCCAATACTTGAACCCAGGCAATTACCGGGCTTTCAGCCGCATTCAAGGCAGTGTCATAACACTAGCCCACTCTGATGAGCCGTATATTCAGAATTATGGGAAGTTCATGGAAACCCCGATTCCACGAGCTAGAACATGAGTCGAATATGCGGCTCCTCAAAACCCACTCCCACACCTCTGAACGGCCAGGCAACGAAGCCGACAAGGTACTGTTAAGATCAAGCACAATAGAGCACAGCTGGGTGGCGTGGAGAGCGCTGCGTCCAGGTTTGTCCGACGTGCTCCGGCCCGGAGCAGACGCAGCTGGCTCCACGAGCTGGCTGGGTACGCGCTCTGCTGAGCAGGGGCTTGCAGGTGGCTTGGACGGCAGAGGGCACGAGTGGGGAGTCAAAGCTGCATAACCCAAGGCCCGGCTGGTTACGCGCGACACGCGCTCCAAGGAGCGGGGGCGTCCAATGGTCCTGAACCGCAGAACTCGCTCAGCCGAGCGAGGAGGCACGGAAGAGGTCTTGAACGAGGTCCGTCTGCCGGAGGCTGCTCGAGCTTCGTCTTGGGGCTCCGGCCGAGGCTCTCGCTCCTCATGTTGGTCTGCTGTACAAGGCGCTCGATCCACGTCGTCCCCATGGGGCTCCTGTCTAGACTCATGCTCCGGTTGTTCGTCTGTTGTACAACGCGCTCGTTCCCCATCGACGAGCCTTGGGCGGTGGGGCACTGAGGGGCTCTGGGCCTCAGTGGCGCGGCCACCGCGAGGGGGAGCAGACCCTCCCACCTCATGAGTCTCCATCGTGCGGTGTACAGAGAAAGCTTACTTTAGGAAAGCAATGCGAAAAAAATCAGTGACAAAACTACCAACAAAAAGGCGAAAAGTCCTGCCGACGACGCCACTTGTTATGGTCAAGCAGGCGGGACACTTTGTATCCCTGGACAGGTTTGCCTATCAAGTCGGTACTCGTTGGTATTCACGTGTCTTGGTTGCTTAGAGATAGAAGAAGAGCAGCTTTATTCCTTTCGTGCACGCGGAGACTGAGACCAAGCTCGTGCCCATCTGGAAAACCCCTGGTTTTCCACCTAAGATACGCCTTCGAAGTATTACAAATACGATCCAAGTTCCTGAACCCAGGTAATTACCGGGTTTCCAACCTCATTCAAGGCAGTATCATAACAGTACGTCAAAAAAAGAGAAAGAAAGGAAGGCCTAGCTCTAGGGGGCAGGAATAAATCGTCAACGAAAGCCATCGTCATGCCACCCGCAACGGGGGGGAGGGCGAGGAAGACTACTGGAAAGCGAAAAGTGAATACCAAAATCACAACAAGGGCCAGGAAGCCTTTTCCCGAGTGACGTTTCGTTCCATGCGTGCCGCTGTATAATCGCATACATAATACCAGACATGATGAAATGTACGATACAGGACGACATTGAATACACCCAGTTTCGGTTCTCAAGCCCCGTCTCCCACTGACTGACGGCTGACCCCCCCCCTGGCGTCGTTGCTGTCTGGTCTATCTAGAGTGATGCAGTGACCACTAGAATGTGAAAATGTGCGACCTTATTACGAAGTGAGTTGTTAGAATGTTGTCATCAAGGCGGATACATTAACCTTGAAGAGCTCGACCTCTGTGCGGCTGTACATGACACGGCAGAGTGCCGGTGTACGTGGCAAGGTAACACACCCCCTCGGACGATTTCCAAAGCTGGGTTTCTGTACAACGGGGAGGGCGTACTGAGTACGACGAGCGATGCGTCTACTGCTGCATGCAACCTTCTCGACGAAACCTTTCCTGAGCTTCCATTTTCGTTGTGTGTGCCCCCCCCCATATCTTGGAGGTAACCGAGTCTGAAATTCGTCCCAGATGGTGTGTTATCTTATCACCCGGTGTGATAGTGTTGTACGGTACGCGTGATATCAACTCGTCGTATGGAGCCCAAGAGCCAGGGGGGGCCTTTGAATGCAACATCATGCAGACTCGTTGATGTCTCGATCGAGCTCGGACACACTTCAACTTTCACACCTGGTACATAATATATCTCCTGCAATGTAGTAACTGACACCTGGTAATTGTTATATTTCCTGCAATCTGTATGACATACATGCCGGTACTGACTTCTGGAAGATGGTACGTACCAGGTTTGAAACACGTTTACATACACCAGTGCATTTCGTACTATATAATACCAGGTATGTGCGTGCGTACCCATGCGTTTGTTCGTCGATGTAAATATCCCTGTAGAAGTCCTCAGGCTCATCTTTAACCTTTTTTCATCCTCCTACCTCTCCCGCGGCCGAGGGCCTTCTCGCGCGGTTTCTTCGCCGGGTAAGTACATACGTACCGTGCTATCATGCATACCAGTACAAAGAAGTAGTAGTAGTAGTAGTAGTAGTAGTAGTAGTTGTAGTTGTAGTTGTAGTTGTAGTTACTGTAGTAGTACTACTACTGTACCTTGGTACTACTAATACTATTAATAGTAATGTAGTAGTACTAGTATACGTACTACTGTAGCAGTACTAGTATACTACTACTAATAGTATAAATAGTACTGTAGTATTAATAGTACTATAAGTGGTATACTACTAGTAGTACTACTAGTGACTCACTATTACTATTTATAGTAGTACTCTGCAGTACGGTCCTCACTCCTACTACTAGTGACGCAACTATTAATAGTACGAGTACTACTCGTACACTAGTAGTAGTTAGTAGTGGTACTACTACAGTACTCACTATTAGTATTAATATTAATAGTAGTACTACTATTAATAGTAGTACTGCTACTAGTCCTTGTAGTAGTACTAGTAGTACTAGGTAGCAGTGGTACAGTAGTGGTACTATTAAATACTAGTATTAATAATACGGGGGACCATAGTAAATGGGACCAAAATATTGTTCGTAAAAATAGCGCAATATATAGGTTGTTGTCTGCACCGTAGGTCCTATTTAATATGGTCCCCCGTAGTAGCACTACTAGTGTGGTACTAGTCGTACACTAGTGATAGTGCTACTATTAATATTACAGCAGTAGTAGTAGTAGTAGTAGTAGCGGTAGTAGTAGTAGTAGCAGTAGCAGTAGTAGTAGTAGTAGTAGCAGTAGCAGTAGTAGTAGTAGTAGTAGTAGTAGTAGTAGTAGTAGTAGTAGTAGTAGTAGTAGTAGTAGTAGTAGTAGTAGTAGTAGTAGTAGTAGTAGTAGTAGTAGTAGTAGTAGAAGTAGTAATAGTAATACTAGTGCTACTGTAATACTAGCGGTAGTAGTTGTACTACTAAGTAGTACAACTACTATTGTAGAAGTAGCGGAAATAGAGGCCGTAGTAGTAGCAGCAGCAGTAGCAGTAGTCGTAGCAGTAGCAGCCGTAGTCATAGTAGTAGCAGTAGTAGTAGTGATAGCACCGTACAACACGGGTGAAAACACACCCCGGTGATAACTTTTGACTTTTAAAAAATATCATCACCGGGGGTCCTTTATAGGGGTGTGGTATCTAGTGTACCCCATTGGTGAGCGCCATGCACGGGGGGCCCGCCGCTGGGGTGTGTGGTAACGATGGGGTGTGATAACGGGACGTCGGTTGGTGACGAGTGCGAACAAACTCGGCCAGATGATAGGGGGTGTGATAAAACGACGAGGTATGCTAGCGACATACAAGTAGTTTATTGCTATGGAGTATGAACAGACCCCGGCAGATTGCAGGGGGGGTGTCACAGGGGGTGTACCAAAAAGGGGGGCGGGTGTTAGCAAGGCGTATGCTAATGCAGGAGTTGGCGTGTTGATGAGGTGTGATGGCTATTTTACACTGCTGCTGTCCCTGGTAAGCATTAATGTTTATAGTAGGTGCTACCATGGTATCCCCGTTTCCCCTCTATTGTTGCGGAGGCGTTACTTTTTATTAATCCTCGTTGGAAACATTTGCCCCCCTGCCCTCCTGCTCATAAGCTCAGGAGAGGCAAGAAAGCGCTTAATAATATGAACCCACCCGCGCTTCTTAACGTTTCGCCATGACGCAACGGTCCCATCGATGAGAAAATCAGAATATTTCCCCCAAGTATCAGAATTTCAGAACAATTTGAAAACCGACGCCCCTCCCCCCAACTTTTTGGCGGCGTGCTTGGTTGTTGGTGTGCCGCAAAAACAATACATATCAGTACAGTAATTAATACCTGGTATATATTTAGTCGATCGTGTCAAAATAGCAGCTTCAACGTTCACAAAACTCCCTGTTGTGGCTGCTCGCGCGCGGGTTCGATCGTTGCTACACCACTCTCGCTGCTGCTATACTTTGCAACGAATGCTGCGTGATCAGTAATCCATTCTTATTTTTTTGTTTGCTACAGACAGCTACCAGTAGTAGTTGTAGCGGACTGACTCCTCATGTGATATCAAACAAGCAGTCAAGAATATATTTCATGTGTTCGCACGAGCTTGGATTGGAACCATCCGTGCTCAAGTATATAGGGTTTGCAATTATTGATAGTTTTTTACTTGATTGTAGCGTTATGGCTCAAACATTTTTCTGACTGACCTGAGCGCGTCAACCATTGCAGCCGACCGATCGATGCATACCAGGTGGGTATGTGTGTTACTACGGTGGTCCATAGCTAATAGGACCTACGGTACACACAAGACCCTATATATTTCCCTATTTTTACCAACAATATTAGGTCCTGTTAACTATGGTCCCCCGTAATAGGCTGTTTGCGAGACGGTTGGAACCAACTTGGTCAAGCTTCTTGTCGTAGTCTCTGTTTCTTATGTGCTAGCAATCCGAATCCACGAAAAGGTAGGGATCATCCAAAAACGCTGGGGGAAAAAGTGACCAAAATAACGCATTTTACCCAACTATTACTTGTCGGTGGTTGATTTTACACTGTGGATTTGAGTTAAATATGTGGGTATGTGGGCCTTCGGATCTACCGCTTCAACCTACCAGCTCCTCACGCTTGTTGGTGTCAATTTTGTTTACAACCCAACCAAACTAGACTATCTCAAACACCCTACTAATAGTATTGCCATAATTATTGCAGTAGTGATCCCTCTACTGTGCCGGTTGAGTGCTGCCGGCTGCCCTCTATAAGTGTGCCTGTAGAATTACTTGGCACAAGAGGGGGTTAACTGGTGCGGCAGTGTGGGGAGTAGTGCCGGTATTGTAGGCTGGCGCATACCGGCACTGTGCGTAGAGAGACTCGATGCATATACGAGTATGTCTGTTATTACGGGGGACCATAGTAAATAGGACCAAAAACTGTAAGTAAAAGTAGGGAAATATATATATATATATATTTGTCTCTACGATAGGTCCTATTTACCATGGTCCCCCGTAATATTGATAGTATGTAGCCCATGGGAGAGAGCACTAGGCTCATACGACAAGGATTACCCTAGGGTGAGTATCGATCGATATTTTGCCCCTGTACAGTAGCTCAGCAGGTAACACTTTCACATTTCGCGTCGTCGGCAGGACACCGGTTCGAAACTCACTTCGAACGTTTCTTTTCTAGAAACGCTTGCGCGCGCGTCCCTAACATTATACCTGGTATCTCCTTGGTTCCCCAGTAGGTATTGAAACGAAGCGGGTAGGTCGACGCACGGTCTGTACATGCCGGTACCCGTTGCGTCCCAACGATCCCGCCGTTCAGAGGGGAGGGGGGTGTTACCCTGGGCTGGGTAATCGATCGATATTCTATTTTACCCCTGTAGCTCAAGAAAGTACGTACAGTAGCACCTTCACACCTTCACACTTAGCTATAGACAATATTTCTCAACGCCGATTGTTGGACGGTGTGTACGCAAAAGAGCTCCCCTAATAGGATCCTCAGGAAATAGGTTCTCTGATACGTGCATGCATCGTACACAAGATATAATGCCATTTTGAGGGTCATCCCATGGGTAGAGCGATAAGTATATTCAACATTCCAGCAAGCGACAACCTTCTCCGTTTGTTTGTTGTTTGTTCCTTTTCCCTTCCCCGTTTGTTTGTTGTTTGTTCCTTTACCCTTCGAGTTCTGCATGCGTATGATGCAGCAGCGGTACTTGCATAGAGTAAAACAGCAGCAGCAGATGAATTTGGAATCTGTACGTACATGTACAGACTTCTTTCAATGCTTCGAACTTTGAAGCATGACAAGCACCAGCATGGATGGATGGAACCTTTTTTGCGGGATTTGTTGCACGTGCTCGGAGAAGAGTTTTTTTTTTTCTGAAGTTCAACGTGCGCTCCGAGCTTCGAGGCCGTACGCAGAGACATATGAAGTGCATGTTGTTGTTGTTTTTCTTCACATTAAACCGTTCTTTTTACCCGTCGACATCCAGCACAACCAGTGTCCGTGCCGATTCTTCAATCCTAGAGAGATACAAGTTCTGCGGTCACAAATGAAGTACATGTAGATGTCTACGGCAGTTAGTATTACGGGGGTCCATCGTCAATAGGACCTATCGTGTACATAAAACCCTATATATTTACCTATTTTTACTAACAATATTTGGTCCTATTAACTATGGACCCCGGTAATAGTAGTACTCGTATCATCGTGCTGTGCCCGTGCCAGGTACCGCCAGCGTATACTATATTGTGCTCCGAAGTACTGCTGTATTAAGTATGCTCCGAAGTATGTACGATACAACCATGATGAATGCTGTAGCATACAGTAGTCTCCGCAGATGGATGTATTCATACAACACATACCACATACCAGGTACCTGACATCCTTGCACCTGGTCTACACTTCTATGCCAGGCATGTACTTGTACCTTACATATACGTATGAGTACAGATGGTATGTTATTTGCCTGTTGTTTGGGGTTGGAACGAAACCCTCGATCTCTTGCGTTTCCATCGTCATGAGTCTCATCATAGTTGTTGTTTTTTTTTCAATAAACAAAACACTATTTGCGGGCAAGCGGTTGAAACACCTTCAGTCATAGCAAGCAGTATTGCTCAATCAGTCAGTACAACTGCTGCTGTATTACTGTTGGTTTAATTATTGCAGCTTCAACTTTTTTGGGATTCTGTGTCGAAAAAATGAAAATAAAAACATGCCCAATCTTTGAACCTTTTTTAGAGAGAGCCAATAACATTCCAATGTGCACGAGCATCGTAATGCTTGCTTGAAGTCATGTAGTACCATGGGCATTAAAAAGGGAACCCAGAATCCAATGATTTCCGACATTGATGCTATCAGTTCCATATACCTGACTGCTTGACGAAAAAATACCAATACACAGCGCAGTCCCCCTCATGGATGACTCTACTGACCCCAAACCGAGACAGAGCTTCGCAGCTATACAGAGCTACAGCAGGAGCTATGTAGGTGTATAGATACACACGCGACCGCTTCTTAACCGCTTCGGGACCACTTTCGTAGCGAATCACAACAGTAATAAAAAGCTTTGGTGTTGTTTTCAACCGTCCACGAGCAGCGTGAGGGACCAAAAGTGCGGGCAAGGTCATGCTGCTCCCGTACCGTACGGGTCCTTGCATTGTCTATCGGGTGCAAACTGTTTCCACTCCCCCCCCCCCCGCCCTCCCGCCCCGAATCACGCCGTCAGTTGCCGTTTGCTGAGACCGTCTCTTTGTATGGTCGCTGTTCTCCTCTGAAGTCCCAGCAGGGCCAAAGGCTCTCATAAAACCTTCGATTGAGTCGTTCTTTCGTTGACTGGGAAGACACGAAGAAACCCATAGAGCTGAACCGGGGTACCGCTGTGCTAAGGAAATAACTCAACAAGGCAGCTCCTTCCGACAAGCAAACATTCCACTCTGTCACCGAAATGCAAGAAACACTTTGTACATTGAAATGTAATCAAAAAGGTTCTTGTATGTAGGGACTCCGCAATGATCGTCTGTCCTACCGAAAATCTTACCTTAGGCCTTCAACATGATAGTCGTGAAACGAAGAACTAAACGTGTCAAGAAAGAACAAGCTGATGTCAGCAGTTTTCGTTACTTTGGAACGACGATAAAAAAAAAATCAAGAAACTTTCGGTGTGATCAGAAGTGATTTGATGCCACCGTAGTAAAATAGTGACGAGTTCGCATAGAGATGTGTGCGATCGTGTTTTTCATCGCTCGATGTTCCCAGGACGGGAAGGTTGAGGTTGCCAACACCAAACAACATGGTGTTTCCAGGGAGATGCTGGTCGAGAGAGAGAGAGCCTTCCCGAAATATATGTATTCGATATTCTTACAAGCAGCATCCTTGCCGTTGTTGAGAGAAATCGCGAGCGCGCTGAGAAACGGTCGCACACACCCCTGCGCGCACCCAACGCTCTTGTACGTGTTGGCTACTTTGGAGCTCGGAGCATCCGATAATCTCGTCAACAATCTCCGGGGCGGAATCCTTCGCCATATACTGCTACTGATGGCATCTACTGCTGTAGGATCACATCATAACCATTGTCTTGCTCACAATGGCCTATAGCCCAAGGACGGCAACTCTACCGCCCTTACTATTATATATACGTCCTTGTGACCTAGGTCGGGTAGACCCGCAACAAATACGCAGTCGAACTGCAGTACCTGGTGAGATGCACATCGGAGTATGACGATCGTATCGTCGAGTATTCAGGTCTGATTGATTGCATCTCCCACGTCATCTGGTGTCATGAGATTCTGGATCCCTTTTTGTATGCGGATGGTATGGTTGGAACAAGAGCTACACCTTGTCAGATGGCGAATGAAATACTAAGAGTGATAAAACAGCGTCTTTTCTCAGCTAAGGTTTTCCGTACAGCTCCCGTCAGATAATGAACCTTCGTCGAACGAACTTTAATATGGTCGTAAAAATAGCCCGGCCGTTACGAAGGGGCCGGCCCTCATAATACCCCGACCAAATCAACAGCTCGCTCAACATCATCTGCCCATTCTTGTTCTCGACGGTTGCTTGCCGTGATCAACCTCACTTCGTTTTTTACCACTCACTTTTGCTTTATTTTTTCCATCCCGCTTAATCTTTGTATGTCTTACTACTTCCTCCAGCTCTCTCCCTTGCATAACTCGGATCCGGGGTGACATACATAGCAGCCCCCACCCCCCCCCCCCTCCTCCCCGTTACGGTGCGTGCATCCATTTTTTTATCGCGAGAAGAGGTCAGCATTTTCATCCCTCGTCGACTCGCGTCGAATTGTGCCTGTTTTCAGAAAGCTAGAGGTCAATGGAAATACTCCGAACAGTTCGAAACGGTCGGGAATTGTGTTGGGGCGTTGTCCGGGTTAGACCTTCAGCAAATTGCCGGGATCGAAATGTATTTCTCTGGCTTCACCCCCTCTACGAAGCCATCAACAGGCGAGGCGGTTTCTGCGTCGATATCTGCACACCAAGAAAAATAGAGCTCAGTACAGTAGTTACGAAGTTTGCCACAATTACGGGGGAGCATAGTCGTCAAACCCAAAAGTGTTGTGCATACATACATTGCAGGGGCTCTATATCGCAACCCTCTCTGAAAATATATTGTCACTGGCGGTGTGAAGCCTTGTTTTCCACAATAATAGCACATGTGGTGATGTAATTGAGGACGCTCGAGTTCGGTAAGAGTTCGGGCATAGATCTACTGTAGAAAAAGAGGCGAACCCGTTGATTGTATATTCCAGCCGCAGGTTCCCCCTGGCTACCTTGTTACGACCCCATCCCGGTTGTTTGCTTGTCACTCACGGGGAATTTCCAAACTCAGGATGCATGACGTTTGGGTCCATCGTGAGTTCTGATTACTGCTGTGGCCCACCGCATTAGACCATCCGGGGCGCCGGTATCGCCGTAATCATCCGTGTATATTGAATACCATAAGCATTAGCCAGAAAACGGTATACGGGGGGGGTGTCCTGCCCCACTTGCTAGCATATTAGGCGCAAACCCACCACAGAAAGCACGTAAATATCGGCAGCGCTCACTCGCCAAGGCATCGCTGTACCGTTATCTGGCTACAAGCCCTGCGGTACACACCAAACTCCCACCTACCCACAAGTTGGTCGTCGCCGTTTTAAGGCGTCTACCGGCGGAGTTCGCCGTTTCATGGCGTACAGAGCGCCGACCAATATATCCGATCGTCAGGCCCCGACAGTGTCAACCCCATCAACTCTAGAACTAACCAAGACAACAGCACCTACACGTTTCACGTCCCACGGAGAAACAATATACAACACTCTTTAGTGGGCGGTCAGAACGCTCAATGTGATCGAGCCTTGTGTGTGCGCCACGTGTCAGAGCCCCGATATACTCCAGATGACCCGATCACACGGTGCATTCTGACCTCCGACACAGTGCTCTGTTCTGGTCGTGTAGCTGTTCCGTGTGTGTGTGTGTGTTCTTCACATTAAACCGTTCTTCTGCTCGTCGACATCCAGCAAGCCCAGTGTCCGTGCTGATTCTTCACCCTAGAAAGATACCAGCTCTGTGGTCACAGACTACGACACAGAGATAACACACCGTAATGCATTAATAGCCTAGTCAATACCATGCCTTCGCACTAGGTGCGGCCGACACAACATCCGTGGGAGTAAGCTGTTGTCGTGTTTGGTTTTAAATTGACGGGATTGACGTTTGCTGGGATACGGTGAAAGTGTCTGGTCGATATTACGTAAGCCTTAAAACGGCGAACCCTAGGCCGTAAGACGGTGAAACCAATCCAGGTACGAGCTGGTTCCGGCGACACCCAAAATATTACATCTTCGCAACAAAGCGCGCCGGTTTTTGGGGTTGGAAAAGGAAACTTGGCAGGGTTGTTCGTCAAGAGGAGGAGACAAAACCATTGGAGGCCTTTTTTTCTTTTGTTTTCTCTCCTTCCGTAGGTAGTTTTTTTTCGTTTTGGGGGGGGGGGTTCGGTATTTTTGGCCTGAAGTGTCTCACGATTAAAAAAATATATTTAAATGCAGCCTTTCATTCATTTCTTTGTGTTGTTATAAAGATCAACCTCACTAACTTTCGTTTTCCAGCTCTCAAAACAAAGCGCGCTATAGGATTTCCCCCAGGAGTAAATGTCCCCCTAAGACCTAGGCCAATGGGAAAGCGAAGTATTATAAAAAGTTTGATTTCCAAAGATACCCGCCAAAAATAAATAAAACACGCTTCCTATGGGCACGTTTAGAAAAAAAAAGAAAGTTCCAAACTTGCGGAAAACCCCGAAAAAAGCAAATCTGGGGTCAATGTTGGGCCAAGATCGGCCTGAGAAACTGAGAAAAACTCAGGCCGATCTTTGGTTCGAAGCGACGAGATTCCGAGTCCTCGACAGGCATCGATCGACAAAACCAACGATTGCGTCATGAATTCTGAACGGAGTGCGCTCGTTAGGGGCTCTGACTCACCCTTGGGTCACCGTCTTCACACAATAGCCAGTGACGTGCGGCGGGCGCTGGCCAGGCGTACGATAAAAAAACAATTAGCCGCTGGTGTGTACAAAACAGAAGACAAAATTTCTCGATCCGTCTCGAATGGCAACAAACAGGCTTTTTTTCAGGTTTGGGAGGATACCGCAGGACGCCGCCGGCAAGCTCTCGCGCCCTAGAGCATGTATTCACTTTCTATCTTCGAGGCCGTCATCTACACTCGTTGGCCTTGCCCGACACCAAGAGGGTTGGCCGTGGGCTGAGTCTATATCGAGATCGAGCATCTATCGTCGCACGAGCTGATTTTTATCAGCGTGTTGACAATTTGCAACGAGAGAAAACAAATTGCGCCGCCTGCAGCCGTTAGAAAAAAAAGAAGAAAAAATCAAACATTTCTTCCCTTTTTTCCCACAGCGGCGGTACGAGGATATTGTCGGATGTTTTTTTAAAGCAATGTTTTTTTACAGAAAACTTTTGGACTTCTCGTTTCCATTGGCATAGGTCTAAGGCTCCAAATGTGCTCAATAAATTGTTCTAGTAATTTGGCAGGCGGTTCTCACCACAGCCTGGTTGGCTTGCAGGAAAACAAAACGTGACACGAACGTCTTCCCCTGATCGATGCGATCATGTCAAGACTTCTAGTGTCCAACTACTCGTCGTATTGACCAATATATGGCATGAATGCGTATTATTTTGAATTTACTGTAGGAAAGTCACTCCCTACCGAGTATGAAATAACGCCTCCCCAAGTAATACGAACATGGTAATATATCGCGGACTACAACTCGCACGCCAAAAATCTCTTCACGGATGTGTTCCCTTTGATGACGTGGTCATGTCGATATCTTCAACCTTGAAAAGTTCACTGTATTCCGTTTATTAGTGCCCGAAGATGAAAACTTACGCTTTATCCTGGAATAATCTCGTAGTGAGACCTATACCAATGGAAACGCGAAGTCAATTTTTTCTTTCAAAAATATTGCTTTCAAAGAAAAGCCAAAACTATCCTCGTTCCCCGCTGTGGGAAAAAAAATGATTTTTTTTTTTTTCCCTTTTTTTTTCTAACGGCTGCAGGCGGCGCAATTTGTTTTCTCTCGTTGCAACTTGTCATCACGCTGATAAAAATCAGCTCGTGCGACGATAGACGCTCGATCTCGACATAGACTCAGCCCACGGCCAACCCGCTTGTTGTCGGGCAAGGCCAACGAGTATAGATGACGGCCTCGAACATATCAGGTGGATCCATGGTCTAGGGGGCGCTTGTCGCTTCGAACCAAAGATCGGCCTGAGGTTTTCTGAAGCCGATCTTGGCCCAACATCGGCCCCAGAATTGCTTTTTTCGGGGTTTTCCGCAAGTTTGGACCTTTCGGTTTTAAGAATCGTGCTCATAGTACGATGCACATGAAAAATTCTGACGGGTATCTTGGGAATTCAAACTTTTTATGGGAACTTCGCGTTTCCATTGGCATAGGTCTTAGCACAGTAGCGTTTGTGACCAGATGACGGTACGGCGATGCCTTCGCGAATGAACACTGCCGATTTACACTATTACGGGGGTCCATAGTTAATAGGACCTATGGTATACATAAACACCTATACATTTACCTAGTTTTACTAACAATATTTGGTCCTGTTAACTATGGTCCCCCGTAATATTAATAGTAGAGAGAAACATAAGGCGACCTCATACCTGCGGCTGGCCGTGTGCGTTCGAAGAAAAAAACGAACAAAAACAACGCGAATTCCTGCCGCCCCCAAAACACACCACCGAAACTACAGCAAACCGGCAACCGCGAACACCTCGAGACGGCGTGCGACAAAACAAGCTCCCGAGTTAGTCCAGGCTCGCGCGCTTCTATAGATCCCGGGTCTGTGGAAATCAGCCTTGTACGGCTCTCGCAATCACTGATATTGCCAAAAAATGCAGACCGTTCCCACACAACAGATAGACAGACAGACAGACAGATAAATGAAGTATTGAAAGCGTGTGCGCACCCCGATATGAAAAGGCTTTTGGGGGCAAAAAACAGCCTCGTTATAAACTGTGTATGTGGTGGATTTACCCCATACGCAGTAAAACGGGCCCGGAACTCCCCACGTATACCGTTTTATGTCTGTTAACTGAACGATAAGGATTCCTAAGTAAGGCCACCGGCCAACAAGTGCAACGGCACTTGATACGTGTAGTAGAACCCGAGTATCGTGGTATGGGATTGGAATGCAGGTACTATCGGAACTGGCAAGGAAGGCAGCTTCTCTTGTTCCAGAGACTTCTTGTTGTGTTGTGTTGTTCCTCTCCATGTTAAGAGAAGGGAGCTGTTGAGAGAGTGATTCAATAGGGGCTTGAACTTGGAATTAAGCCCACTCTATTAACCCGCTAGACGGGTAAAGACACTTGTCCGAGGAACTTTCCTCGGACGCTTGTCTACTCTTCTCCTCTCGGCTATCCTAGCGATTGTATTGCAAAGGAAATTTCAGAGCCCCGGGAATACTCTTAGAGCATTCAGGGCTTCGATACTACGGCCTATATCATAACTACTTCTATAGCCCGATACTATATCATATCACAGTAGCCCACCCTGAATAGTCGTATATGTAAACCACACGACGGTCAATGGATGATACCGGAATCATCCGAAAATACCGGAAAAGGAGGTCGAAGATGCGGCGAATTCGAAACACCGTAGGGAGGCTATAGATTTCCCCACACCTCGTAGTGAGGCCTAGGCTTACACGCCTTAGGCCTGCCCATCCGAGTGGCTTCTTGACGACCTCTTGGCCGTATTGATTCTGGTTGAGTTACCTTGCTCCGTTTGCTGGTGTTATTCCCACTATTAGTCCGCCACTTTACAGTAGAACATTGTTCACTCCCCTTGCAGGCCCTAGCAAGTCCCCCGGCCATAGTTCCAGGAACGTTAATTACTGCCGTCGACGCCAAGTGTAATATAACCCGATTATCGTGACAAGGGAATGGAATGCAGGTACTATCAGAACTGGCTAGGGAGGCAGCTTCTCTTGTTCAGGAGACTTCTTCATGTGTCGTCGTATTATTCCTCATGATGAGAGAAGGGAGCTAGCTGTTGAGAGAGTGATTCGATAGGGGCTTGATTCAAGGAATCAAGCCCACTCTGCTCTTCCTCTATTAACCCGCTGGACGGGTAAAGACACTTGTCCGAGGAACTTCCTCGGGCGCTTGTCTACACTCCTCCTATCGGCTATCCTAGCCATTGTGCTGCAAAGGAAACCTCAGAGCCCCGGGAATGCTCTTAGGTTATTCAGGGCTTCGACACTAGGGGCTATATCATAACTACGTCTACAGCCCGATACTATATCATATCACATACGCCAGCTGCCGTCGGTTTTGTTTTGCGTTTTCATGCTCGATACGTTTGGCATTGCTTGTTTTCGCCTCCTTTAATCTGTATTGCGTACGGCGCGTGTTTGCTTGGTAGGAGTAGTGCCTTATTTTCATGAGGCTCCTCCTCACTTGAGGGGCTCTCTGCCTCGCACAAACACTCACTAAAAAGTGAACCAAGAGCAACAATCCCATGGCCTACCCGGTAGGTTGTACGCCGAAAAACAGTTGAAAAAACATGAAAAGGGATCCCGACGATATTGAATACACAGTTCCTCAGTGCCCGTAAGGAGCGCGTCAGTCCGAAAATATTTAGGCTGAATACGTAGCGCTACCTCTATCGTTGCAAGCGTCATACGTACCCTCCCTGTCCCCTCTCGAACGGTACGGTAACGCACCACTTGGTCAACATTTCATTTTCTATTATTTCTTCCTGCGCCGCCTCCTGCCCACTCCTCCCGCAGGCTACGAGTAGAACCGCGGGGACCTCCTCTAAGGCGATGAAGCTGCTGGGGCTCTCGAGGCTCCCTCCAGACGCCTCCCCCGCGGATCACCAAACCCTCATACGCCAGCACCGCTCCGCGCGCAAGGAGATTGCGAAATCGGCTTCCCCGCCCGTGCTCCAGCGGGGCGGCTCCTCCTTGCGGCTGATAACGAACAGCCAGGGCAAAAGCGTCGATGCTGGCCTGTCCGAGGATGGGCCGGGGTCACTCCCGGTTACCCCAGAATCGCGCCGTGCGGCACTGCGCCGTTATCGAGAAGCGGGAAGCGGCGGCGACGGCACCGGCGGCGTCGGGGAGGGGGGCAGCGACGACCTTGAGGAGATAATGCCTCACACCGAGTGGCTAGACATGAAGGAGTCCTCTCTGAAGCTATCACCGGCGGACATCGACGACCAGTTTCTGCGAGCGATCACGGAGCTGATGGCCCAGTTCCCCGAGCCGCCTACCCGCGACCCCGCTATGGATTTGAGCTCGCCAGCAACCGTGACGGTCGGGAGAAGCAAAAAGGGGGGACCGACGCGGGCTCCACGTACCCAGGTTGAGTAGTCAGCGGCGAGGGTTTGGATCGAGCGAACGGGCGCTGCGGCCGCCGCCGACACCACCAACGCCGACGCAGCAGCAGCAAAAAAGCAGCAGCAACGGCGGCCGCACGACGAGCATCCCGACCAGTTACACCAGGCGTCGCAGCACCAGCAGGGTGACCATCGGGGTATGACGGAGGACGAATTTCCCGTTAGGATAACCTACTCGAATCCGGACGACGTATTTTTGTTGTAGCCGGTCGTCGCGGCCATGTTGCCCCAGAGCGGGAGGAAGAGAACGACACGAGTGTGCATCGTGAAGAGACTCAGGAAGAGGCGTTACTTTTCTGTGTGATGTGTATGTCTTTGCTCACCGGAAAGACGAGCAGCGGTAGTAGCTGATTATGCTGGTTTTGTACAGGTTAGAACTCTCTAGAGCAATCCAAACTGTGGGCGAGAGATGAATAAGTTTAGTTTCGAATGTATATTTTTTTGTTACGTTTTGTTGTTGTTGCTGTTGTTGTCTCGAACGGTTGGCGCATCGAGTGCGGGTGGATGTGTTTTACGCGTGTTTACGAGTACTCCCGTCGTCAAGATTTTAACCTTGGTACATACCTGGTACTTAAGACTCCCTCTTACCGACCACTTAATTTTGGATGAAAATAAATAAAAGAAGTGCAACGCCACGCGGTACAGCGATGTATTATTAGCAATTTTTTCCTGGAAAGCGCAACCTTAGGCACATACCAGCTATTAATAGGACACGGCGCTCGAGCGCGTTCTGCGCGTTGGTCACGGGGGGCATGTAGGTGTTGCTGCGCAGTCGAGTAAAGCGTTTGGCGCGCAATTCGTTGACGCTCGTGCCGCACGAGGAGCTTTTCCCGCGGTCCGACCCATTTAGCTGCGCGAGCTCGTGTGACCAAAAAGTGGTGGATTTAGGTTGTCACGAATAAAAAGGATGCCACGGACGAAGCGGCTGATTGCTAGGCTCTGACCTCGTTACTAGCCCTGGTATCGAAAAACGCGAGCACGCAGCTTCCCCGGTGCGTGCGAAATTGGCATATTGAGGGTTCGCCCGTATCCCAAGAACGACATATTGTCTACTGTAGGTTGTAACGAACGTCAAGCGGAACCGGGGACGAAGTGCGCCAAACCGGGCACGTCCGTTCTGTGAAAATCGAGCTATGAAGGGAGTACCGCACTCTCAACGCAGAATAAAATAGAACACAAGCAACTTTTCTGACCGAAGCGGGCCGGACGGCTTCGTAACCTGTCTATTTATGAGCACAAACTCGTTTCCAGGAAAAACTACAGTGGTAGTGACAGAACAAAACGGTTCATTCCTGTTGCTGGGGCCCCAGTTCAAAAGTCGCGGCTCGGTCCACGTTTTTTTTCCTCCCGCGTGTCCATGAGAACACGCTTGCACGCGTCATCCTGACATAGCCTGGTACTACAGCAGGCGGTGGCATTGAACAGAGAGGAGACGGCGACTAATAAACGCACGCCATGCAAGTTGGCCCAAGCCGTCGCCCAAAGAGAGTTCGCCAGGAGGGGCTGCAGGGGTCATCAAGTCTCGGATTAGGCGCTGGGGCCGTCCCTGGGTTTCAGTCGTACCCTGCACAACGCACGGTCTACCTTCGCACTCTGTTAAGTTGTTAATGTTGGTGTAGTTACGAGCAAGGACGATGTTTGGTGTCGCTACGGGCGAGGATGATGTCGGTGTGGAGGCTTTCGCACGCGATCTGTGCTCGTCGTGCACTGCTTTCCAATATTTACCTTGAACGCTGCACTAAACCGTCTACCGCGCCAAAAACAATGTCGATTCCCCCCCCCCCCCCCTGTCGGAAGCACCGTCTCGAAAGGGATGCATGGCCAATGGTCAAATGACTAAGGCAAGCAACAAATTAGTACGCCCCCCCCCCCCCCAAGCATGCGTCTCAGACATTTGTTCCGGCGAAAACATGCCCTGGAAGGTGAAAGTCGGTCGCAAACAAAGCGCGAGGAGATTGGCAGTCATGTAAGAAACACAAACATATGGGACTGGAAAGGGAAATACCAAACGTAAGGGGGTAAAAAAAAGTAGGCGAATTGTCCGAGACCGAGTCCAGGGCAGAGATTTCTGCGTCACCAAAAAAAGTGTGTCCCCAAGCTGTCCCTTTCTTCGGGCATCGTCCGCCTTTGATGTGACGTCGCCTCAAGGGCTTAATCAATGCGTGCGGTATAATCCACACGAACCACATCATTTGCAGCGGGGGGAAAAACAACGTAACCATCCTTTCACCACAATTAAGTACACCATTATTGCGCACACGCAACCACGCCGCGTGCTAGAGACAACCAGAAGAAAAACGAGCGCCGCTCAGCGGGCACAGCGCAAAATTAGAATCACACATTCCCTGCTCGCCGGAAGCCGGTTTGGGTACGAGAACAAAAAACGCAAAGACGGACCCAACACGACGGCCCCTTCGAAACGCGTGCAGATATTTTTGCCTTTTTTTTTAGACTTGGCACCAAGCAGACATCGGACAACACAACACTGCACAAAAAACTAAACGAAAATCTCACTTACGTTCCCGGCCAACCACTCGGTACTTTCCCCCGGCAATTACATCACTAAGCCGGCGAACCAACAACCAAGCGTAGCGCGCGCAGGTAACAATGACTCGACCAGGGGCAAGACGGTTCCACCCGCCCCTCCGCCCACCTCTCCTTACGACTTGAGCCACCAGCTTCAGCCCGCGATACCAATAAAAAGGTCGTTCGGCGCGGGTAAGGGACAACACCCGACCGCGTCAAGCTTCGTCAGCGAGCAATCAATAAAACAAAGTGGGCGCATAACATAGCGGTCATCTAAGGAGCTCGCGAGGACGATAGCCGAAGCTCGGACATCTCTTCCCACGGTGTGCCACCACCCCTTCGCGTGAGAGCTTCCGCGACCGTGCCTTCTCCCTCCGCGGAAGCGCCCCAGAGGGCTCGAGCCCGCCTTGTTCCGGCAACATTGTCGGGACCGCGGCTGCCGTCGCCTGCGCGTCTGGGGTATTCGGCGTCGGCAGACCCCGGGCGACCTGCTTCTCGGTGCAGAATCAAAAGGATTGTGCCGTCGAGGGTAGGTGATCGCAAGGGGCACGCGCGTGCAGGAGAAAAAAAAAACGAGATTTTATAAACGAAATGCATGATTGATAACGGCTCACGTGAGTGGTATCCGTTGGATCACGTCAGCTCCTCGGAGTCTTTGATCTAGGTGGGTGTGACTTATACTCTGCCCTTCGAAATTTGTCGAGGTCCCTCGTACAACAGGTGTATTTACGTATAGAGTCCGTGTTTCGTTTTCTCGTGTTTCGCGATTTGTGTTGGTTCTCTCGAGCGTTCAGGTGTTCAAGTTGTATCGCATGGTCCACTCGCATAACACGTTTCGGTATTTTGAAAAATCTTGGAAATAAAAAAAACGATCAACCCATTTCGTGCTGGTGGATTAAAAATCTTTGGGTCTGCGCGTTTTGAAAAATGACAGGTGCTGAATTGAAGACTGGTGGAAATTGCGACAAACAAACTACTACGGATCGCGAGGGAGGGGAAGCGTGGTGTCGGTATGATAGTTTCTGCTATGCTCGTGTCCCAATCTCCTTGAGCTTTCAGGGTCGGACGTTGGATGCGGCCTTTGTTCATGTATGCTCCCTGGTAGCGCGTTAGCTGGCACGATGAGCTTTAGGATAGAGCGCATCACTCGTAAACCTGATCCAGAAAGACTGAATCACCCCGCCCGGGCCATCGTTCTGCCAACACAGTGCGGTGGCTTACTTTGTCGTACGCGCAAGACAAAAAGGCAGTCCACATATACGATGGACACGTACGATTTGCACCAACCGCATGTACGTGCAGCACCGTTTTTGAGCAGCGCGAACCGAGCATCAGGGTCGGGCTGGATTTCCGCTGGCCTACTGCAAAAACACCTTCAGGGAGTGTATCGTAACTACAGCTGCAGCAGTAGCCTTCGGTTACTGTTGTATGACACATTCATAGATGGCGAGCGCGCTTTGAACGAAAACTATCAGATTTCGAAGACCAACAAACTACACGCCCCGTAGTACATACGTATGATCGAAGTATCACACACACCTTGCTAATACGAGTTTTGAAGAATATTTCGATCTCACAGCTAGTGTAATTTCTTTTTTCAAAAATATAAAACATGACGGGGGATGCTTAGCACAGAATGGAGACTGCCAACGCCGTCGTAACCGCAAACCGTTACTATTCAGCCCGAGAGAGAGCTGGAGAAGACGTAGGGGGTGTGGGGGTGGCGGTGTACTTATAAAGCGTAGGTTCGATTTAATGTGTCTACAAAAAAAACTTGGGAAGTGCTGGAAGAGAGACCTCAACAGGCTGAGAGCGGGCAGAAATACCTGGGTCGACGCCGCGCTTCGGAACATGGCCGCCTGCAGCCAGCCGTACCGGCGTCTCTGCGAGAAGACGTGTCAATGGAGACATATGACCTAGATCATTGTCTTCGTACCCTGCCCCATCCTGCCTTGGAGACACCAGTGACGCCGTCAGAGGGGGCGCACCATCATGTCTTCCTCCTCTTTCCTCACGCCAAGAATCTTCGCCGGGCCCGACGTCCTCGCGCACCTCCGCCCTTGATTCGCTCAAAGTTTCGGCGCGGCTCGTCCAGTTACCCGCTCTAGTCGGGTCGGGCCCCGATGATTTCATCCTCTCCCGCTGCTCGCCGGTGAGGTAAAACAACATGCTGTCGGACACCAGCGACTGCTCGCTAACATCGGCACCGCCCCCGACGGGATTCTGCCGATGCGTTCGCCGCCCTTGCCCTCCCACCCCGACTCGGCCCCCCGCCGCCGCCGCCTTTTCTCTCGCACGAGGTGGCAGCGGCAGCGACGGACCGAGCATTCGTGACGTCGCCACCAGAGACGCTTCGAGGTCCTGCTCCCTCCCAGCGCCGCTGCCCCTGTTTTTGTTGGCTTGCGCACTAGAGCTTCGCAGCAGATCACGGGACGATGACTCGAACGCGTGCGGTCCGGAGGAGGAGCCCGGGTACCCGTCGCTCGTTCTTCTCCCGCCGGGCGCCGCGCGTTGCTGCGGCGAGGGCGCGTCAACAAGGGGACCCTCTTGGCGGCGTCGTCTAAGGTGCTCTGTTTGCCAGGAGTCCACGAAGGCATCCATCTCGTCTTGGACCACGCCGCCCGCGTCGCCGCCGTCGGTACTCCCGACCAAACCTGCCGGCGCTGAATTACCGCTGGGACCCGGCGAACGCTTGGGCCAACCCGCCTCCCGTGCTCGGTTTGGCGGAGCGAAATACGGCATCGCTTCTACGTGCCCCCCTGCACCCGCCTGGCCTTCGGGGTTGGAAGGAAACAACGTATCGCTGGACACTGGAACAAGCGCAGAGTGCGCGCGTAGAGGAGGCTCGCCGACGCCCGCCGACGTTCGGCGCGACTCTCGTCCAGCTGGCGCAGCAGGGGGGACGCGTGACCTCCCCATTCCGCCTTGGACGTCCGCAACACCCGCACCACCTTCCACATCCCGCCCGGCCATTGATCCGTGCCTACTGCCGCGAACGCGAGCGGTACGGTTGTTTTCGTCCGTACTTATCTCAAGGTCGGCACCGTGATCATACCGCCCGCTAGCAGCAGGCGACCCTCCGCGCCTTTCCTTTGGAGTGGAGCTGCCACTGACGGAGCGATGGTTGCTGCTTGCCGACCCCGGCCTTCTCACAGGGCTGGGAGCGGACGCCCCTCCGGCCAAGGGCGGGCTGCTGCGCATAACTTGCGCTCGCGCCTGCGCCCCCGCCGGAAGGTCGTCGACGTCCGGGATGGTGGCGCGACGGCGAGGAGTTTGGAACGCCGCGCCCCCGACAACGCTCGTGTCTGCGGCGTCTACGCGATGCTGGGCTGGGCTCTTCCGCGGACTCTCGCCAACGCCGAGCGGATGCCCTGTGTCGCTGCGGAGCGTGGGCATATCGTAGGGCGGGGCGCGAAAGTCCTCTCGGTCGTCGTTTCGCCCGTCCGATTCATCGCGGGGGATGCCGGCACCTCCGCGCTTCTTTCGCAGGGCCGCCTCCTGTTGCCGGTACAGGCCCTCCAGCTGTTCTTGCTGCTCCGCCTGTTTCCGCCGCCTCTCCTCGTCTGCTGCTGCTTCCATCTGGCGCAGTCTCTCCCGTTGTTGTCTGTCGGGCGGGTGCAGGAGGGCGGCATCGTGGCTTTACTAAAAACGGAAAAAGAGGTTCTGTTTCCAGTCTGAACCAGCAAATCAGCATTTTCATGCGCCATCTTGTATATGTGGCAACACTCGTGTTCTGTTTTCGAAACAGACTTTTCACGTGAAAGCGATTCAGTCGCAATTGGCTGGTGTTACAGGACGAAAGTCACTCAAGTTGGACCCGTCGATAAAGGCAGGAGTCACGTGTGGTATCCAGGAAATACCCAGCGCTACTAACAATCCTGAAAACACCAGCACGCCACAAAATATCTCCGCGCAGCTCCGCGCCAAAAAAAAACTACGCGTTGTCACGCCACAACGCGTGTATATTATTAATGATATTCCAAATTAATTAGTCTACATTTGGTACAGCACGCACCTGGCTTCTTCCTCTTCCTCTCGCTTCCTCTTGTCTTCCTCCTCCTTCTTAGCTTTCATCTTCGCAGATATCTGCTCTTGCAACGCTCGCTGCTGCTCCAGCGCTGCCGCCCTCCTCTGCCACTTGCCGTCGTGCTCAGACTCGTTGAGACTCTGCACACCCGCTCCCGTTCGCAAGTGAGAAGTCAAGTTCGCCGCTAGCGTCGAGGCAGAGTCCCCTCCTCCAACCGTACCTAAGCCCCCGACGTCGGCGCTTGGACCGCCGCCGATGATGTTGCCACAGCTCCCTGCCAAAGAACGCCTGTACCCCGACCCGCTCAAGGCCGCCCCCATCCCGCTGCCGCCATACACGTCCTCCACCAAGCGACGGCGGGCAGTCGTGACGTGCGCTTCGCCAATCGCAGGACCACCAGGAGCCGACAACTGCTGTGCCGAGCTTCCGGTTGGTCGTACCAACCAATTCGATGGGAAACCGTCTCGACTTGTTGCCGTGCTCGCTGTCGGCGAGTCGTGGCTAACGTCGCCATGCCGGGTCGGGAAACCGTTCGACGCAAGCTTCTGCCCCATGTCGGCTTCTTCTCCCCGTCGGTAAGCATCGCCCTCCCCTCCGTACGGCTGTGGGGCGGCGGTATCATTATGGTCGCCACCACCCCATCCACCCGTTGAAGCGCGCCGACGAGATCCCTTAGACGCGCTCTCGGTCGCGGCTGTGCGCTCTTTTTTCTCGGCAATCTGCTTCCGAAGCTCCTCTGCGTACGCGGCCTTCCTCGCCTTCTCAGCGGTCCGATCCTGATAGTCCCCGCCCCCGTCCGATTCCCGCCGCGGATGAGTCGACCTTCGTGGCGTCGGCGTCGCCGCGCCAGAGTCCGCCCCGATGCCAGCAAGGCTGGTCCCATACTCGCTCAAAATTCTGCCGCCGCCACCGCCACCCTGCTCGAAGGCGTAGGGCGGTTCTCTCTCGGCGTGCCGATCACGAACCTGATTCATCTTGAGCGGCTCGTCCGAGAACGCTCGCCGTTCTTGGACGTCCCGGTCCAAAGCGGAGAGGTACGCGGCCTGCGCCTCGGTTCTCGCCGCGTCCGCCGCCGCCATATCAGGGCCGGACCATAGCCCCCGGAGCCCGGGCCCTTGACGCTGGGGTCTGAGAGTGGCCCCAGACGCGGGGTCGTCTCCGACCCACATCGCTTTCAGCCCAGGCCCTCGTCTTGGCGCGGGCGAGAATCCTTGCCCCATAGGCGCACCACCGTCACGCCTGCCGTCGGTCTGGTCGGACCACATGCTCCCCAAGCTTCCCCCGCGTACTAGCTGCTTCTGCTGCTGCTGCTGCAGCTGCTGCTTCGGAGCGTATCCCTCGCTTCCGCCGCCCCACAAGTCTTTCAACCCGCCGGATTTACCCTTCCCTCCACCCGGCGGAGCCCTGCGCATCTCCATTTGAGATAGGATACCGTCGTGATGTTCCGCTCTGGGTCGTACGACGGGTGGAGGGGGCGGGGCGGGAAGAAGTGATCGTTTCCCCTCAGGAATCGAAAACGAGCCCACGCTAACGGGAGCGGCAGCGTCCTTCCGCCCGCCGTTCGTCCCTTGCTCCCACCCCCTGCCCGGCGAAGGATCGTTGCGTAACGGCAGCGCGGCACGCGAGGCGGGGTCGACGGATTTCGCTCCTCTCACCGCCCCACTCAGTTCTTGCTCCATGTCTCGCATAACTTGTTCAACGTCCGACTCGAAAGCTGGCGGCGGGCCAAAACCGGTGGCGCGAGCAGGGGAGCCGCTCAAGAGATGCTGCGGGGGATTTCGTTCTCCTGTTCCCCCCGTCCCCCGCCCTATTCCTTCACTTTTAGCTTCCCTCAGCCGAAGGAACTCGGCGGCCACCTTAGAGTCGAAAGATGGGTGTTGGCCTGGCGGTGGTGGGTTGACGAGGTGGTCGGGCTGGTCGTAATGGCGTCCAGGCGCAGGCCCGATATAACTCGAGGGCATCAACGGCGACCCTGCGTTGCCACACAATATATTACATTTGCGGCCGTGCGGTAGGCAGTTAGTCCAGCTTGTCGGCTCTAGTTCCTGCTCGTCGCACGAAGCACGAACCCTGCTGGTACATAGTATCGGGAAAAAATACGTACAACATGACGAGAGAAAAATCGATTACTCGTTGATACTGGCGTTGGCGTTCTACCGGTCAATGTGTTCCCACGAAATTGGTGTATGTACCAATAACATTGCCATGAACTCGGCGTAGTCCATGGCTATACGACGTATGCGACGTTAACCTCTGTTGAATATGCTTGAAATACAACTGGGAGCTGGGAGTATCGCACTCTCATGTGCGGTGGAATACGTGGAATACGTGCGACATGGTAGAAGGCATGTTTACTACGGGGATATTTATGCCCTGGATGTAACTGTGACTTCGACCCACGACCGACGTCCGAGGTGGACCCTCGTCCACTCGTCGATATAATTCGACACGAGCAACACGAGAGTCCTTCCAACCTTCATCTTGAGTGCTGTTTACCACGCCTGACTGCGCAAGACCTGTCACGCCCCAGAACCTTGACAACGCTAGCGTGTTCGTCGAGACGAAGCGGGCTACGGGCAGCGATTAGAGCGACCCCCGTCTCTCAAAGAATGCAGAAAGCCTGCAAGAGGGAATGTCATAAATGCAGGCACGGATGGGCGAACAATCCCGCTTGCTGCAAGCAGCGACTGAAGAACTGGAGAAAGAGAGAGCCTCTCGGAGAGGCGAGAGAGCGGAGACCGAGAGAGGACCTGAAGCCCCGCTATTGCTACATCATATAGAGTGTCGGACTCTCTATTGAACCGGTTCGTCGAGCAACGGCAGCAGCAGTAGAGGAGCTGTTGGAGCATTTTCATCAACAACCGTGCCACCGACAGAGCCTCAGGCTCGCCCAGGAACGCTGGTAACGACAGGTTTCCCTAACCCCAGATGTGACTCAACGGAAGGTTTCGTTTGAATCAAGTTATTTGTGTCTTGAGCTATGTCGACCAACTCTTACGATGCCCTCAAAGCAGAAGAACCTGTAAAACTTGGGTGTGGGGAGAGCGAAGTAGAAATGGAAAGGGTAAATTCCAAAGCGCGCATTACGAAACCCCAGACGTTGTGAGGCGAAACGTCTGAGCGTTCATAATGTGCACTTTGGGATGTACCCTCTCCAACTCTACTCCAAGCTCTTTCCACCCCCAACTTTTAAATGTTCTTCTGCTGTGAGGGCATCGTTTCTTTGCGACTGCACCCAGATTTTGGGGAGAAACCTTCGTACTACTCATACTGCTGTACACACCGCTGTAATGCTGTAATTGGAGCCAGAGATGTCTTTTTTATCTTTGAAAAAAAGAAGTTAAAGTTAGACTTGATGTAAGTGTACACCACTTATTTATTGTACTGTTGTTACTGCTGTATGCTTTACCTGGCATGTACGAAACCGTCGTTCGGTATTATTACGCACGTACCAGGTACCAGGTATACCGGCATATCATCTCGTATTCATAACGATAAACGAGCACCTACCGTAAGCTTCGAGGACAAACCATCGTGCACCAATTACCAGTACGAGTGTGTAATCTTCACACTGAACCGTTCTCTCCAACGATCTATCGATGTCCAGCACACCAGTGTCCATGCTGAATTGTCACCGTCTACTCTGTTTGCAGAGAGATAGGAGCTCTCTGTGGTGACAAGCTATCGCGAGTCTCTGTACGTATACAACAGGTATGAGACACAGACAACCGCAAATAGGCGGGGCCAATGCAAACGGTTCTGGACGCGGGTCGCATACGTACGAAAGAGAGCCGAATAAATACCGGCTTGTGCGTGTGACTTGCGATGACTCGTACTTGTGACCATTGTTGTGTCCGGATTTCAGACGCCCTGCAATACTGACACGACGGCTGAGGTACTGGAGACTAAAGAGCGCAACGAGCTCAACAAGCGTTGCCTGGCCTCAAGTATATGCGTAGTGCTTATCCTAGACGAACATGTTCATATTCATATCATACACCAACACCCAACATCACTTTGATCATTTGACTGCCGGATGTGACACGGTGAGATGGGCTGCCGCTGGTGTTACTTGTGCTCGAACCAACTGCTACGTAACCATTTGGGGTACATAGCGCCGTCGTTCTGCCGTGATCCCAAGCACTTCGTGCCTGACAGACATTCGAGTGGTTGCCTTACCTCTGTTTCCGTACGACGCGGTGAGGTCTCCTTGTGTACGGACCCGCTGCGCCAGCTGCTTGTTTCCCCACGGACTCCCACCCGCACCGCCCGCTCGTGCTGCTATCTCGTCGGCGTGAATATCATCTCTGTCGCTCAAATGGTATTCGGGTTGTCGTCGCTCTACCACAGCATTATGCACGCGTTCCACGGCACCACCTTGTCTGGGGTCGTCCCAGGTCTCGTAGGTGCCGCCAGGCATAACTCTCTAGCACCAGGTGGGCCAGGCCTGGATCAAGCACAGCCGTCTAATGGTGTGGCCTCCACGCAGGCCCACGGCGCCGGGCGTTCAAAATTGAAATCCTATCTATCCCCGAAGATAAGCACCGCCTCTTCGAGTGGAAAACAAACGGTTTCACTTTTCGGTACTTCAGTTTTTTCCGTCTCGTATACTCCTACGTGGACGCGTCGTCGTAGATAGAGTAGACCATCACCAGGAAGCCAGAAACCAGACCTTGCCATGCCTGGCTACCTGGTGTACCTTTACCAACAGTCCAACAGCAGTGGTATAGACAGGAAGGAGAGAAAAGCACCAGATGGCTACCGACAGCGTGGAACTGCTCGCTTTACAGCGTATCGACGAGACATGCATGCAACTCCAACAGCAGGTGTGTTGGGCGGCTGGAACCCTGGACTAAAAAAAGTGATCGCGCTGGATGCGAGTTTGCGAGTTGGCTTTTCCGATCGTGCCGATCTATTTCGATTTTATTAACAGCGAAAAACATCTGACCTTCGCCACAGACATATTTAGCACCCCTCGGCGAACGCCCCACAAGACAGTCGCAGAATTACGGGTGCATAAGTCCTAACTTAAAGAAATACTAATATTAATAGTACGTACTAATAGTACATGCTCCACCCCCTATTCGGAGTGACGTTTAGCGAAAGTTTGGTACGATAGCTTAATTTTAACATCTTGTCATTCTCAACAACTCCCAAGCCCGCCCCGACTCGCCCAACAGGGCAACTACTTGCAAGCGCTGGAGTGCATGGAGCGGGGGCTCGTGCTCCGGCAGCACTTCTTCGGCAGCGACAGCGAGGAGGTGTGGTCCGCTTGCAAGATAGTTGGCGAGATGTGCAACCTGCTCGCCATGACCTACCTGCAGCAGGAAGACTTCGGCATGGTGCTCGAGCTCTTGAAGAAAGCGGAGATACTGACGGAAAGGGACGAGGCTGGCCGCGCGGTAACGTACAACAACCTGGCGTGCTACTACCGGCGGCGGGGCAAGCTGCACGCCGCGCTGCAGTACCTCCACAAAGCCCTCAAGATTGAAGCCAAGATGGTGAGACAACTATGGATATTTCTGCCCTAAGGCTCGGGTGGCTCAGCTTTTGCTTTCCCACCCCTCCTTCCTTCGCCGTTATTTTCAAATGATCAACTACTTGATCAGTCGAACTCACAGCTGACGTATTTCATAATTTTATAAAATTTATCACAATACTTGAAAAATCCGGTAAAAATGGAATATAGACGAGGCGTATTACGCAGCTTGCAAAGTTGAGTACCAACTATTTAATCAGTCGAACTCACAGCTGACGTATTTCAAAAATTATAAAATAGATGAACTCTAAAGTGGGGTATTGACCCCTTGATTAAGTACTGCAGTACAATATTTAGTGTTATTAATAGTGTTGTTTTGTCGTTGTTCTCACATTAACTCATCGCCACAACACAATGCAGTCCGTGGTCGCAGGACAGGCTCCAATAAATATTACGGGGGTCCATAGTAAATAGGACCAAATATTGTTAGTAAAAACTGGTAAATATATAGGTTTTTATGTATATCGTAGGTCCTATTAACTATGGACCCCCGTAATACCTCGATGCAGGCTGCGCGTATGAACAGGGTCGCACTGTTTTTGGAGCTGTGCGAATAAAATCAAAGTCTAGACCAGGCGAAAACAAAAAGCGACAAAACGCCATGGAGTTTTGGGGGACGGGGCGTGGTATCTGAGCAATAGGACTAAGAATCCACCCCGATGCAATCTGCAACAGCCGCGACGGCCACCGTTTTGTCGCGACTCGTCCCCAAAATGCTCGACTTTCTACTTTCAACAGGGGTCGCGGGTGGAGCACCCGGCAGATACCCACCTCAACACGTGCGCGGTCCTCTCACAAATTGGACGACATCAAGGTGGATTGGAGCACGCCCAGTCGGCGCTCATCCTTCTACAGGAAGAGTTATTCGGGGGCGGGGGGGGGGGGGGGGGGGGGGGAGGGGGGTCGGGGGGGGGGGGGGGAGGGGGCGGGGGGGGGGGGGGGGCAGCCGCCCCGAGCCGATCGGGTCGCCGTGCTGGCGATCGCCTATCACAACATGGGCGTAGAGCAGGAGTTCCTCAAGAAATTCGAGCACAGTCTGCAGTCCTACAGAAAAGGAGTCGAGGTGCGTGCGTGCGTGCGTGCGTGCGCAGCTTGATGTTCGATTCCATTGGCTCTGCCTTGTCCATCATCGCTTTTGCCGTTGTAGAAAACCGAGTTTGCTATTGCTGTTGTTGTTGCTGCTGCTGCTGCTGCTGCTGCTGCTGCTGTTTTTTTCGCATTCACTCATCGCCAAAACTTGGACCGTGGTCACTGACGGCCTTTAATAAACTCTGGAGTGGAAGAATGTGCTACTTGGGCCCGCAAGCGTTTTCTTTCGCCCTAGTTATCCCTTTTGTAGAATACCCCCACGGGTCAAAATGACCAAACACCCCGAGAAAAAAAAAACATGATGGTACGCCATTTTCGAACATCCGAGCGACGGCTGTGAACCGCCGTCGCGCTATCATTCGAGTGCGATCTGGAATTCGGCCGCGCAGTGGCAGGCCGCACACAGATGGGCGTGGAGACATCGGAGCCACAAAGAGGTGCCGTTACCAACAGAGTAAAACATGGCCAGTCCGGGGGAGTAGGTTGTCAACGCAAAATCGTATTTTTTCGTGGTATCGTAGCGCGCTCTTGCCCCCTCACTGGCATACGTACCAGTATCACTTGTTGTGAGCCGGACGTGCGTGCTCGAGTCCTGCCTGCACGTATTTCTTGTGAACCTGCAGACTGCAGACCCCCTCTCTAGCGCACGGCACCGCGCAACTTATGCTGTGTGCGCGTGTCCTGCTGCTGGTAGACGGAGTGCCTCCCTATTAGTGTGTTGGATAGTAAGGGATGCCGTAGCGCTGGTTGAGTGGCACGATAAGTCCAATCAGCGCTGACTGAGTAGCATACCGTACAACACGCAGTATAGCACACACTCTACGGCGACTTTCCGAACCGCTTTTCTCCACAACAAGCCAGAGGCGCACTTGCACACACACAGTCAAGAACGGTGGCTTAAAAACGTCCGAGAACCTTTCCAGTGGGTGGAGCATCGCACGGCATTTTTTGCTCTCTCCCGATTGTCGCGGAAAAATCAGCTTGGAAAATTGTCTTACATAGGGGAGGGGGGGAGGGGTGTTATCCTATCATATTATCACACGTGTTCTACGGTATACATTGTTACGGTATAACCCTTCTGACCACCAAAAAACAGATGTGTATGCACCGCTCTGACCGTTAATATAAGCACCTTTTGGATTATGATATGAATATTAAACGGGGCTTGTAACTCAAGTCATAGTGATTTATGTATATATATATATCGGTTGGAATGGACAGCCTATTATACGGTGAACCCTTTTAGGACTGCAGTCCCGTTTGGGGACAACGTACTTGGAATTTGACTGGTTTGTTTTAAAGTCAGGGGTAGCTGAGTAAGGTATCATAATTGGGTCATCTCCCTCAACCGAACAACAACAATAATAGCGTCAGGCCTGGATCGGGGCAGACCCTTGATAGAAGCGTACGCCGTTCGGGCCACGTTGTCTCGTGGTACAATAGAGCTGCGTTCGTTGCGTTTTTGCGCGATCGACAGGCGTCACGAGTTCAAAGCTCGCCGAATATTTGTTCTCGCAATAAAGCTGACTGCTTCATGGCGAGACTATTGCAGAGCTAAACAGGTACACGACCATCGCTATCGTTTTCGCTATCGCTATACAGAGTCCTGAAAACCTACACACCCCGTACGCAGCACGCGCGATCGAGACATCGAACCAAGCCCTGCAAACAGGAGTTTTTTTAGTGGAAAAAATAACACTCGATCTCATGACAGCTTCCCTTTTTTCTTCTTCTTTATGGTTTTCTTTATTTTTTTTCAAAAATAGGTCGCGCAGAAGTACCTCGGAGGGAACCACGCCGTCACCGTCACTCTCCGCAACTCCACCATGGCCGCGCGTAGGGCGATAAGCGCGAGAGATAGCAAAATACGAGAAGAGCTCATCCGTCGCAGCAATCGGAGGCCGAGAGGTGGCGGGGAGCGGGGGGGAGGCCGGACCCAGCCGAAGCCCGCGGTCGGAACGGGCGTGCTTAGCAAGGCCCTATCTCCGAGGTGAGAGAACAGAACGGCCGTGCCGTGTCAAATGTACCGGACAGTCTTGCTTGCTGCGATGTTTATTTTGGAGCGTGTACGACTTGTGCGACAGAGGTGGTTGTCATCCGTGTAACGGCCTGGGGACATGTGGAGACAAAGAGGCGCGTTTCTCTTTCGGGAGGGAATTCCGTATGCCCCGGGCTGGTGATGGTGCCTGCGATTTACTCTTATTTTTCTTTTACGTATCATAGCTCCATGAGTACGTTTGCATTGCCGTGGACACATGCCTTGTGAACTGGTACTCTAGCCGGGCGCCTGTTTGGGGGGGGGGGGGTGGAGTTCCCAAGAATACCGACATCGTATATAGATGTGGCAGGTCTACCGGAAAGGTCTGCTGGTTCGCAATCCGCTGGGACTCGGTAGCATTCGGAACGCGGCCGCTGTTGATCCGGCCAGGGAATACTGCTGATGAACTACAGTAATCAGCCTTTCAATTGTTGACGCAAAACCCAGACGTCGAGTCGCCTCGCAGTGATGTTCCTTGATGACGCGTATTTTGCGAAGAAACAACAGAGTTTGGGCAGTATGGACCTACGGGCCGGGCCGAGTGCGGCTTGTCTCTCTCGTACCTCTTCGAGAAGTCACACGCGTACAGGGTACCCAGTTGCTTGCCACCCCACACCTCTTCCGAATCACGTGGGTCGAGAAAAGTTATGCGTCTTCTTCCCGAGGCGCAAGTAACGCCTCCATATCTAAACGTGTTGATACCAAAGCGCTATTCATAGTTTAGCCCCCTCTTACTGCTGCACGATGTATCACCTTCTAACTTCAAGTAAGTCGTCCCCGAAAACGTGGGCACAGGCGATCTACGATAGAGGGATCACATTTGGGGGGGGGGGGGGGGGGGGGGGGGTTTTTCTGAGCCACCACGGCGTCCTTTCTTACCGGGCGCCGGTTGAAGGAGGCACAGCAGTACCACAGCTCGTGGAAGAATATGTATCTGAGTATTGAAGGTGCGCGCAACACACAACCCAAGCATCGTTCGTGTTCATATGTTTGCCCCCGGTTGAATTCCTCAATTTACCTCGGCGGGGAACATGGGAACCTCAGAAAATATAGGGTGAACCTCTATCATCGCAGAACGCCTCGGCGCGGTTTTCGAAAGAGGTTGACCCTCTGACGCGTTCTACGATGGAGGTGGCACATTTCCGGTAAAATGTTTTCTGAAATGACGGGGCTCCTTAACCCCAAATCGTCGGAATGCAAAAATCTTGTTTCGAAGAAGGACGTAATTGTATACTCGGGCCATCGGATTATTCATCGGGATGCGAGTTGATTTTTGCCGCAGTCAGTTTTCGGGTGAGCTACGTGTGGAGTGGAGCTCCTCAGGTGAGGAGCCTAAAACAAAATTAGGGTAAACCTCTATCGTAGAACGCCTCCTCTGGGGACTTTAGAAGGGGAAAATCGACGATACGAAGTGACGGTTGCAGCGACGGTCACTGAACGATCGGGGGCGGGGGGTACAATGGTTGGTGTCCCGAGTTGCAATGGTTGATGAAAGGAGTCGTAGGGCACGGGCACAACATTATCTCACCCGTACCTCTCGGTAACCCCTGAGGGGTTGAGATATCTAGTCCACCCTGGAGAGGCAGTAGATGCAGGTACGTCATACAAAAGAATAAGGGCGAACGAAATGTATGCGGGGATTTGTTCTGGAGAATTTATCGAAGATGCCGCGCTTCACAGCCAACTCTCCCTCCCACATTCCCACGCCCCTTATCTCACATGGAAAACTCGTGGCGGGGCGAAACCCGGTTATGCGTCGGCAGAAAAGCGACTCAAAGAAACGAAAACAAACTGCAACATATCCGAACGCGCCCGTGTGAAATAACTAACGTGGAACCGAAAAAAACCATCGGAGAAAGAATACTTTCATTATGAGGACGCAAGAAGTGCTCGTAGATGGGAGTGGAACGAGTCCTACAACCACAAGCAGGCCGATATTGAGGGCGCGATATTTCTCGCAAAATGGAGCTGCCTGAGTGAGCCCTATCAGAGGCAAGCCTAGCGGCTCAGTTCATCCGATGTAGTACCGGGGGGGGGGGGGGTTAACACTCTTTCTACGGCGGAAACTAGTCCACACTATTTCCAAGCAAGTTTGTCCCCAAAAACGTGTGTAAATTTGTATATCATAGGGGTTAAGCGAGGGTTGATACAGCGATAACGCGACAGCGGTTCGAGCCTGAGGGGACCCGCGATCGGCAGCGTCGGCATTGAAGCATCGCACTCTAGCTTCGCACGAAGCCGTCAGTGCTGAACACGCACGGGATCAAGAGCGATTTGCTGTCGCCTTCTTTGTCTCTATGCAATGCTCTCCATGGTCTCTTCCGATGTACCCTCTCTCTTGGTTCAGATTTCGTGCATGTCTCCGCCGGCCCCAGTAATCGGCGCTTGAATCCTCTCTCTCTCTCTCTCTCTCTCTCTCTCTCCCCCCCTCCCCCTCCCCTCCCCCTCTCCCCTCTCCCATATCCCCACTCCCCCCCCCCCCCCCCCCGCTCTCTCTCTCTCTCTAGCAGGTGACACCACGTTCTGTCATCACCCATATCATTTAGTAGCCTCCTGTGAACCGCACTGTCATAGTTCGCGCCCCTCACACTTCCACCATGCCCTCCACCAACCCGGCCGCTCATTTCCCGATGCCGTCGTTGCTCTGTACACCCCGCCAAGTAGAAGAATATTGTTTCCGAAATTACGTGCTCAACAGGTGTACGTCGATTGAATATGCCGGTGTCCAGTACATGCCACCAATCTGTCTCTACACATACGGACTGTTTTAGTGTCAACATTTCATCCGAAAGCTCCTCGTAGTTTTGGGACAGAGTGCCACAACGCTAGAAAGACCATTGCAACGTTACCATTTAACCCCAAAAGTTCCTCATGATTCGGGACAGAAGAGTGGTTCAGCATTCTAAGGGCCATTGCAACGTTAAAAGTTAGTTAACAAAATATTCCCTGAAACTCGGGAGAGGGTGGTCCAACAAACATCAACGCTACGTACGACCATCGGTGAATGGTCGGCACCAATAATCCAGCCCCCCTGTATAAACCCCACCCGTTCGTCTGCTTGGCCAGTGATGATGCGACCTTGGCAGAAAGCACAGTGGTGGCGGAAACCCCCTTTGGAGAGGACGAAAGAGATGACGAAGAGGGCGACCAAACCGATCGCCTGGCTCGAGATCTCATAGAGAACACGGCGCCCGAGCCCTCTCCGCCCCCGCCATCGGAGGAGGAGGGTCCGCAGCAGCCGCAGCCGCAGCAGGGGAAAAGCTTGCTCTTGATGTCCGACTCACGAGTGGACGGGGAGATGGCTCTCGGTGACATGATCACCCCACGACCAACAGACGAAACAGAACAAGACGTAGTCGAGGATGCACCGGAAGCAGCCCTCGGTTAGGGTGAACCGACTTGACTGACCGGCACATGAATATGGGCATTGCGAGACCTCGTCAAGCGTTTTTTTTTTGTTTTTTTTTTTTTTGTTTACGGTTTTGTGGAGGCCTCTTTGCCTGGAGGACTCCGGTCATTTCCGCGTTTTTTTTGTTGGCGAAGTATTACAGGAAGGGGCAGCGGCCTAATGACCGGTGCACCATGACCCGGCAGATGCAGAGGCGGGCGGGGGGTCATTTTTAGTGCATTCACATAAAAATGGCGGTGTAATCGTCTCCGCTGCCTGGGTGGTCTACCAAGGTACCGGTACTTAGTAACGCATGTCAGGATAGATGTCCGATCTGGAACGTCATAAGTGAACAAAGACAAAAAGCATGCCCACGGAGCACAGCGAGTGCAGTCACCACGAGGCAGTCACGGAAGGAGGTGGCTGTATGGGTGGGTAGAGTTACAACTAACCTGCACCCGTCTCCATCAAGGAGGCTCGATCATGGCAACACGACTGCCCTCTTCGTTCATTCTTGCTTGGTCCCCCCTCCCCCCTGTTTCTTGCTCCGTATCGAAACGGATGCGTGGTCAATGGTCAAATGACTAAGGCAAGCAACGACTGAGTACGCCCCCCCCCCCCCCCCCCCCCCCCCTGTTTCTTGGGCCGGTGGTGACGGGGCGAAATGGGCAAACACGCACATCAACCATTCACATCAACTAGCGAAATTCTCCCCTCCTCGCCTACCTCCTCTTCATCCCTCCCTCCCTCTCATATAACTATTAATAGCGACTCTGAAACATGAAGTTGGTATGAAAAAAACACAGAACCTCCCCCCCACACCCCGCGCACCCAAAAAAAAAAGGAACCCACGAAAACAAGAAAAACGAGACTCTAGGGCGGACTAACGAACAAGAGCAAACCAGTGCAGGGGCATCCCTGCGAAACAACTTGAGCCCTGTTCGCAGGTGTTCCGACGTGTCGCGTTGCCCATCCAAAAGTGACCGAAAAAAAAAAGACAAGACGCAGCGAATGTCTCTAGGGTCTGCAGCGAGAAACACCTGCACCGTATATGCATATGTATGTAGCAACAAAGAGGGCAAAACAAATGGGTACGTTGGCTGTCGCTGCCGTCCCTACGTTAAACTGGTGGGGGTGTTCCTTTTCTTAAGGTCTTGTCAAAAGAGTACGTAGGTACCAGGATACCAGTGCGGTCGTAAATCTGCGAATAGAAGGCGCGTTTGGACCTTTTCCGTAGTCATCTTAAATGTCCCTCATACTTACGATCAGACTTGGCACGCACGATATATACTTCCGGAACGAACAAACAAGAGACATAACATGCTCAATCTTCGTCGAGTCACTACCAGCTACGAGCTCTCCTGCTGTTTCGGAGAGGCTGACGAACACAACGGAAGACACACACGCGTGTCTTCCTCCGGAATAGGCTTTACGACCGCACTCCCGATGTGGGGACGAAGCACTCAAATTATGAGCGGTTTTGACCTCCAAACGGGACTCCAGTCCTAAAAGGGGCCAAGCAGGCCCTGCTCTGCCGCTCACCCACGTGCATCGTTCGCTGTACCAGGAAGGACACCCGTGTGTTACGTTTACTACCTGGATCTCTGGATCCCCCCCCACAAACGACAAAACTAAATTACCTACTGTACGTACATACCTACGTCTAAACGAGTACAAAAAACTGCCCCATCTGTGGTACGTACGTACGAGTAGGGCTCCCGACGGACAGGCAAAGGCAGGGGTTCGGTTATGCCTCGCCCCGAACCCTAGCATCCCCCACACACGTATGCAATACAGGACACATACTGTGAGAAAGCGGGCACTTGGAGGAATACAGAAAAAAAAAAAACAAGAAATCCGGGAAGCGTTGTGCTGGAGTTTTTTCGAGTGTACGAGCGCACACCCTGTCAGTCCGCGCAGTATGACACGGAGCCTTGGGCCTGTTTTTTACTGGGTGTCCTGTGTAACTCTGCGGGCAAGCCCAATGCAAGTAATATGACACTTCGTAAACAAACCGGTTCTCATAATATGTTTCTTCCTGGGAGAGCCCCGTGCACTCTTAAAGCCAAAACCAAGTAATCCGGTCGCTTGCGGAGTGTCTTGCACTCTACTACTACTCTACGCACGAGCCAGTCCGAGTAAACTTGGACATCCCTCGCGTACTCCTAATGCTGGACCCTCGCAGGCCTTCCCATGCGCGAAGGCAGAGCCAGGCACTTGCAGCGCGTCGACAGAAAGAGCGTGCGGCCGGGGTCCGTGAAGTCCTCCGCCTGCCCCTCCTTGAAGCGCAGGTAGTCCGACCAGACCAGGAACCTCGAGTACACGGCCTCGCCTCCCCTCGGAAGTATGAGCTCGCGGCGAGGGTGGCCGGCAGACCCCGTAGAGTCGGACTCCCTGAACATGTTGTCCTCGTCGTCTGGGTAGCCGGATGGGCGAGAGACACCATCGGTGTGCCAAAACCGCTCCATCATCCGCACGAGCTCGGGGCTGGCAGCGTCACACCTCCGCAATCGGGGCTGGTACCAGTAGACGCCCTCATTGATCGCCGCGGCGGGAGGCATGTCGGCTCTCAGCCTCTTCGCTCGCTTGCGTGCGGCGGAGAAGAAGTCCGGGTGGACGCCCAGAATCTCGGCCATGCGTTTGGCCGTCACCGGGTTCGTCGATGGTTTGTACCCGCCCATGGAGGCGTCTTTCCCCCCGCCCGCATCGTAGGCGGCGGCCGTGAGGATCGTCTGGAAGGCGCGCCGACCCTCGACGGTTCGCCCGTGCACTTTCGCGTCCGCCAGGGCGCTTTTCATGGCCGCCTGGAGCTCTCTCCCCTCTTGACGCTCCTGGCGGAGCTTCACCGCCCCCTTCATGCCTTGAGACTCCATGAACCGCAGGAAGCCCTCCGCCGTCATGCTCTTCATCGCTTCGACGAACGCCGGCGGAGCTTTTAGGCCGCCGATACCCTTCTGGGGCTGGGAGCAGGCAGGCAGGCAGGAAGGCAGGTAGGCATGGAGACACACGGACATGAAAAAAAAAAAACGACAACACGGAGCATCTTTCTTTTGTCACCGTTCGTTGCATGTGTTTTAGTTACCCGTTCGTTACACGTAGGAGAAGCGGTTTGTTGTAATATATACCATAGGATATGGACATAATGCAACACAATCAGGTGGGCTGAAGGTTGCCGAGCAGCCGAAGAAGCGCCACAACGACGGCGAATCGCATGTCGTACACTTTGAATCTTCAACCGTGAGTAGAGACGTGGAGATAAATTGAACCGTCTGCTGCTGCTGCTGTTGTTGTTGTTGTTGCTGTTGCTGTTGACGCTGTTGATGTTGGCGTTGCCATCGCATTAACATACGTAAAAAAGCAATAAGAAGGTGGTGTTGGTGACGTCGTCGTTGTCGATGTCGGTGTTGATGGTGCCGGTCTTTGCATTGGGTATGCGACGTATCACACGGGTGATAAGATAACACCGTATCACACGGGTGATAGGATAGCACCGTATCACACGGGTGATATCTGGTAAGATAACACCGTATCACATGGGTGATAACATAGCGCATCGTATCACGCGGATGGTAAGATAACATCGTATCACACGGGTGGTAAGATAGCACATCGTATCACACGGGTGATAACATAACACCACCGTATCACACGGGTGACAAGATAACACACCGTATCACACGAGTGAAAAAATAACACCGTATCACACGGGTGATAAGATAACATACCGTGCATCACACGGGTGATAAGATAACATACCGTGTATCACACGGGTGATATGATCACACACTTACCGTATCACACGGGTGATACGATGATACACTTATCGGATCACACGGGTGATAAGGTAACACCGTATCACACTGGTGGTAAGATAACATGTCGCCCGCATCACGCGGGTGATAAGATAACACACTTAGCCTATCACACGGGTGATAAGAAAATATACTTGCCCTATCACACGGGTGATAAGGTAACACCCCCCTCCCCCTCGGACGAGTTCCAAGCTGGTTTTCTCGACAACTATTACGGGGGGTCATAGTAAATAGGACCAAATATTGCTAGTAAAAATAGCGAAATATAAAGGCTTTTGTCTTTACCGTAGGTCCTATTTACTATGGCTCGCCGTAATAGGGGGGGAGTGCAAACGCCGAGCGATGCGTCTATGGAAGGATCTCGACAAGATCTTCCCAAGACCACCACATCCGTCGTCTGTGCCCCCCGATTGTTTGGGAGAAAATCGGCTCTGAAATCCATCCCAGGGGGTGTGCTATCTGATCACCCAGTGTGATAGTGCAACACGGTAGTCTGGTCTGGCGGAAGCGCCATTCTGGGCCGTTTCGGCCCCCTTTTTCAGCATGGGTCGGGATGGTGGGTGACGCGTAAGGCCAAAAGCTTCGCGGTCTTGCGCCGTGCGGGCATGTTTTCAGCTCCGCACGATAGCGCGAAATGGGACGCGCTCACTACGAACACCAAAACCATGAAAACGACGTCGCTACCTGGAACGTACGCATACCCAGAAGCGCGCTATTCGGGAACAGCTACCGACGCGGCGGGTTCACACTGCACGCAGCGGTCAACACACGCATCATGTCTCGCAAGCAGTGCAGTGGTTATGGTTAGCATATACTATCAAACCGCTGTACAACAGTGCGGGAGTCAACGGACACCGCGTGCGGCGTACAGGGGTGCACAACACAGCAGGTCAGCAGACCCCACGGCACGGCGCACCACTGCCTATTTAGGGTGTGTCTAAACAGAATCGAAAAGCTCAATCGAAAATCGAATTCGTTTCGACTTCGATAAAAATTAGCCGAGGTGTCTACACAGAATCGAAAAGGGAAAAAAGTAATCCAGGCGAAAAGCAACGGAGAGCACAACCTACTAGGCCATTCGCAACCGTGCACACATGCCGGCAATCTAGCGCTCGGTAACACAGATCCACCACAGAAGCAGGCAAACGCGACGGCAACTCGATTTCGGGAGGTCGTTGGGTCTCCCATGGAGGCGGTGGCGCGTCCAACGTTGACGCCCCGAGATCAAACTTGAAATTATACTGAGAACGAACTTCCGACCTCGTTCTCGAGGGTATCATCCTGAATTTTCCTCAAACTATGTTCGCTCTGGCTCGAACGCCAGGAAACAAAGGCCCGAGACCGTCGGGGCCGGTGTTGTGGTTCGCCTGCTGGCTGTTTACGGGGGGTCTGTGCGGCTGTGTTGCCGTGCTAGCTGTGGGTTGGATGCTGTGTACGGAGGTCCTGATGTGATATTTTGACGTGGCTGTGCTGACCAGTAGGAGGCGCTGAATTGTTGCTGTTCGTGCTTTCGATTTCCTTTTCGATTTCCAGCCATCAACTTTATGTTTTTGGCATTGGGTTTTATAAAAACTAAAAAAGCACTTGGGTTGTAAATCGTTCATTTTCTCGGAACCTAAAAAACGAAGGGGAACACATGTTTTTTACCAGGGGCCAATCAGCGCGCCTTGTTTACTACCAGTATCATTTTGATTGTCGATTTTCGATTTTGATTCTGTTTAGACACACTCATATTACCATAGTCCCCCGTAAATAATACTCGTAACTCAGCTCGGGGGTCACATATGAATACACTATTAATAGTAAGCTCTTCTCCCCCCCATCCCACTACATTACGTGCCTTGCATTTTTATCGGGAGAAGGGTTCAGCACTTTTTTCCCTCGTCGACTCGCGTCTATAATTGTGCCTATGACATATCCACTGCTGCTACCCACGCTAGGATGGGCGCTCTCGACAGCATCTGGAGTCATTTTGAGAAACAAAATAAATTAAAAAAAAAACTGTGCTCGTACGAGCACGAGTATGATACCCTCTGGTGTGAACTGCTGGCTGTACCAGGTGTATCATAAGGAGATTCGAACCCTCCAAACCAACCCTTTTCATGCTGATGTTCTGTGCGAGAATGTGAGACTCGAACCGTCGATATCACAACGCTTCATCATACGAAGTGTTATCAATAGTTTGATAGTTTGTCGTGTGCTATTAACAGCACAAGGACAAAATATTCAGAACTGTTTCGCTTTGTACATCGAACTTCCGAGTACAAGAGTACAGCAGCAACAATAGTACTGCTTTAAGTACCGGCGACCTGGTCCTCTGTTCGCCGTACACATATACAGCAAGATTATCTTTCGCAGCAGAAGCAAGTATGTGCACCATACGTACATACATGATACAAAAAGAGTATATCATACAGCAGCAGTAGGTGTGCATAGATATCAGAGCAGTAACTACTATTAATACTACTGCTGGCTGTGGAGATGAATCTAAAGAAATACTCGTACTGCTGTATAGGCGTCACCTCGTCACCAGCCGGCGGTTCAGCCGGCGGCTTCTTCACCACCTCAGAGAAGGTCTTCCCCGCGACGTCGCTCCAACCGCGCAGGGCAGAGATGATGGGGCAGACCACCCCACTATCCGCGCTTGTCTTGCTCTTGCTGCTCCTGCTGCTGCTTTCGCTGCTTCTGCTTGCGCGACCGCCAGTCTGCTGAAGCTGCTGCTGCTGTATCCGCATGAACTGATCTCGCCTATTCTTGAGAACGCATTCTGCCATCTCCTTCCCTTTCGAGCTCAAAGCTTCTTCGGTGTTCATGACATAGCTCGTCTTCTTGTTCAAAGTCCGATGTGGGTACTTCTCACCAAGAAGCGTCGTGACCAGCTCTACCTCACACAAGTGGATCCTCCAGCTGTGCTTGACGACATGCTTTTTCTTTCCAATAAGCACTTCGCGTTTGCAATGGCCGGGCTTTGTCACCGCTACCGCCCAGCCATCCGCGGCCGTGCTCATAGCCGATTCTCTCTTCAATAGGTGTTTGCTCCAATCACTGTTCTGCAACGCTTTATCGAGACCACACCCGCCACGACGGGTCGATTTAGCGAGGGATGGTTAGACACTGCTTGGCCGCTTGTAGGCAATTTCGAATATTGCAATTTGCGGCTATTTTTTTTTCTAGTAATATTCGAGGCATTATTATTTACCAGGTACTGTTTACTGAAGAACGTACGTACGTGAGGACGAGGTTGGTGAGTGACCGGGAGTAAAACTCCTCAACACTGGTAAACGTACCCCATGGGGTACGTGAAAACAACGCAACCCCGCGCGCATTAAACTTACTCGCCTCATCATCCAAAAACAACACAAGCAGTGTACTACGTATACGCATATACATGTGCAGTGAGTGTGAGGACAGCATAATACTCGCTTATTATTCGCTTGGACGCCAAACCTGATGATGATGCTTATTATTCTCTTTGACTATGATATTATATACCTGATGGTATGCATTTACACAGAGTGTGACGATATATATGTACCTCTCCAACACAACAACAACAAACACGGGGGTCAGGACTATTAGACTAAGACTTGTAACAACACGGGTCAGGACTAGACTACTACTACTTACTGTAAGACTTGTGGTCAGAGGAGAGAGGCACAAAAATTGTCGTACAGGTACGAGTATAATTCGTAGAAGTCCGCGCACAGCAGTACAATTGCTACAGAGTACAGTCTGTAAGTAGTACAAAAACTGAATCTTCTACTACTGCGTGTACAAACGAACATATATATATATCCTGCGCAACGCATATCATGCACAACGGCACACAGGTTAAGATATTCTACCAAGTACTAATAAAATAGATTATCGAGTTATTACTACTAATACTGGCTGTAGAACGTGATACGTCCAATGCGTCGGCAATATTCAGGGCTTTCCTCGGGACCGAATTTCCGTCTCGGGACGGGATCCCGCCGGATTGAGATATCCCGGGATTCCCCGGGACAGGAGATAAGAAGGGGACGGGACGGTACAGGACGGGAATGGAGCACATCGCAGGATTGAAGAAGAAAATTTGAACGGGATTGAGATTTCACGGGATTGCACTGGACGGGATTGAGATACCCGGAGATTTTACGGGACAGGATTTCACCGGAAGAAAAAGCACGGTACTCCACGGAACGAAGTTGAGATATCACGGGATTTTACGGGAAGAAAAAAACACGGTGCTCCACGGGACGGGATTGAGATATCATAGGATTGCACACGGGTCAGGGCTGTAGCTTGTGCATGTATGTGCAGGCCATAAAAGTGTGGCGCCCGTGGTTTATTCTAGATGTGTTGTGGTACTGCTTTGAATGAGGCTGAAAGCCGGTAATTAGCTGGGTTCAGGTATTGGGATCGTATTTACGAGCCTTGCTCTCAGTTCCCCCGTGCACGAAAGGAATAAAGTTGGCTCTTCTTACATCTTTAATCAAACAGCGCACGTGAGTACCAACGAGTACCCGCTCAATAGGCAAACCTGTCTAGAGACACAAAATGTCCCGACGTTGATCTTAACAAGTGGCGTCGTCGACTTAGGTTTTTTTCGCCTTTTAGTTAGTACGCAGGGGCAGACGCGGCCGGATCAGTGATCACGGCAAAGTCTTCTCCCTGTGGAGTGCTCGCCGGGAGAGGAGGGCGCTGGTCGAGGTAATGCCTCTACATCTTGCTTTTCACTGGTCGTTTCAGCCGCCGAGCCGACATGTTCGCCGTCACAGCGGCTGAGTTCACCGCTGAGGGCACGGCCAACATTCTCATCAACCGGTATATTTCCCTCTGGGGATGCCCGCGCAGCATCTTCTCGACAACGGCCTCCAGTTCTGCTCCAAGCTTGGCATGGCGATGACGTATTTCGTTCACGATTTATTCTTGCCCCTTAAGGACTGCATGTAGTCCCGTTTTCGGGACAAACTACTTGGAATTTGAGTGGCGTATCCCCAAAACTTGATTGCAGTTCTAAAGGGGTCAAGACTAGGCCTTCCTTTCTTTCTCAGTTTTGACGTACCTTGCCGGCTTCGTTACCTTGCCGTGCAGAGGTGTGGGGGTGGGTTTCGAGGAGCAGACCGGAGGGCCTCAGCGCAAGCTCACAACGACCAAATTAAATGTGGCAGCCAAAAGAAGCTGCCCGGCCGGGGGGGCAAATGCTGGGGTTTCTTGTAGGAAATTACGACTTTTGGTACTGGGTACAGCAGTAGGGGAAAGGGGGCATGACGTAATTACGACGACCCAGACCAACTACGTACTGCCAGAAAAGCTCGCCGTAAGGGCGTATCGGTACTAATGCGGTAACCCGACATCAGTGCATACCGGTAGCAGGCTCTTCCCCCGCCCCCTTCCCACTATACGGTTCGCGCCTTGCATCTTCGTCGCTGAAGGACTCCAGCGGTTGCTTCCCCCATCAACTCGATCGAGTCGCATTTTAAGCCCATGTATACGCACGCTAGGCGCTCTCGGCAATACTGTAGTAATTGATTCCTTTTGGTTTTGTTTCACTTGTGGGCAAATAAATCCACAATATCACGACGTACTCGTACGGCGGGATTCGATACTCCAGGACCATCACTACTATTGTCAATAGTAGCTTTCGAGGGTAACCGCAGGACTACTGTGCCCGAGGGCGACCGCGTACTGGTCCCACAGCAACCAATTGGCAACCACTTTTCACCTATATTTCCAAGTAATCGTTTTTTTTTCCCCAAAACGTGCGCGGGCGCAGTTCTAAAGAAGGCAAAACCCTGTTATATAGTACTGCACTGTACACAAACATGTATTTGGCTTTAATTCAAAGTATTCTTCTCTCAAAACGGGAGTGCAGTCCTAATGAGGTTAAGCTTATTTATACTCTTCTCGTCCTTGGGGAGCACTGCTCGTCAGTTTCCTGACGCACAAACGATTAAAAAAAAAAACGTATTCTTACGCGATTACTACGTCGTCCGGCCCGTCCGCGGACAAGCCCTCGTACGGGATCTCATTTCGGGAGCACTACTCGTACTACTCTCCCTTTTTCCTGAAACATAAACAAACACGCTCCTCCGGTTTTCTAAACGAGTACTAACATACGCCGTGGGGCCGGTCTATGCACAAGCCCTGCGGGATCTCAAAACACGTAATGGTGTCGCCCAGGTATGTATGTCTCTGCTTCAAAGAGCGCTTCTTACACGAGAAAGAGCAGAAAAAACGGCACCTGGTACGTGCGAAACGCCAGTCCGACACCGCCGTGTCAAAAATAGACCGTCTTGTTCGTACTCCTCCTGCTTACCCGGCAAACAACTTGGCAACAACATGGCAACAACTACGACAGCAGTTCGCGAACTCCGCGACACTACCAAGTAGTGGTCGTCATCTCGCGCGATTCATGCCGATATACCAGAAAAAAAAAAAAATAAAACTGGTTTCTACACAGAATGCTGAGGGCCCTACGCACACATAGTATTGTATGTTGCAACACTAGAACCACTGTAAAAGGTCGGTCGCTTCCTACGCAAACTGCTGCTGTCGTATACCTGGTACCTGGTAGCTATTAATATCACGTCTGCTACACTACCTTGACGGGGCATTTGCCCCAGCGCCCCACGCCTCACGCGATACTTGTCCTTTAGGCATGTACTGATATGCAATTAAAAATTACTATTAATAATATACTATGTGTGCAATCAAACACGACCAATACTATAATACACCTCCAACGACTCGGGCCAAAGCAGGTAGATATTCGTGACCGCGGGAGGAAATCCATCGACGCGTGATCGGCTTTCGACAAATGTACGAAGATATTTTACTTTGTCCTCAGCCTGCGCCAAACGCGTCTTCGGTAAACTCGGCGGGTAGCCCTAATTGCAGCATCGTCCGGCAACAAAATTCGCGCAGGACCACTGTGGTCAATTTATATCTTGCCCGTGGGCCAAGAACCAACTCGACCCCAATCAAATTCCAAACCCTAACCCCAAACTTTTGGGGGCTTGAAGTCGGCAGTGGCGGTCGTGCAGCTCCGCCGCGTACTTCGGGGGCGTCGACAAAAAGACCAAGGCCCTGTACGAGTTGTACTGCAGGGTACTGCTGCATTTAGGGCCTCTCCCACCCGGTACCCATGTGCCGCAATATAGCAACAGCAGCAGTAGCAGTAGCAGCCGCAGCCGCAGCAGCAGTGCAGTGCTCATTCCAGAGGGTCTGAAACTGACTGCTGTTGACAACATCCATCCGGAACGTCAAGGAGACACGATGCGCCCGTCGTCATCACGATACACATACCGCGGGTCTCCCGTCACCACGATGCTCGGCACGGTCACCCCTCTGCCATTCGCCGTCAGAGGGAAGTGGACCTCCGTGGCGTTGCCCAGGAACGCCACCCACCAGCTGAAGGTACTGTGGGCCATGACAAGCCGGCGCGCTCGCGACAGGAAGCAGAAGGCGCGAAACTGGTCGGCCACCATATCCTGTTCGAAAAAATTGATGCGACGAGCAGGGCCCGTCCGACGACGCCAAAAAAAATGTGTGTTCACGGCGCACGTAGCGCGAGGCGGGGGAAAACGGCGGTCGGGGGAGAGGCGGGACGGGGGGGGGGAGAGACGAGAGAGTAAATCGGGAGGCTCAGCGTATATCACACGAGTAGCGCATTTTTAGGAAAAAGGTGTGCGGGGTCTGTCGCCGACGGCGCAGTCTATGCCTCAAAAGTCGGCCTGCATGTCGCTTTTCTATCCTATAGATTTGTGTAGACCTAAGTGAAAAAAACAAGGGTTCCATCGCACGATCAATATGAGGTCGTGGCACCTCTGCCGATAATCGCTCCAGATCCACAATCGGGACCGAAAACGAAGGGAGCTCGAAGCGAGCAGCGCGCCACGAGTGAGAGCGCGCAACGAAACAACCGCAGGCTTAGATTCGACCATGAAAACGCATTGGGCAGAGAAAGTTCGGTGCCGCCCATGGCTTCTCTGTCAGCCATGAACGGGCCGCCATTCGGAGCTCAGCAGCGACATATACTTACAGGACAATTCTTCGGCCTTGCTGCACATACAAATAGAAATACGAATATCTATACTCCGAAACACTACCGTACCAACTTTCGACGAAATCACCGAGCGCTCGTAAACAGCAGGCGGTTCACACTTCAGGCCACCCTCACAGCTTTTCGGACATTCTGGTGCTCTTGTCGCAAGCGCGCCACCAGCGGGTCGTCCGCGCCGAACTCTCCCACAATCCACACCGTTTCGACCTCGGTGGCATCTCGGAGCACCGCGTCGTAGAATTCATACTTCAGGTCCTGTTGGGGCACGCGCAACAACGTATCGGTCGTAGAGACAAGGATGGACATACCAGGCCATTGTGCGACATGTGCCTAAAGTATTACGAGAGGGATTGCTTTCGAACATACGAAAAAACCAAACACCAACCCCGTATCAGAATGTTGACTTGGTGAGGAGAAATTTCGGCAGATGTATGTCGTTGTTGACATGACACAAGACTACTGTGCTTAAAAATCACCTTTTAATCTTCCTTGTTTTTCTCCCAGGTATGGTTTTATCCAGTGCCGCGTATGTTAATTTAGCAGTCGTGTGATTCAAGGCTGAGGGCTACTGGGGCAGATGGACGCGAGCCGCTCTCGCTCTAGTCCCAGGCTTCGGTTCAAAAAAATAGTTGACAGCGCACACACACTTCATTACAGCTGGATTCCGAGAAGCTTTCCAAGCTCGGGTTTCAAACAGAAACCGGGAACATCTTTTGCCCAAACTTCGGCGGCAGACCATTTACGCCGATTTTTGCCCCCCCCCCTGCCCCCGACGGCAATCTCCATGCATTCGCGTAGGACGGGTCGTGGAACACATAGCCATGAGTAACAAAACAAACCAACCTTGAAGTGAAGACTTGCGTACTGCTGATCTGTGAGCTCTGCCTTGTAGTTCCGATGATGGATCACGAGGTCGTTCGGGCCTGGAGCAGTTGGACCGCAGCAGGATGGATCCAGGGCCATTATCTGGGCTTCGACGGTGGGGCCCCGAACGGCGGCGGGGGGGGGGGGGTAAGCGCGTGCAATCTCCTCTTTTGCGCCTCCAATTCGGAGGTATCATACAGAAGCATTAGCATACAGGTTACCTGTAACCTTTCGTAATCACTCCACCTGCAGCAGCAGATGTACGAGTGCAGCAGCAGTGCACCGCTTCTGCTGTTGCTGCGGGATAGCAGCAAAATTCTCGTATCATCATGAAATTGCAATAAGTCGAAGGGGGGGGGGGGGGGGGGCGTACTCATTTGTTGCTTGCCTTAGTCATTTGACCATTGACCACGCATCCCTTTCGAGACGGAGCACCGTTCCTACTCCTAATAGAGACACCTCCAACAATTGGGCGCTCATTACGTTGTTTCCATAAATCACATAGAAACTTTTTGCGAATCTTATCCCCTTCCTGTTTGGCCTCCTGTGGCCACCATCTATCTCCTAGGATAGCGATCGTTTTCTCGCTGCTACTCATTGTATCAAACTCCTCCATGTCACATTCGTCTATTTTCCTCATCTCTTCCAACACATCCCGTTCCTCCTTGTATATTTCACATTCTCCTACTATGTGAGTTCTACTCTCTATTGATTTGCCACACGGGCACATCTGTGCGTCTACTTCCTCCTCTTCCCCGCTACTGGTGTACCTCTTTCTTCTTTCTGGCAGGTGGGGAGACGCTTGGTTCAGGTACTTGGTCGGACTGATTCCGAGCACGAATTGTTACATACTACTGTACCAGTATATACATACCTGGTATATTAATAGTCTTCCTGACGACGACTTGGGATAGATCTTTTAGGGTAGGGTTGCTGATTATTCACAATTCTCGGGCTAGGGAGAAGTTCCGATGGTGGGATCAAGGCACGGGCGTAGACCCTACCCAACCCTAACCCCTCACCCTGATCCCAACCCGGACCCAAAACGGCCAAGAAGCGCGGCTGCGCCGCGTTCGACCATCTTGTTACTATTTACAAACTGAAAAAACAATAGCTGTGAGATCGAGGACTTCGTCGAAGCTAATATTTTCAAGCTGTGTGTGATACTTGGATCGCGCTTACTATTCGTATCCGAGTGTTACACGGCCTCATGCAGGCAATACAGTCGCCAGGTCTACTGACTATATACTCGCGCTCTTGCTGCTCAAAGCCCGTGCGTGGCGCGGCAGTAACCACGACAACGACATCAACAACGATGACAACAGCAGCAGCAGCACCAACAGCAGCAGCAGCACCAACAGCAGCAGTAGCAGTAGCAGCAGCAGCAGCAGCAAATAACAAGGATCAACAGCTGGAACAGTCTGGACGTACAAGTTCAATACCTACTGTTGGTAGTCCTTATTGGACAGCTTCCTGCGTCTTTGTAGTCCTTTCAGGATAACTTACTGTGAAATCACCAAGGCAACAATTCGCCCGCCGTTTGTTTCCGACGACGCCCTGAGCAAAGACGAAAATTGGCTTTCTCGTGTTTGATTTTATGTTATTGCTTTTGTGGTAACCTTACAATACGAATTTCGGTAAAGATTCAAAATACGCGTATCCATTTTCAAAATAAAATTATCCCATACACTGAGACAACCACATTCTAGACACGTCATAAAAAAAATGCATGCCGAGGGATTGTACTGACAGGTTTGTACGATCATCCTCCAAGTTTTTTGGTGATTTTTTTTTTTTTGGTGGCGCTGGACAGGCTATACGATCATCATCCACGTTATTTGGTGAAAAATATCATTTTTTGATGTGATGGACAGGCTATACCATCACCATCCAGGTTTCTGGTGAAAATCATCACCCAAGTTTTAAGGTGAAAAATCTCCATTTTTGCCGGCGCCAATGTTTGGCTACGTACAATCCCTCGGCAAACATCGTGTCTAGAATGTGGTTTTCTGGGTGTGTACCGGTATGGGATAATTTAATCTTGAAGTGGCTATTTTTTTATCTTCACCGAAAATGGTATATTAACCACAAACCATTAACTAAGTAATAATGCCGACAAACCGCATACCTGGTAGTTTTAGTGAATCACGATACACATACTACTGTAGTGCTTACCACCTCGCACCTAAAACTTGACTTGTATAAATAGCCTAGATCCATTACTTTCAGGAATGCTTCGAACCTACACAAACAGGAAAAAACGAGGAGAACCGACAGGACAGGAAACATGACATTCATTTGTGGTGTTCGACAAACTTGTACTGTATCAGTGTCCTCCTTCTGATCAACCAATGCCCTGCACGTAGTCGGAAGGCAAACTCAACAATAGCTGCAAGTACAAATTTCAGATCAACTCGTAGGGAACTGTCTACTCGTACCACAAAGTGCTATTAATAAAATTTTTATAATACTGTAAATACTGGCTATTGTAACGATGTGCCTCGTAGAGAAGGACGCGGGAAGGTCGATGCTGGTGAGGACACGCTTCTCGGTAAATTCCTTCTTGTTGCTTAGGTTGGAAAAACATACACACAAAACGACCTACTACCATTAACTAGGCAATATTGCAGACAAACCGCATACCTGGTAGAATTTAGTAGATCACCCTACACATACTACTACTGTAGTACCTAAAACTTGGCTTGTATAAATAGCCAAAATAAATTAGTTTCGGGAATGCCGATACCTGACTTAGGTGCCACCTCCAGCCATATCAAATAAATACAACCTGAGCTGCTGATCAGCAATCGCCTAGCGCACGCAGAATTACTCGCGACGATGGAGAAGAGAGATTTCGCCATAGCCGTGGGAATTCGGAGGTGTGGGTATGTGTGTAAAGTGTCGGCTTATTGTTGCTGCGATACCAGGAAGAACAATAGCCTTCAGATGCACCTGGTATATCCTTAACACGGAACTGCATTCAGAATATGCATACTCGTACGTGCGAACGGTATATCATGCAACTTGTAAAATTCAGAAAAAAATGGGGTATAGACGAGGCGTACAGTAGTATCATTACGACGCAGCTTGCAAAAGTTGAGTATCGACTATTTAGGGCTATAACGAACGAAAAAAACACGATTCGTGAGATGTTTCGTCTTGAATCGTGATTTTTAGGTCGTCAGTCATGACAAAAATAATCACGATTCATGACGCCAATTTTTGAAGATTTTCCCTGAAAAAACGAAATCACGATTCGTGACATTTTTGTCGTGTCTCGAAATACGCCTGCTCAAGGCACTACGCAACCCACACGGACCAACGGTATCCGAAGGCCGGTACAGGGGCATGGCAGACTCTGCTTCGTACGCTGCTTCTGGACAACGGGCGGCTACCCAAAGACACCGCTGGGCACGGGCTAACGAGCACGTTGTGGTCTCCAAATTTCGAGGAGGAGGAGCCACAGCTCGAAGACAAAGCCGATAAATGCCCTGAGAATGTCACAGAGGCCAGGCCGGGCAGCCGGCCTGCGAGATGAAATATCTCGCGGACCGGGCTTGGCCGACGGTCGGTGAGATTGGATTCTCGCAGGCTGGGTCAGGCTTCGGCTCGTGATTCGAATATATCGCGGGCCGGGCCAGGCGCGGTCGCCGGCCCAGCCTGGCCGTGCCCCACTCGCGAGAGTTGGCTCCACCCGCAAAAATCGTTGGGTTTGAAATACGAGTATCGGGGAAAAAATAATTAGAAAATATCACGAAACGTGACGTTTTTTCGGCTTTTTTCGATAGAACTGAAATGTCATGGATCGTGACAGTTTTTCATGCCAAAAAGTCACTCGTGATTTTTCTTTTGGTTCATTAGGAACGGCCCTTATTCAGTCGAACTCACAGCTGACGTGAATCATAATTTTATAAAAAAGGAGAAAAAAAAAGAAAAAAAAACGACGAGAAAAAACGATTTTCCATTTTTACTCGGGGCATCGTTGACAGACGGCTGTCGAATTGTGGTCTTGGGTCTTTCATTAGACGATCGCCAGCACCTAAAAAAAGACGCATGAAGTTGTCCAATAAAGGTTACTTCCTAGTACTCGTACGGTTCTCTCTCCCTCTTTCTCTCACACACCTGGCGCAGTCTATCGCTGTCGTCAGCCATCGGTTTGAAGTCCTGAAACCAGTTCATCATCACGATCGCTCGAGGGGTGGTGTCCGCCAGCTCTCGCTTAAAGCCGCGAAATGGCACAGCCTCCAGCTGAGCCATTTCCGGGCTCGACGCGGGGGGGCCCAGCGGTCGCACTCCGGGAAAGCACTTCATGCCCTGGGGCCTGAGCAGCGTACTGAACTTCCTGGCGTTGCCCGGGGCCGGCTGGAGGGAGAGGGCCCAGCCGAGGCGGTCCGCGAGAACGCGAGCGGTGGCGTACTCGAAGAGGTTGTTGCCCAGTCGACCCAGGAATTTGAGCTGCACGATGCCGGCCGTGTCTCTGCTGTCGCCGACCCCATCTATTATTATCTCCGCTCCATCTTGCTGTCGCGGCTGTTGTTCCTTCTGCTGCGCGCCTGGCGCCGTAGGGATCACAGGGGCTGGAAGGGCTGGATGCACAGTCACAGTGGCGGCGCGATCGCTGCTCCAAATCAAATACGCTGTGATGATCATCCCCATTCCTAGTAGCACCGCCTGCTGTCTCGTCACAACAAGTAGCATCATCGTGGTTCGTGCGAACGCATCAGAGACGTCGCAGATTTTGTCGCTTTAGATGTTCGTGCTAGCGCTGGCCAAGAGCCCAGCACGGCAGGCGGGGTATACAGTTGCCAAGTACGGCTGCTGCTTGCTGGGCGTCGTCACGAGTGCAGTCGTTCTCGCGCTGCAATCGTGTTGTACCGATGATGTAGAGCCAGCCTACTATTAATAATAGCGGCGCAAGGCAGAGAAGTCGACCAAGTGATATCCTGGGACGGGTTCCCCGATACAGTATAGGCTCTACAGGGCAGGGGTAGAGGCTAACACGTACCCAGGCACGAGTTCAGTCGTTTTTTTTTTTTTTTTTTTTTTTTTTTTTTTTTTCCACTACCTTATTCCCTAATTTCCCTTCAGTCCGGCTTCTGTCTCAGATTGCGCGGTCGGTGGTGAAAGCTAGCTGTTCGATGGGTGCCCTTGTACACACAGCAGGTCTTGTTCTACCAGGCGCGCAGGCACGGTCTACGTAGAGTGGGAGGCGGGGTAATATCGATATAGCAGCAAAGGAAACATCCGCCTCGTTATCAATGTAACTCCAGCGTAGCTCAACCTCGAAAGCTGGCACTTTCATCCACTTACGCTCTTTACGGCTGTTGTCGTGACACCATGCTTCTTACCATGGACAGAAGCGGCCAGCGCCAGGGACGTGGGGTCGACTCTCGGCAACTAGCCACCATTCTCGTCGTAGCAGTAGGACTCTTGTCCCTGGGACCCACAGACTCTTTCCTCTCGGCTCCGTTGTCTATGAGCGGAGGTGCGGGGTTGCGTAGACGGGCGGTGGACGCGACGCGATCGCCGCATGCATGGTCGGGCGTGCCTCGGGGGGCGGGAGCATGTTGCGGTCGGGGAAGCAAGTCGCGGCTGTGTGGCGTCGCCGAGGAGCAGGGGGTTGAGAGTGTGGTGCAGTCAACGAAGGAGGTCGCGAACAACGACATGAACCCCTTCGTGGTCATCCCCCGCGAGACCCGCGCGAGTGGTTCGACTCGGTCCGGGCTGGGGCAGGGCCTCGACCAGAAGCCCTGAGCGAGCTTTCCAAGTGAGCATGCGTGCGATTTACGTGCCTTATGCGCGCCGGAAGTTCGGAGCTCGCGCTTACTCGTCAGGAGTGGACCGGGACTGTCTCTTTTTTATTGTATCATTTTAGTCGTTTCGTTCATGTTAATTTGCACATGTACTGCTGTGGAGGTATACAACCAGTACATACCGCCGTTTTACATGTATGGTAATATCTTCAAATATCCCTGAGGGCCGGCGGGCAGTTGATGCTCTCGCGTGGGGGATTGTTGGGTAATGTTGGGCATGGTATCGTATGATCACGTACCAGGTACCAGACCGCTCAGGTTGATGCCGTAGGCTATAAATACTTTTACGATACGTATCATATGCGCGGCAGCAGCAGCAGCAGCAGTTCGTGGTGTTCCTGGCTCGTTAATACAGTACCAGTACCCAGTCGCCCAGTCGTAGCACAGATAATTCATGATACGTACGATAATATCATACCCGAGGTACCTCAAGGGTACCTGGTATTAATAGTATTAAAAGTTGTTTCCTGCCAAGACTTCTCCTACATGTTGCTCGAACGATCTCATTCGTGAGGGAGCCTCTCTCAGCGCAAGCACCCCTGCAGCTCCTGTACGCTGCTGTACACAGCACACAGCAGTCCGGGAAACAGAAAACGTGAAGAAGCATCAGGTAGACCTTAACCTTTTCCCCTCGCTGCAATACTATTCCAAGTCTATTTCCAAGTAAATGTGTCCCCAAAACGGGGGTGCAGTTCGAGAGCGGTTCGAACGTTGAAACCTTGAGCCGTGCCGCTTCTCTCTGAGAAACAGGCAACCTTACGCGCACGCGGCCGTCGGTACGAAGCAGCCTGTTTTTTGTTTTTGGTGCACATGGGGCATTGCTTGTTCACCTTCTCTTGGCAGACCTCGCGTCTCACGTCTGTCTTCTCCCCTGACGCGCCTTTCAATGGACACACTCCTGCGGCCGTCCCGAACGGGATGGCTGGCTTACCGTGACTTGCCTGCTCCCGTACACATGCGCCGGGGCATGCGAAAACAGAGCACGAATCGAATGCTTGATGAAGCCTCTTTCACACGACAAAGTTCCCCCCCCCCCCCCCCCCCCCCCCCCCCGTGCGCAGATGGAGGGGGGGGGGGGGGGGGGTTGGAGGGGTACGTAGCTTTTTTACTGTCCACCCAACAAGTCGTCTCGCTGTCATCCGAGCTTTAGTACGTCTCGATCGTTTTTTACTGCTGCTGTGCGCGTAACTCGTTGCGTCTCGCGGTCTTTAACGCCCAGCCCCCGCCCCCCCCCCCCGCGCGCCCGCCTTCGCCCGTGTTGTGCCCTATCCTGTACACATACGCACTAAAGGTCAGGCGAGGCACAGCTGGAGAGCCTGGCCCTGCCCACGCGCAAGCAGGAGCCTTACCGCTACACGGACCTCGAGTCCCTCTACAGGACCGACTTCGCGCAGGGGTCCGCTGCCGCCGCCGTGGGGGGCGCGGGGTTGGAGACGGTAAAGGCGACGATCGCACCTTTCCTCCTCGAGGCTTGCGAGGGGCAGCAGATGGTGTTCGTGAACGGGGTGTTCAGTGAGGTCCTGAGCGACATGTCTGCTGCGGGAGGCGTGGAGGGGTTGGTGGTGGGCCACGTGGGGTCCTTGGAGGGCGCGCAGCTCGACGAGGTATTACACCTTGAATTCCTACCTACCGGTATGATGTCACAGCAGTAGCTAGGGCTGGAGATCGCAGCCGATTCACACCATTCAATCGACATCGAAATCCGCGACATGGTTTGCTGCGATTGGCTGGCGATTTATTCAAAACTTTTGTTGTCTTTTTTACCGGCTGTACCGACTCCCTCGCCAGCCGGGGGAGAGGGGGAAGTACTCATTATCATGCATGGCCGTAGTCGTATGACCATAGACCCTCGCATCCCTACAATGCCGGGACGGAGCTCGTCGGGTTTTCACCGACCAGACAGACATTGCTTGCACCAAGCGCGAAGCGCCGTGAGGTGTTGAGCGAGTCGCTTAAAGGGTGAGCTGCATCCTAAGAACCGCTTTAGAGGCGGGTTTTCCTGCAGATGGATGACAGCATCAATGAATTGATTTAATTTCTGGTGTGGCCACTTCCAGAGATAGCAATGGGTTTACTATGTAACTGCCTCGGGGGTGTCTCACCATATACACACTACGTGATACGATCATCCCCCTTGCGCGGAGTAAAGGTTCTCTCCGAACAAAAATGATCTAGCTTGACCGCCAGCCGTGGTAACCGCAAAAAAAAAACAGAACAAAACCTAACTAAACGGTGCCCTGGCTGTCTAGCTCACGCATTGAGAGGCGTGTTTTACAGCGTCGTCGCCATCCGACGCCAACCCAACCTATACATATACCAGGTATATACTATACACAGGGGGGGGGGGGATTTTGGACTCGCGTTGCGTGCGCGACACGCTTCGCTCGTTCGATCGAGGACAGTGTCTTACCCCCCCTCCCCCCCATTATCTGCCAGGTCGGTGAAAACCCGACATGCTCCGTCCCGGCATTGTAGGGATGCGAGGGTCTATGGTCATACGACTACGGCCATGCATGATATCGAGTACACCCCTCCACCCCTCTCCTAGCGGTTCTTAGTAGGATGCAAACACCCTTCATGCTACTCGCCGAACACCTAACGGCACTTGGCGCTTGGTGCAAGCAATGTCTGCCTGGCGGGTGAATACCCGACGTGCTCCGTCCCGGCGTTGTAGGGATGCGAGGGCCTACGGTCATGCGACTACGGCCATGCATGATGTCGTGTACCCCCCCCCCCCCCCCCCCCCGACACCTCCTCCGCTTTCCTCTCTTCTGCTATCAATAGTGACGTCGTCTCTTTACATTATAATACTCGCACTTCCTAAGTGTACGTACGTACACGTACATACCTACCTATGTGTTTTTTTTTTTCTTTTCTTGTTCGTCTATTTGTTAATTTTGTTCGTTTCTATTTTTATTTTTTTCTGCGCGTGCGCACGAAAGGCTAAAGCATTGCTCAAGTTTTTGCCGGAGACAGACGCCGACTTCCGAACGACTCAGGGGTCCTTGCCCTTCGCCAGCCTGAACCAGGCGTGCTTCACGGATGCCGCCGTAATCACCGTCGCGGACGGGGTGCAGGTGGAGAGGCCCATTCAGGTAGGAGGGGGGTAGCGGCGGCGGTGGTCGCGGCGACAAGGTTACACAGAACAGATCATCTACAGATCATCGGTTTCCACAGTTCTTGCTCTAGAACTTTCAGGGCAGATATATTCCTGGCGTGTAGGATCTATACATGGCTCATGTCGCGAGGGTGGGAGCCGTATATACCTTGATGTGCACCTGAGGGCGAGTTTCCTGGGTTGGGTATGTACTGCACATGTACAGATCCTGCACAAAACGTCACAACTGCAGGTTAGGACATTGATGATCTAGACGACCTATCTGTGTATGACCTATCTGTAGATGATCTAGATGATTTGTCTGCCCGACGTGCGCAAGTTTTTTTTTTAATATATTAACGAATAGCCCATTTAGAAGTGCGCCCATGTCTTTCGGGGGGAAATACTTGATTTCTGTGTGAGATTGTTTTTGCAGTGTAGTCCAAGGGTGTTATATAGGGAGGCGGGAGTGGGTAAGGGGGCGGGGCTGTTATTGCGTGTAACGCTGCGGATGAAGCACTCATTCGTTCGTGCTGTTTGATACACACATTTATGAGATGATTTTTCTTCGGTTTTGGGCTGGTTAGGGGGCTACGACAAGGTAAGGGAGGCGGGGGTGGGGAGGGAGAGACGGTCGGGGTCGTGTTTGAGAGGAGTGGCGGACAAAGGGCTCGTGCCTATTGATACACACAAGTAACCCCTGTGATAATGTTGCTCGTCATTGTGCTGGTTAGGGCTGCGACAAGGTTAGGAAGGCGGGGGTGTGTGGGGGGGGAGGGGGTCGGTTTTGAGGAGCTACGGATGATGCTTTCGATCTGTTTGGTACGTAAGCCCATTCTAATAGTGGCGTTTGTGCTGGTGCAGGACTGGTTGTCTCCTGTCGCATGCGCTTTTATGGCACCACGCACTCGGACCTCCATGACCATGTATTGCCTTGTAGCGCTTCCTTTTTGTTGTTGTTGCTACTGAAGCGAAAGGTGGCGTTGCTGCTGCCGTCGCCTTCTTCATTAGTGCTTCGGGAAGAGATCGGCCAACGAACGGAACGGGCTAGGTTTGTCACGTTTTAGCCCATGAGCCGCACGGCTTGTAGAACGGCACAAGGGTCGTGCGTACTATGCCCCGTCACTGAATCATCCCAATGCTTTTGTGTGTGTGTGTTTTTTAACCTACGATGATTATAGCGACGTGTTCGGGAGGAATCGCGCCGCCAGCCCCCGCAGCCTCTAAACGCAGGTACCCCCCCGTTAACGTGGAGGATGATTGCTGGCCGCGCGGAAAAGTGGCGCAGGCACCGCGCTGCTGCTGTAGCTGTAGTTGTAGCTGTTGCTGCTACTCCTGCTGTTGGTGGTGGTGGTGGTGGTGGTGGTGGTGTGGTGGTGGGGGGTGATGGTGGTAGTGCTGTTGTTGCCGGTTCTGCTCCTCCTCCTCCTCGTCCTCCTGCTGCTGCTGCGGCGTTGTTGGTGTTGCTACTTTTACTCTTGTTGATGTTGGTGGTGATATCGGTGTTGTTTTTTCCTGTTCATGCTGCTGTTGCCGTTGCTGCTGCTGCTGCTGCTTCTGCCGCGGAACAGGCGTTGTCGCCCCGGCAACAACAGGAGCACCCTCTCGTGCCCTTGAGCTGTTTGGTGCGGAACACACTCCGGCTTTCCATGTTCCCCCCCCCACTTTCCCCTCACAAACAAGCGTCCGTACTTTCTCTTTTTATCTCCTCGGGATTAAAAAAAATTCATCGCAGGTGGTGTTCTTCTCGGACGGATCTGAGGGACCCACGGTGAGCCACCCCCGCCTGGTGGTGAAGGCGGGCGAAGACTCCCACGTGAAGTTCACGCAGGGTTACCTAAGTCAAGGTGGCGTTTGCCTCGCCAACGGCTACACGAGGGTTCTCGTAGGAGACCGCGCCAACGTGGTGAGGCGTTGTGAAGACAAGATCATTGCATCGGGGGCAGGATTTGGAGGGTGGGCGGGGGGGGGGGGGGGGGGGGGACTAGAGGATGAGCAGGAATTTGTGGTGGTGGGGGGGGTTGTACTCATTGTCATGCATGGCCGTAGTCATATGACCATAGACGGGGATTCTCGGCCTTGCGTGTGTGCTTGCGTTCATGAATCCCGCCCCCCTCTCGTTTTTCAACCCACCCTGCTTCGTCTCGAAAAGTGATGCGTGGTTAACTGTCTAATTACTAAGGCTACTCGTAGCAACAAAATAAGTACGCTTCCCCCCCCCCCGCCCCCCCCCCTCCCGTTTTTTCACCCACCCCGCCCTACCCGCCTGTATTTTTATCCCACGCCTCCCTAATCCCACGATTTTGCAAGGAACACGACTACATGGAAGAGATGCAGGGAGCCGACCGCATGGTGGACACGATTTCGGTGGAGCAGACCGCTAACTCGACGTACTCGATCAACCAGGTCCTCGCTGGCGGCTTCGACGCTCGGGCTAACCTCCAGGTGAGTGGGCGATGGGGAGAGGACGGGTGTGCGTGCGTGCAGGATTCGAGCTCGAAGCACCAGCAAAATATACAGCGCTCGGAGCACGTATTAACAGCACGTGGAGGGGTATAGGGTTAGGCTGTGAAGTTTGGAGTGCCCCGGTGGGTGTGGGGGGGAAAGGAGGCTGGATAGAAGCGGCGTTGGGGACCATACAAGCACTGATATGCACCAAAAGCGGTTCTTGATAGGTGTCTGAGCTCAACATGAATATACTACTCCTCGGCCTCGAGGAAGTCACAGCTCTTGACGGAAAGGCTGGTGGCGGATGTTGCGGATGGTCCAGGTTGTGTTCGCTTGGTACACCAAAATAGAAGCGCAAAGTATCCGGAGTCTGCGAATATCGCCACTGACAGTACGTAGTAGACGAAAAGCTGAAATACAGGGTATTGCTAGATTTGTTTTTTTGGCAATGGAGAGAGCATGAATGGGTGGCAAGGTATGAATGCAGGGTGTTGCTGGATTTGATGTCTTGGCAATGGAGGGAGCAGAAATGGACGGTAAGGTGGTGAACGGTGATACTGATTTTGAATTGGCACCAGCGAATAGTTGGCCTGGGAGACAGAAAGGGCCCCGCAGTTGGGATTGGTTTGCGTAAAAAGGTGGACATGATGGATGCACTTTGAAGATCGCACGTATAATATGTAGCTTGGGGTGAAGCACCTGTAGTTTCGTAGGTTATGGATGAGTTCATTGTGATTGATCGAGCGGCTTTTTTTCGGACATATATAGATATGTGTCATCAGGTCGGGTGGTGACGGTATCCAGAAAAGATGTAACGGCTCTTTTTTTGTTGGATACACCAGGTTAGGTAGGTCGGCGGTGTATGTTGTGAGGGTGTGACGTATACGATTCAATGGCTTTATTTTTTGTTGGCGTTTCGGCAGATCGACCTCCTTGCGTCGGGCTCTCACTGCAACATCTTCACGGCCGCGCTCACCACCAAGAACCAGCGCCAGGATGTACACACCACCATCCGCCACCTGGCCGAGGGCACCACTTGTCTGCAGGAGCAGCGCAACGTCGTCGCGGACACGGCGGACTGCGTCTTCAAGGGGCGCATCGTCATTGACGTGAGAGACAGAGCGCGGGGGAGGGGGGAGAGGTCAAGGGGGAGGCGGGGGGGGGGGGGGGGGGAGGGGTTGGGGGGTTCCTTGGGGTGACGTCTTGTCCTTTTGTTTTTACCCACCGATATGTTTTGTTGTCTCGTTGATCGCCGTGCACACGCTACCCTGTAGTGCATGTTTGTTTGCTGGCTTGTTGCTTGCATTGATTTGCAAGTTGCTTGCATTTGCTTGCATGTGCTTGCATTTGTTCGCGCTTGCCTGCGGTTGCTTGCGCACGCTGGCGTATGCTTGCTTTTGTTTTGCGATTGATTTGCGTATGCTTCCAATCGCTTGTCGCTTGTTCTTTAGTTTTTTTTTTTTTTCGGCGCAGCTGAATCGCGCGTCGGTCTCCTTCTATTCGCCGCGGTTGGTGTCCATCGTATGCGTGTGTGTACGTGCGCGGTGTGTACGATATCGTGTATGTGTTTTGAGGACGGGGTGGCAAAAATTGTGTCGATACGCGACATAAAGCGACTTTCTTTCCAGTCGGCGCGGACGGGTTATGCGGGAATCAGTTCGCCGCGGCTGGGCGTACCTCTCCGTGCTGGATCCAGGGCGATGGCTTTCTCGTCGCCGGAGAGAGAGAGAGAGAGGGGTGGGTTAGCTGATTGGTCGGTCGGTCGGGCGGTTGGTTGTTCGATGGTTGATTGGTTCGTTGGATGGGTCCTCCCCAAGACTCACTCCTTTTTCGCCGAGTTTCACGGGAGATGTATGGCAAGCTCGCGTTGCGAACCCCCACTTGCGGTAACCGAACGTTTTCTGCCTCATCGTTACCCTTGCCGTGTGGTTTTTGGTTTTGCGTAAGGTACACCTGGTAGTTTGTTTTTGCTGTTTCGCTTCAAAAGTTATTTTCGTTTTGTTTTCCATCACGTGTCGTTTCTTCGTTTTCGAAACGTTGTTTCCGTATCGTCTGGTTACGATGAAAGAAGCGAACATCAGCAGTCGATTTTCCTGTGAAATCATCTAACTCAGGGTTTACTTCCGGATGAATCCGCGGCAATCAAAAGTTCGCCGACCAGGTCCTGGTATAGAAAGTAGCCGCCCTGAACACAATGCCAGGGCCAACAGGAGAACCTTAACCATATCCCTTTCCTGGGGTGTTCTTCCACTACAGAGTTATTCGAGCCTGTCCTGTGACCAGACTATTTTTTTGGCGAGGGGTTAATGTGAAAAAAAAAAAAACAGCAACAGGAAGAACAGTCCGGTTTGTCTCGTCCGGTTATGTTCGGTTTCGGTTTCGTTCGTTTCCTTACGTACGTACTCGGTTTCGGTTTCGTTTCCTTGTATGCCGTTTCGTTTCGCCGCGTTTTCCCCAGCAAATCGCGCAGAAGACGGACGCGAACCAGCTGTGCCGCACGCTCTTGGTGAGCGACAAGGCGAGGGTGACGGTGATGCCCTCCATGGAGATCATCGCGAACGATGTCAAGTGCACCCACGGGGCGACCATCTGCGACCTCGAGGACGAAGAGCTGTTCTACCTCATGACCCGGGGAATCAACAAGATACAGGTGAGACCATTTCACGCGTCGGACAGGTGACGATCTGCTGTAGTTCGTCCATGTCCGAACCCGCCGCCGTGAAGAGGTTGTGCAAGATCTGTGCATTCTTTCTTGATCGTCACTTTTTTCTCTCCAGCTTATCCCCTTCTAGGGCAAATTGCAGTCCCGTTTTGTTGACAAACCACGTATAGTTTGACTGGTTTGTCCCCGAAACGGGACTGCAGCACTATTTCAGGGGTCCGTAGTTAACGGGACCAAATTTTGTTAGTAAAAATAGGTAAATATTTAGGTTTTTATGTATACCATAGGTCCTATTAACTATGAACCCCCGTAATAAAAGGGTTACATAACTCCTACGAGGCTTTTACCCTCGGCGATCTTCAGGACAAGCCATGGTCACAGGTGTCGTCCCTTCCCCCCCCCCCCCCCCCCCCCCCCCCCCCCCCCCCCCCCCCCCCCCCCCCCCCCCCCCCCCCCCCCCCCCCCCCCCCCCCCCCCCCCCCCCCCCCCCCCCCTCGTGCCTGCCTTTTTATCGCGCATAGGGTTTTGACGCAGCATTCCCACTGCTCGTCGATTTTCGTCGAATGTTGCTAACTCACGCTCTCGCGCTCTCCGCTAATATTAACAATTTTTATGCAAGAAAAAAGTCCTTGCTAGTATGCACTCGGTGAGACTCGAACCCACGAACTTGTTCTTATTAATAGTTGGCACGCGGACCGCCTACCACGCCGTACAGAAGCCTGAATATTTTCTATAATTCCAAGTGTTTTTGGTACCCACAGCGAGAGTACAGTCCTGAAGGGATTAGGGGTGACTCATGCCTGGGCTTGTTGGCAGTGTCGACAGGGAGGCAGTACAGCTACTGCCGTGTGTACCCCCGAACCCCACCACCCTCTGGTCCGAGGAAGCAGTTACTTCGTGTTGGCCTGTTGCGTAGGTGCGGCGAAAAAATGACTACACACGTTTGAACGCTCATTCCGGTCGGGCTTTGTGCGAGCGTCACTCGGTCGATTGTGTCATGGTAAGGTGCAGCCAAACTACTGCTTGTATACTCTTAACACTGCTATACTCGTAGCATCTTTAGGACGGCACTCCCGTTTTTGGAGACGAATTACTTGAAATTAGAGTCGAATGCATATTTTTTATGTTCATGTACAGCAGTGCAGTGCTGAAAGGGTGAAATATCTGGTACTTGCACTATTACGGGGGACCCTGAGTAAATAGGACCTACGGTACACACACAAACCTATATATTTACCTATTTTTACTAACAATATTTGGTCCTATTTACTATGGTCCCCCCGTAATATATGCTGAGCACTCCAGTAGCGAAAAACATGGTTGGTTACACTCGTATCAGGCTACAAACATCACCCGCGTACCGTGCTGTTGTACAAACAAGATTTACCCTCGTAGTACCATACTCTTTAGACCAACTACTATGGGAAACTATTTCTGGGCTCTCAGAACTGGGTTTTTAGGCCGAATATACGCGTTTTACTCGGCGGAAGAGCCAAAAACATCGGTATACTCTTGAAAATGCTCCGCGGAGTTTTTCAAGAGCTTTCAGGAACAGTTTCCCGTTTCTCGAGAGTCCTAGTGTAATTTTTGGAGCAGCCAAGCAGTTTTCTCTGGAGGGTAAAAAATAAGGCTGTTTGTTAGAGCTGGGACCAAAAACAAAGGATCCTCGAATTTTTTTCATGAAAAATCACGATGTCCTCAGAACTGGAAATATGGACGAACAGTCCAACTACGACTCTGGAGAAACGGAAGAGTGCTCGAGAAAGCTCTCGGAAAAGTAAGGAAGGCATCCTGAGGAGTCTACCGGTGTTGCTGACAGTCCCGTCGAGTAAATCGCGGGTTTTCGGCAAAACATAACAGTTCTGAGAGCCCTTCGAAAATTCCCTATAATAGGTGGTTTAGTACAAACAACATTTGTTTCGCCGGGCCTCAGCAACCCCTCCCGTCCCCCGCCCCCCGCCCCCCCCCCAACGTACGCCTTTTTCGCCGCTTTTTCCCAGGCGAAAACCCTCGTGATCAAGAGTTTTGCAGACATCGTCATCAAGCGTTTCCTCGACCCCACCCTCCGCGAACGGCTGACCGGCAAGCTTTTGGCGGCGGCTCCACGCGAAGACCGCGCGGTCAAGGGCGTCTACCAGTCCATCTAACCCTTTTTTTTATTTTACAAGCCAACAATTGTTCCACACTAGTCCCTAGTAACAGTATGGCGCCGAGCATGTGGATGCAATTATGAACGGGTTTCAATCGTGGGGGGTTATGCCCGAGACTCGCGGCGCCTGGATGGCTCAGGCAGCAGACCGGCGGAGGTAGCAGCGGTTCCAGCATACTCGGGTAGTCCACACGTGGGAGGCGGGGGGGGGGGGGGGGGGGGGGGGGGGGGGGGGGGGGGGGGGGTGCGAGGATGCCCCCGAGAGCGAAGACAGAGATGCAGATGAAGACATCCGCATCATGCAGACGCGGTTGTATGAGGGGGGGGGGGGGGGGGGGGGGGGGGGAGGGGAAGAGTTTTGTTGTTGTTGTCTCGTATATTTCCGTCTTCTTTTCGCTTAGCTTAATCTACGCACGTAACGTGCTCGAGGTACACCGCAGTACTACGCTGCCCCTCGTTGACCCTTTTACCGTTGGCGCGAGCGCGTTTTTTTTCGGAGGTTACCCCCCCCCCCCCCCCCCCCCCCCCCCTCACCCCCCCCCCCCTCTTGATACCCGGAGAACTTTGGTGTCCTGCCTGCTGAACGTGAGCACGGCCCGGCCACCGCAACGAGGAGCGTTGCGGCGACATCTGTTACTCCAATCAACCATGGGTATCTACGAATCGTTCCCCCTGTTGCGCTTTTTGTTTTTGTGGCAGACGTGGCCCACAAAAGCTGGCCGTAGTAAATCAGACAATAGAAAAAGCGTATGTAGAGAGCATGCGACCTGGTATGCAAACCCTTCTCCCTTGCCCCTACCCCCCCCATCCCTCCCCTTCCCCCGGAGTCGCCTGCGATAATAGCCAAAATTCTCCCTGACGTGTTTAATATCATGAACGGGTTGACTCACGGACACCGACGCCCCGGTTACTCTCCTTTGAAATTTTCAACGTTTGAGCGAGACAGCCCAGATATCTCATCGACTGGCCGCATTGAATGCCTAACGCAACGCGGTGATGGCAGTAGCCCTGGCAGCCGCGGCGGTGTCTGCGGCTTGATCGAGGTCGGTTTTGCGGCGTGTGTCCGCGACGCCTGCCCCGCCGCGTCGTCGCGTTGCGCCGCCGTGCGCGAACGCCTATGGTATATAAATTTGTGCCTTCTGCAGACGCCCGCCCGCCCTCCTTCCGTCCTTCTCACGCGGTGCGCGGAAAATAATATACAGCCCTCAATGACATAAAACAAACATGTGTGTGTGTGCAGTGTTTGCCCAAAGCCTGGAGGTGTCCCCGAACCCCGCGCTCCTAGCAACCCGCCGCTCGTCGCAGCGCCAAGTGACAATACCAGTGCCAACGCCAGTGGTCTTGGAGCCAAGTGACGTCATGTCTTGGTCCACACTGGCTCTAGTTGAGCTTGGGGGTGAGGGGAGTGTGGGGGGCAATCTGGGGACAAGAGAGGGGGGAAAAAAAAAAAAGCGATCGACCGGTCCGTGTATGCATGCGGGCAGGTTTTGCGGTGCGGGCGAAGAGCGTGCGCGAGGGGGAACAGGGGGGTAGTGGGTCGGGGGGGCGGTGAGCACACTTTTTACCAAGTCTGTGCGCGCGTGCATGCATTTTTTGCGTGTGAGTGTGTGTGTGTGTGAAAATGGTTTGGAGACAGGATTGAGCTTGCGGGGGTGGTTGCTATTTCCAGCAGAAATTGTAGTGTTGCTCTTCGGTCAATACATGGATCAAAATGAATTAATCAAAACGGTTTTTAGGTGCTGGGCGTGGAGAGAACAAAATCAAAAGAAGAGACGGCGCGGTCGGTCTCCGTTGGTTGGGCATTACTCGCGTCCCTGTCTGTCGAACGCCTCGCGAAACGGTATAGGGACTACCGCCGCGCTGAGGAGACGCGTTCGATCGTCTTCGATATTGTTTTCAAGAATCACCCTGTTAATAAGCCCTTTGGGGTTTCAGAGGGAAGCCGATGCGCACCTCGGACATACCATCTACCGACAGATAGATCATTATCTGCTGTACATCATCTAGTTCCTCACCTACCTGCCGTTAGCGAGAGGTTGCGCAGGAACTGCATGCTACAGATCGAACCCAGGAAACATGTGCTAGATTCGGGCAGATCATAGGGGTCCCACCCGGCAACAAGATGAGTTAGGTATAGCATCATACAAAATCGGGAATCAACCCGCCTTGGAATATCTAGATCATGATGAGGTGGGAACTGATCATCTCTGTAACCGAGGTGTGAAGACATGTCGGAAACACACGACAGGGAAGGGTGCGATCGTTCTCCAGTCACTCAACCTTTCCAGAACCGGAAGGATGCCGAAAAAAAACCGACGCAAGGAAAATTCGGGATAGATCTGGTCAAGAGAGAGAGCAAGCAGCCTTCCGAAAATATAGTTGTTCGACTTTATACAGCAACCTTACCATTGCGAACCCTTTCGAGACTGCAGTCCTCCTGTGTTGGGAACAAACTACTTGGAATTTGAGTGGTTTCTCCCCCCAAAACGGGACTGCAGTCCTACAAGGGTTTGAGAGAAAACGACCGCTGGAAAACGATCGCATCCCTGTGCGAAGTCAACGCGCTTTACGGCATGCACAGCATCGGAGCTCGGGGCTGCCGTGGGAGGGCATGTGTCCGCGCTGCAATTAGTGCGAGGAGCTGCACTACCGTGCGGCAGCACGGTAGCATGGTGACGCTACTCGAAAAAATGCTGCACGCTGTTCCTAGTAATAGGCGCTTGATAATATGGCACTCTCACTCGTGGTTTTTTTTGGTTGCTGTAGATTTTGGTCTTCATGAAAAAGGGATCAATGCCCGAAAGCGATAATCTTCCTTTTTCTACCGCTGTTCATTTGTTGACGGCTTTTCGCGGGCGGCATCAATCGATGGCGTTAACACCTCGTTAAATTATGCGATATTTGTGTTGCTGTGGAGGGCAAGGAGTTTCGTGGCATGTGGTTTAGCCTGCGGACGCAAGGGTATGTGAATAACTGTGCTCAAAGTTTATGGAGCAGAAGTAGTGGCCCCTCTCTATAGTGCCGGTATGCGCCAGCCAGAAATAGCAGCACTATGGCGGCAACCGGCACTATATACTCCGCACACTGCCACAGTAGTTAGTCTCATTTGTGCCAAGCGACTTCACAGGCACTACAGCGGGGAGCCGGCACCACTCAACCAACACGACGAGTATAAGGGAACTACTGTACTTGACATGACATCACGTTACACCAGTCGACGTACATTCAGGGCCCGCCTACGACAAAAAAAACACCTAATACGAGCAGCGCATGAAGCTTTGCCGTGACACACACACACACCCTCAGCACCCCTGACCATGGGCTCTTATGGCAGGCTTTGAAGTAGAGCTCACCGCTAAGCACGAGTTATTAACCCAAAGTTTCTTAGCATCCTCCAAAAAGAGTGAGTGTGGCGTTCTCATTACTGTAGGTTATTTTGGAGCTCGTGGACCTATATATGCTGTATGCGAAGCTCTGTGTAGCGCTCACAAGTAAATGGGCGAGGCAGGGCGGTTCCAAGTTTCCGAGGATGACGTCGGCATGAGTCGTTGGATACAGAGGGACGCCATACAGGCAGGCATGAAACACTAGACAGCAATGGTCCCTCTACAGTGGTCGGTGCGCGCCAGCCAACAATACTGGCACTTTACGTAGGGGCAACCGGCGCTGCTCCGCAGGCAGCCACAATTGCCGATCTCGTCCGCGCCAAGCGATTTCACAGGCACCTTGATAGCGGGCAGCCGGTACTACTCAACCGGCACTACAAAGGGACCACCATCGCATTCAGAGGCGTTCTACGATAGAGGTTCACCCTAAGCTTTCTGAGGCTCCTCACTTGACCTTAAGGAGCTCCACACCTCACCCGAAAACTGACTTCAGCAAAAACCAAATTGCATCCCGATGAATAGTCCCATGGCCCAAGTATGTACAAAATTGTCATTTTTCGAAACAGGAATGGCATTCCGACGATTTTGGTGTAAAGAGTCTCGTCATTCAGAAAACAATTCAGTGGAAATGTGTTACCTCTACCGCAGAACGCGTCTTTACAACTCAAGTGATCTATTCTCCCAGACGCTCTTCACCGCCACGGTATACTGTACCTGAGAGCGAACCTACCTGGAAAATATGAAACGTGACGATGCCGGTATTGATCCTCGTGCACCTGCGCCCATGTTGCGGGCACAATAAACTACTCGAGAAAAGAGTTAAATTACCCTTGCAGCTGTCAAAGGGTGAATAATCGCTACTACGTACACCGTTTGCGCATCACATGCACTTCGCCACCCTGCCTGGCAAGCGGCAGTATCCGTCTGACCAGCAAGGTCCACATCCGCAGAGGAAACTCGGGGACACACCCCGAAGGTCCCTCGATGACCACACGCTTCACACCGAGCGGATATTTGAGCGTTTCACACGTAGTCAATGTGAACGTTTTCTTTTTTTTTTTAATCCTCCGGCGGATTGGTAAAAATAAAGCTTAAGCCCACCACACTTCCACGTTCCAATTTCGTGTCGTGTATCAATTTAGCCCATTTGGGCACGTTGACCCGACCTGACCCCCGAGACGAGCAGGTGCGGTGGAGATAGCCACTCGGGAGACCGTCTCTTTTTTCAATTGACGCCACCCTTGCCCTTGTTTCCAAAAAACCGCAAAAAAAAAAAAAAAAAAAAAAAAAAAAAATTATGACTACTTTATCGGTATTACCCACGACCGATACCCGATACCTGGTATTGCGGGGGTCCATAGTTAATAGGACCTATGGTATACATGCAAAACTATATAGTTACCTTTTTTTACTAACAATATTTGGTCCTATTTACTATGGTCCCCCGTTGTAGTCTGTACGTATATCTACGGTATTTACCGGTACTGTGCACCCAGTATTTTATGTTATACATGCCGTTGTAGGAAAACGCGCGTGGCATTCCAGCATTCTCGCCCACCCAGTAAAGTTAGATGTAACCGAAGGAACGGTCGACAGAAGAAACACTAAAGTATTCAAAGTACCACGGTCTTGCGCGACGCTGACCAATGTCTACCCACGCATACATGTTCCTGGGTGCGTTTTCATTCAGGCACGGTATGAACGGGTCGATAGGGGTGCTCTGGGCGCTCTCGTTCACAACAGACTAGGTATACACTTGGAATACCCGTGATGCATCTTGCCCCGTGGATTCGTGTAAAGTGCATGCCGTAAGTATGGCAAGTGTAAACGTACTGCAGAACGTAACGTTGCTGCAGAGACTGCCAGGCTATCAGGTACCGGCAACACCACTACTACACTGCATGGTGCAACAACGTACGGCAATAGGGCCTCCCTGCAAACAATAGACCCAAACGGTTCAGGCAGGAGCTGTACGATATGGCGACCGCTCCGTCCACCTTTGAAGGCGCGCACGCTGAAGGCCGAGGCGAATACAGACCCTGCTGTACGGGTGTGTCACGTGGACTCACGGGCAGGAGCACTTCGCAGGACTCCGAACAGCACACCACAACATCCTCCTGCGGATCATTGACTTCCAGCGCCGACAACCACCTCGTGTCACACGTCAATGCCCCCAAGGAGGCATAACGCGGGAACGTCGAGACGACCATCCGCAAAAAGCGTCTCTTCTGCGCGGGGGGGGTGAGCGGCTAACTCGCCGGGTGGTGTTCGGGACGATGGCTGGTGGTGCATGATCCGGGACTACGAGCTCGACCAGAAAACATGTGCGCCCGATGCTTAGCAGACGACCTCAAGATGTTTCGGGCCACCTAGGGATCCACGGACAGCCCCCCTTCGGTGTTCGGAGTAGAGACGACATTGTGACCCAGGGCGGCTATGAAGGGGGGGGAGTGGTACCGGGGGATCGTGGAGTCGGCGGACTGTTTCGCAGCGAGGTGGCTCAGGGACGAGGCGGAGAGGAGCTGACTACCCCACACGGCACGGGACGTCAAGGAGTGGCGACTAGGAGAAGGGGCGGGGAGGCAGCCATACTGACACCACTGTTGACGAAACTGTTGACGAAACGCAGAAATGAAACGGCAGATCCTGTGGCAAGGTACCGGTTCGACTACTACATGGAATCTATTGTACTGCTGCCCGAAGTCTAGTGGTCCTTGTTCGTTTTTTTTTTTTTCGTTTTTCCCCCACAAAAGTGGGGGGCGCGATAGCGGCAGTGTACTGACATTGGACAACCGCTGTCGACGGTGATAGCAAGGAGATGGCAGATCGTGTCGCAAGGTTCCCGGCTCGACTACGTAGCAGAAACAGAATCCTATGATGTTGTATTAGCCTCGAGTACCGTTGTTTTTTGCTTTTTTGGCCTGTTTTCTCTACGTACGGTATGTTGTTTCCTATTTTAATGTTTAGTCCTTATTCCAGGTGTCCCTCTCCGCCGTCTCGGTGTTGCTTCGTTCGTGCAGCAGCTACCTGCTCCTCTTCAGCACGCGCGTGTCCGGGTTGCATTATGTTGCTATTCTTGCGCCATCATTCGTATTCTGCCTCATTCTCAAGATTGCTCTGGTTTAGTCTATTTTGTAGGTCTTGTTCTTTTGTCTGGGCTGTTCTGTTGTGTTTTTATATATCCGGTGCGTTGACACCTACGCATGTTCACGTACTGCCTTCGACCAACTTGTGATTGCTTTGGGGTTCTCTGACTCACAGATTGTGACCATACAAGTTGGCACACCTGTTCGCCCTACTCGTAGACTGGAGACCGTCTACGTGGAAACGACTCTCACGGCATCACGATGCAAAAAAGTACTCGTACCCAGAAAACAGTACAAGTGCTGTAGTTGTATGTACCATACTGCTGCTGTACGTGGCGCAAAGACAAACAACGAGCGTACCGTTGCACGTGTTTTTTCTACTACTCAAACAGGTACCTGGTTCTACTGTAATAATATCATACATGAACACTTCGCTGAGCTCCGAACGGCACACGCCACAAACTCTCCCCCTACGGATCATTGGCTTCCAGCGTCGACAACGCACTGACCACCTCATGTCGTATGCCAAGGCCCTCAAAAGGGCACACTGCGAGAGCGTTGAGACGACCATCCGCAAACGACGCCTCCTCTTTGCGGGGGCCGTACAGCGGACGACCAGTGAGCGGCTGACCCGCCGGGTGATGTTTGGGACGATGGCTGGTGGGAAGAACCCAGGACCATGCCGACCAGAAAAAACTGGGCACAATGTCTAGCAGACGACCTCAGGGTTTTTCAAGCCACCGAGGGGTCCACGGAAAGCTCCCCTTTGCTGTTCGGAGTAGAGACGGTGTTATGGCCGAGGGCGGCTGAGAAAAGCGGGAAGTGGTACCGAGGGGTCGTCGAAGCGGCGGACTGTTTCATGGCGAGTGGCACAGGGACGAGGCGCAGAGAAGCCGGCTGTGCCACGCAGCTGAGGGAGCCAAGAGCAGCGACAAGAGAGGGGGAGGGGGGGGGGGGGGGGGGGAGCCGTACCGATACTACAGCTGTCGACGAATGCAGAAACGAAATTGATAGATCGGATGGCTAGGTGTCGGTTCGACTAGCTCTTAAAGTCTAGCAGGTTTGTTTGTTTCTTGTTGAGTTGTTCAATGGGGGGGGGGGGGTCGATAGCGGCAGTACTGACACTTGGCACCGCTATCGACGAGAGTAGGAAGGAGACGGCAAAGGGTGTGGGTAGGTTCCCGAGTCGTTTTTTTAGGTCAGACGGGCACCTATGTTACTATCACCGCCTTGAGTACGATGCTTCTCTTTTTTTTTTGCCTTGTCTCTCCCTTTGTTTTCCTTTCCCCGCCCCGCCGTCCGTATGCCGGTATCTTCCTCTCCTTCTTGTTGCTTTGTCCGCGCGGCAGCTATACGTCCTTCCTGAGTACGTGTGATTTCCATCTATTAACAGCAGCCTTTCTGATCTCCTTGCGTCAGTTGTATTATGTTTCATTGCAGAATTTTTTTGTTTTATTGTCGTTTTGTTATTATTTTCTAGTCTTGCTTGCGTTGTTGTTGTGTTCTCGTACCCGGTACGCTGGCACTTCACTTGCTTTACCCTTGAATTTACTGATGTTTTTTTTTTTTTTTTTGGTCTTCCTCTGTTTCACAGCTGTGACCACAGCTTTGTCTCACAGTCTGTGACCACGGGATCAGTATCTCTCTAGGATCTAACCCTGAGGATAAGGAATCAGGACGGACGTTGGGTGTACTGATGAAGCTGGGTAGAAGGACGATTTATTGTGAAGACAACAACAACAACAACAACAATGGCTTGGTAGGTGGTCCGCGTGCCTACTACACTAAGATCAATTTCGTGGGTTCAAGTCTCACCGAGTGCATACAATACTTGTAAGGACTTTTTCTTGCATACAAATTGACTAAGGAAAGCGCGAAAGCGTGAGTTACAGTATCAACAGCTACATTCGATGAAAATCGACGAGCAGTGGGAGTGCTGAACCCTATGCGCGATAAAAACGAAGGCACGTGTATACCGGGGGAGAGAAGGGACGACACCTGTGACCACGGCTTGTCCAGAAGATCGCTAAGGGTAAAACCTCCCCCTTTTAGTACTGCAGTCACGTAGAGGGGACCAACAACTCTAATTCTAAGTAGTTTGTCCCCCAAACGGGACTGCGGTTCTAAAAGTGTTATAGGCTGGAAAGTGAAGGTGATCATGAAAAAAAAAAAAAAAAACAATACGTACACCAGGTATGTACGTACATGGTTGATGTTACTGTTGGTCCTCCTGGATCCGTCGTGTTATTATAATGAGGCGCGCGAAGCGCGCAAAAAGCGGGCGAGCCTTTTTTTTCTTGGAATTTTCCAAGAAAAAAAAAGCCTCTTCATAGCGGCTCGGATACGAGCGTGGGGTGCCTTGTTTTGAGTTTTTCTGTATGTGTGTGTGTGCGTGGGTGTGGGTGTGTGTGTGTGTGATTCAACATTTTTTTGGGCAACGTTTGACCACCGCCCTCGACGCACACCGCACCAATTCCAGTCCCGGCGGGCTCTGTGGACGCGCACACACAAAATAGACCTCCTGGTGCTGGTGCGGTGGTAAGTCGTTCACAGTACCTCGAGCTAGGTGTGCCAACGTGTGTAGGCACATGTTGGTGCTGGGCCATGTTGAAAAAACACGCAACCAACAACACATTATATTTTGAAACCCAGCTAGCTCTACGAGTACTCGTAGGTAGGCAGACTGTGCCTGTCCACAGCAACGAGCGTTCGGGCCATGTCCCCGAGACATGCTGCAGGCCCACCCTCCTGCTGATGAGGGGACTGAGAAGCAGGAGAGTATCTGCTGTATAATAGTTGTTGTACAGCAGCAGTAGTATAGTGGTGGCACTGCTAGAAGAAGCTCTGCTGGACACACGTCAGATTGTAGATTTTTCGTCTCAATTATGAGTTCGGGACCAGGAAACACATGTACGAAGGGTTCACACACAAGCCGAGCGTACAGCGACGCTGACCTGGCCTCGTGTGTCCTACTGCTGCTGCTGTTTTGCTGCTGGAGAAGCTCTGCTGTAGATGTCGTACATCATCAGTAGTAGCGGTGGCACCTGCTACCTGCTACGAGAACGAGAAGTTCTCTCTTGGACAGAGCACGTCGAGTGCAGATTTTTCGTCCTGAAATTATTAAGCCGAATTTCGAGTTCAAAACCAACACAGGACAAAATCGACTACGTGTACAAAGAAAGGGTTCAAGGGGTGAGATTGACAAGCCGAGCGTACAGCGACGCTGACCCTGGCGTCGTGTGTCCTACTGCTACTGCTGCTGCTGTTTTGTTGCTGGAGAAAAAACACTGCTGCTGCTGTAGATGTGTACAAAGGGTTCAAGGGTTAGATTGACAAGCCGAGCCGCCGAGCGTACAGCGACGCTGACCCTGGCCTCGTGCGTCCCACTGCTACTGCTGCTGCTGCTGTTTTTGTTGCTGGAGAAACACAGCTGCTGTATGTAGATGTCGTACATCAGTACAAGCAAGTAGTGGTGGCACCTGCTACGAGAAAGAAGCGCCTTCCGTTGGACAAATATTTTCAGATGCACATTTTTCGTGTTCAAATTAATAATTATGCCGAATTTCAACCAGAAAACACTTGCTGTTGGAAAAACAGAAAAAGAAAAAATATATATCAGGTGTGTGTCTATTTGTCGTCTTGTTCTTTCCACCCGTCGACATCCAGCACAACCAGTCAGTGTCTGTGCCGATTCCTGAATTCCCGAGAGATCCGATACGAATACAAGCAATAACTTCTGTGGTCACACGGCAGTACCACCGGGGGGGAGAGGGAAGACACCTGTGACCACGGCTTGTCCAGAAGATCGTCGAGGGTAAAACCTCCTACGAGCGGGCTGGAAAGTAGAAGTCATGAAGAAAAAAAAAAAAAAAAAAAAAAAAAAAAAAGTACATATTTTTCATCTTCAAATTATTATGCCGAATTTCGAGGTGGAAATACCGGATACACACGACAAAATCCAGTACCTGGTATTTGTTACAGGTGTGTCCGTACTGCTGTGCTGTCTGTGTTTTTCAAGAGCAGGATATGATGCCAAGAATATTTACGGTTATGAGATTCACCAACGACGGCGTATAGGTAGTAGGTACAGCAGCAGCAGTAGATGTTCGTTCGTGTTGGTTCAGGACAAATGTATTGCATGATGCATCGCAGATATGACTACTGCAGGTATTGCTGAGGTCGCGCCTCATTACCACCAATTACTAGTAGGTGCACTACATGAGAGTATGCCCCGTTCATATGAGGGGTACCTTGTGCCGCGTACAGGATGACCAGAGGAGGTGTGAGCTGGCTGTACAATGAGCTGAAAGCTGAAAATGCGGAGTAGTGAGTAGTACATACTACAGCAGAACCTGGTGCAACGTACGAAGCTCCACTCATGATACCCGTATCGTACAACGAAAGCACGACACAAACCACACACAACTAGTTCCCTGGGTCCGTTGAACGCGTGTTTCCTGACGCGACTCTACTTGTGCCATCGCACCTCCGCGTTTCCTGACGCGACCCTACTCGTGCTGGTCGCGCGGCCGGCTAGGCCAGGCTACGCTGCGCTCCACGAGTACTTGTCCTGTCATAGATATGATCTCACCTCTCACGTTCGTTTCTCCTCTTCTCGGATTGAGTCCCTCTACTTCTGCTCTTCATGGGCGTCGTCGGTGGTGCCCGCGCGGTCCGCGTTCAGCCTCGCAAACTCTGCCAGCTTGCGGCACACAGATGCCATCTCGTCGGGAGTGAGCGCCGTCAGCTCCTCCCCAGGCAAAAGGTTCAACGCAGCACTATCGGCAGCAGCAACAGCAGCAGCAGCACCGGCATCGGTAGGGGGAGGGTGAGAGTTGCAATCTGTTTCGATCTCTTTGTGGCTCTTGTCTGTGACACAGCAAGCCCTCGTCTCCGCGGTGCCCCCCACCGATTTCGACGCAGCATCGCTCATGTTGAGTTCTTGCCGCTTCCCCGAGTAGGATGTGACACAGCAGTGGTCACGAGGTCATGGAGCAGCAGCAGCAGAGGCCGGGGAGGGTGTGGTTTTTCCGCGATTTTCCGCGAGTACGCTGAGAACATGTTCCCCTTCACAATAAAGCTGATGTACATATAATAACTCCTTTTTCGTGATTTGAATGGCACTTCGATGTTCCCTGCAGCGCTATCCAGACACTCGACGGCAGTTCTGCGCCTGTTCTGCTTGACGCACTCAGTCGGCGCAGTACCTCGCCGGCTATCCGTAGTACCCGCGGCCGCTTCGTTGCATCGGCTGGCTTTCGTCTCCGGTCGCAGTGCCACCACCACCATCATCAGAGGAAGAGCAGGAACAGGAGGTGATATTCGCTTTCCCAGCAGCAGAGGCGCAGGGGCTTTCAGAGGCGCCGTTACGAGCAGTACCCAGCGTTGGCTTCCTATAGCATCAGAGAAACCTCGCCGCATGAGTGTGCAGCAGCAGGACCAGCAGCAAGCGAAGAAGATAAAAACGACAGACAGGTGAAAATTGTCATATCATAGAGCAGATGTGGTAGAGACGTAACAAAGGCGATCGCTTTGAGGTGCGGCTGACTCGCACTGAGCTGTGCACCAGGTATTACATGCACTCGTATACGCATAGTGTTCTTAATGAATACCAGGTACCAGGAACCAGGGTATATAATAGTATTACGGGGGTCCATAGTTAATGGGACCAAATTTTGTTAGTAAAAATAGGTAAATACATAGGTTTTTATGTATACCATAGGTCCTATTAACTATGGACCCCCGTAAATAGCGATATCTGAACCTGAACCTGCGGTTATCGTGCGTCGCAGCAGCTACAGCAGCAGCAGCTACAGCTGCAGCACTCGAAGCCAACACACTAGACCCCGTCAACCCTGACTTGTGCTGAGGCTTGGTTTAGTCTAGACCCGCGTCCTGTGCGATAAGCAATCCTGTGCGATACAGCTATACTATCTTATCGCCAGTCGAAAACTGCCCCTGTCTGTTGGACTGCATCTGATATACTAGCTTCAAGTATCAGGTACGGGCTTATACCAGGTATATTACCAGTGATACGTGCAGAGTGTACTCGTGCCTACCAAGAGATTGCACACGCACTGGGGTGATAACACGCAAGACGACACACGACACACCCCCTGATGGCCGATTTTCTGCAAAACCAGGATAGAGGAAGGGGGAGCACACACAATGAAAATGACGGCTTTAGGCCGTTTCCTATGCGGTTCGATTTCGAGCTTCAGATTTGTATTTTTCGATCTCAAAATCGAATGACCCTACTTATGCAGTCCGATTATGCAAAATCCGACCGGAATTTTTTCGATTTGAGAATCCGATGACCCAAGTCGTCGGATTTTGGCCCAAAATCCGACGACCTGGGTCATCAGATTTTCAAATCGAAGCATGGCATGCTCTCAAAATTCAAGATATTATCCACGACAGCAAACAGCAGCGGAACGATCCATGAGGTGGATGGTGATACAGTTGCATAGCGACGTTGCTTCGCGTCCGACGCGCGGACGGCGCGTCCCTCCGTGGCCAGACTAGAGTCCGCTGGCGCGGACTCGGGCCTAGAGACCAAGAGAAGAGCACTCAGCACGCGCCTCTCCGTGGATACGTACTCGTAGACTACACTGCAGCTGTACAGCAGCAGCAAGTCAAGTCACAAAATCAAACACAAAATACCAAGACAGGTTGACTCTAGCGCACTCGCCACATCTCTTCGCCACCAGACTAGAGGCAGTCAGGGTAGGCTCGGACGCTTGGGTCCTACGCACAGGGCAGCGCACCCAGCGCGTCTCTTCGCGGCGCAAAATCACAAAAACAGCAGTTGGTCTCGGCGTTTGCTCGAATCTCTACACGCGCAATAAATCTGATTTTTCCGCATAGGAAGGCCCTTTCGATTTGTCAAGCTCATATCTGAAAATGCCATCGGGTCAAAATCTGAAGCTTAAAATTCGAACCGCATAGGAAACGGCCTTAGGGAAGATGCTGTCGAGATTTTGCCATCATAGAGACGCGCCGCTCGGCGTATGTATGTATGCACTCTCCTCGCTGTCGAGGAAAACAGCTCTGAATTCGTCCGCGGGGGTTTGTTAGTGTGTTAGTTTGCGTGTTTCACGGTGTACACACACTCTGGGCGGAAACATAAGGGCCGTTGGATGATAAAAATTAATGCCAAACGATCCTTATATTCCCGTTCAAAGTGGTACGTATATGCCTTCATCCATTGCAACGAAGCATCGAAGCGTCGCGAGAGACGATACTGGAGATGTATACCAGATGATGGCGCTCTGGCGCTTCAGAAGCTTTTGAGCTCGACCATCATATCCACGATCGCATCATGTCTTGGGACGCTTCGCTGCAATGAGTGTTTGGCTGATCTCTTTTGAGCGCGCTTTGCGTTTGCGTTGTTACCTGACTCTTCTTGGTCAGCGATCGTGGGGCTTTGGTTTGGTTTATATATACCTGGTACACCATAACGCTTGATGGAGGGTGTTCTTTAGCCCCCCGACTTGTTTGCCTTGACTGTCACGTAGTCTTATAACGGATAGCCCAATTCTATCGTTCGTGTGTTTTTGCACATTGAACAGGAGAGAACATAGAGCGGACGACCGAGCTCTCCGGGAGAGAGCTCTGATGGTTGCTTATATACACCATAACGCCTTCGAAGACGAATGAACTCCATACAGACGTATTGTATGACTCGTCAAAGCTGATACTCGTATGTATGATCTGATGTTAATAGACGGTGGGTAGATTCAAAGAACACCAGTCTTTACAAGTAGCTATCCTGGGACCGTTTTGCAGCATATGGAGGAGAGACAACGTCGAGACACCATTCTGAATATGAGCCGCCGTGTACTGTACCGGGATATCGTACATATATGTATGCAGCGGTTGCTATCTAGACTCATATTGTACCCTGGGTACCTGGTATATGCGTGCCACGGGTATGTCATCTCATTGCGGGGATGGTTTCTACGGCGACATCCCTCCTTACACGCAGCGGGTGCTGCTTTGAAACCCGCAACAACCAGTGCTTGAAATAAACCACCAACCGTAACCCCGTTGACACGACGTGTCCTTTCGTCCTTTCGGATTGTGGCGATCGTCCTCAAATGTCGAATGCGCTTTTTTCGTTTTCCTCGCAACAACAGCTCCAGCACCACTAGCGTTGCTGCCATGGCCGCCACGATGGGAGTCGACATCCGCGTCCCTTCCGGGTGGGAGGTGGAGTCGAAGGTCGTGGACGGGAAAAAGTGCATCGGGACGCACAACGGCTCTTGTGAGTTCTCTATCTCGACCACGGTATTTCCTTATTATCAATGTTGACATTTTTAGGAGCGAGTGGGGGTTTCTAATTTACGAGGCCGCTTAAAATGTACCAGGTAGGGGATATAGGGCATGCCCTTACTTCTGAGCTGGGTGAAGCTGGAGATCCGCGCCTTGCCGTGTTGTTCTGTATGCCTTCCATCGGCGCACACAGCGGGAGTAGATGGCGACGGTTACGAGTATACACCAGCGAGAGCTCACGTAACGCTCGTGTCGTGTTTGTGCTCTATTGCAATCTTTCGGGGTTATGTAGATTGCTCTCCATGGTGCCCCTTTTCAGTACATACTTGCACGCTTCGGACAGACAGATAGATCATCCACAGATAGATCATGCACAGATCATTACCTGCCGTTCTGAGGTGCCGTGCAGGGTCTGTTTAGTGCTGGTCCAACCCAGGAAACATGTCCTTCTGCAGATCATCGTGCAGACAGACCATCCCGCCTCCTGACCGACAACGTGAGCTATACAGAGCATATACAGTTCAGGGATCAGTCTGCCCTGAAAATGCCTGTACGGCAGCAGATCACCAAGTGGGAATCAATCGTTCTGTCGGACCGAGGTGGTGCATGCTCTTGTCCACCGTTCTTCGACGTTAGTTTGATCGAGTCGGCGGGCGAGCATACTCTTGTCCACCATTCTTCGACGGTAGTTTGATCGAGTCGGCGGGCGAGCGAACGGAGGTGCTGATGCCACCACGCGACAAACACCTGTACACCACTTTTACGCACGGGGGAGCGTAGCACGCCGGTAGTGCCGGTCCCTCTATAGTGCCGGTGTCATATGCTCCAGCCAACGATACCGGCACTATGTACAGCGCCAACCGGCACTAATTACTCCGCATACTGCGTACCACACTGGTTAGTCCCATCTGTGCCAAGCGATTCCATCGGAACTACGGAAGGCAGTCGGCACTACTGAACCGGCACCATAGAAGGACCACTACCACTGCTGCAATCATTGTGGTTATAAAGATGTGTAGACGTAGGGGGATACCTGGTTTTTAGGCCCATCGTGTGCTATGAATGCTATGCCCCCCTCCCCGTGATAGTGTGTCGGTGGCGGCGTACTTTTTGTTTTCTTACGTACGTACCGGGTATGTCTTCTATTTCCACCGTGTTACGCATTTATACGTTCGCTGTAACTGGTGAGCCTCTTCTGGTTTGGCGGATGTGTCCGTTCATGTTAAGCACCCCTCGGTGGCCGTCTTCCCCCCCCCCCCCCCCCCCCCCCCCCCCCCCCCCATCATTCCATTGTTCTGCATACATACAACATATTATTACAACCCTTAACAATTGAGCTAACTTTCTGCTTTTGGTGTTGTGTTTTCTAACCGACGAACAAAAAATGGCGCCTGGGCGGGGGGGGGCAATCGGGAACAAAAATTTGGCGGGAAAAAAAACAACATCCTGGAAACGGCGGTGCAGTCCACTGCGACGAGGCACTAGCGTGTGCGATGCTGAAGATCCTACCGGAGTGGTCGGATGCGGTCATCGTGCGCACGAGGGACCCGGCGGAGCTGGCCAAGTGCGAGGCCGTCGTCGATGTGGGCGGGGTCTATGACGCCGAGACGCTAAGGTGTAAACCAGGGGCGTTTTTTGGCTGGGGGGGTGGGGATTTTATGGATGCACCGAAAGCGTTTTGGTTTTGTGTGTTTTTGATAGGTCGGAGTTGATTGTATTAAGTTTTTGATTGGGGGGGGGGGGGGGGGGGGTATTGTGTGTGTTTTTTGATGCGGGGGGGGGGGGGGGGGGGGGGGAGGAGTATTTTGTGTGGTAATTGATGGGTCGGGGGGGGGGGGGGGGGGGGGGAGGGCAATGTGTTACAAAAAATGGCAGCTTGCGGTGTTCATAGTAAAGCCCTTGATGTGCGCGCTATACATGATCAGCTAGCAGTGGGCACGTGGCTTTTTTTTTGTGTGTGGTTTGGTTCGGGCGGGGCGCCACTGTTTTGCGGGAGAGAGTACCGGTACTCTCTCTGCCCGATTAATGCTGGTTGTTGAAAGCAGGGACCGAAAGTATAGAGCAGGTTGGGACAGAGCTGGCCTCGGCTCGATGGGCCGCGCTTTTATTGATATTACGGGGGGGTAGTAAAAACAGGACCAAACTTTGTTAGTGAAAATAGGGACAAATATTTGTTAGTGAAACTAGGGACAAATATTGTCAAGTGAAAGTAGGGAAATATGTAGGTTTTTGTGTATACCGCAGGTCCTATTTACTATGGCCCCCCGTAGTGGTGGGCTCGCGTGTGGTTCGCTTTGGGCCGCAGGGTAAGACCGAGAACGATTTGCGTTGTCGCGGTTGTTGCTGTTGGTTTGTGTGGTGATGGTGATGGCGGTTGTCGCTATTGTTGTTGCCGCTGCTGCTGATCGCGTTGTTGTGCGTGATCGGTGGTGTTCGCGTCTGCCTCCGTAGTCTTGGTCGCTCGTCTATAGGCAGTTTGTCACTCACCGCATGACATATTGGTGACTGCGAGGGGTCTTCGTTTTTTCACACGTGTTCCCACCTTGCGCTGGGCGCCTCGTGTGCGCTTGACGTACGGCATGCACCGCTTGTGCTCATAATCTGAACTCGAACGCTGTGGTGTTCATTTTTTGCGGCGGTGGTAGGCAAGCACCAGGGCTGTTCACGAGTCATGACCGGGTCGGGTCGGGTCGGGAGGTTTTCAAACCCTCACGGGTCGGGTCGGGTCACCCGTAGCCGACCCGACCGGACACGCGAGTTTGACCCAACCCAGGAACAGCGCTGGTAAGCACGGAAGCTAAACCATCCTGCTGTTATGTAGCGAACCAAACGATGCAGGACGCGCCCTTTGTTCAATTAGCTCGTCTGCTCCTCCCCCAACCCCCCCTCGGCCCCCACCGCCTTCCAGGTTCGATCACCACCAGAAGACGTTCCACGACACTCTGTCCGAGGAGTCTTTCACGACACGGCTCTCCAGCGCAGGTCTTGTGTACAAGCACTTCGGGCGGCGCATTCTGAAGGTGTTGGTAGAGGGCAGCGGCGTGCCGGAGAAGGTGGTGGACGAGAAGCTCTACGCGAAGGTTTACAAGGTGTGGGAGGGGCCTTGGTGGTATCGTGCTAGTGGAGCGGGGTAGACGGGGGGGGGGGGGGGGGGGGGGGGGGGGGGGGGGGGGGGGGCGTATTCATTTGTTGCTTGCGTTAGTCATTTGACCATTGACCACGCATCCCGCATCCCTTTCGAGACGGAGCACCGTTCCTACTCCTAATAGAGACACCTCCAACTATTGGGCGCTCATTACGTTGTTTCCATGTATTACCTACCTGGTAGAAAAACTTTGTGCTAATCTTATCTCCTTCCTGTTTGGCCGCCTGCGGCCACCATCTATCTCCTAGGGTAGGGATCGTTTTCTCGCTATCTAGTGTATCAAACTCCTCCATGTGACGTTCGTCTATTGCCCTCATCTCTTCTACCGTTCCTCCTTGTACATTTCACCTTCTTCTACTATGTGAGTTCTACTCTATTGCTTTGCCACACGGGCACATCTTTTCATCTACTTCCTCCTCCTCCCGGCTACTGGTATACCTCTTTCTCCTTTCTGGCAGGTCCAGGTCACGTACACGAAATCGCAGTTTCAGAGTATTCGCGAAATCCACTGGGCCATGCAAATACGTTTTCATTCCTATTCCTCCTTCCCTCAATCCCCCGTATATCTCTTAAGTGTTTTTCCGATTCCACCTTGTTTCTTAGCGCTAGGCTGTCCCTTCTTTCTATCCCTTCTTCTACTTCTGCCTTGCACCTCCCAAACGTCCCGGCGGATATCACCCCCTTCTTGGTTTCCCCCTATATCCTTCCATACTTTCTCAACTACGCCATCCCGCCTTATTCCAGGTCGCCCTTTTGTTACTTTCTCCCATACAGTTCTAGCAGCTATGGCTGGCAACCTCTTTTTTGGCATATTGCTTGCTTTATATTGCCTTTTCAACTTTCTCCTGTCTCTATTTGTCTTGGGTGGGTGCGTTCCCAGTTCTGCTCTTCTTACTGTATTACCAGTCGTACTTGAGCGTCTTCGGAGTTTTTTAGCTGCTGTCATCTGTACTGTTTCCAACTGTTTTACGAGTTTCGCGTTCCCTTCCCATACTTCGTCCTGCATATTCGAGCTTTGGTACTATCACATTCATCACGATACATATCTTAATCCTAGTGTCAAGGTGCGAGTCTGTTAGGATCGCATCCATCTTGCCTACTTGTGCCTTACCTTTTCCTATTACTTTAGCTATATGTGTATCCCAAGAGCAGCATTTTGAGATCTCTACGCCAAGGTACGTATACTGGTCTACGATCGGCATATCATCTCCCCACTTCCAGCTGAAATTTACCGGGTTCACCTTATCTTCGTTACCAACAACTACTGCGCATTTCTTGACGTTCGCCGTCACCTTCCATTTCCTACAGCAGCGTATTCTAGCGCCTTCTCTATGTGTTCCTGCAGTCCTTCGGGCGTTTCTGATATCCCCACGAAGTCATCCGCAAACATCAATCCCGACACCGTATCTTCCCCTACCGTGACCTCCTGCCTTGCTGGTTCGACTGCTACTATGAGGTCGTTAATGTATACCTGGTATCTTGAATAGCTAGGTGACAACGTACATCCCTGTGCAACTCCTTGTAAATTATCAGCATATTTCGATATTCCCCGTCCAGCATCACAACACTTCTCGCACGTTCCGTCATATTTTTCATCGTTCTCCACATCTTTCCTCTGATCCCTATTTCCCACAGTTTATTCCACAATCCATTTCTCCATACTGTGTCGTAGGCTCTCTATACATCTAGAAAGAAACAGTACGTTGTGAGTCTCGCGTCTTTCCTACCTTGGATTATCTTACCTATGGTGTACACATGGTCTACGCAGCTACGGTTTGGCCTAAACCCTCCTTGCCCTTCGCTTATTTTTGTCTTCCTTCTCCATCATCGTTCCCATTCTATCGTTCAAAATCTTACAATTTTTTTGCCTACTGTGAATTAGTAGCGTTATCCCTCTATAGTTCCCCGGGTCAGCCTTATCTCCTTTCTTGAATAAGTTTACTACTACTCCTTCCCTCCACCTCCTAGGTGCGTACTCGTTTTTCCATATCTAGTTATACGGCATACCCATCATCGTAAGCATTCCTTCTCCCCCGTACTTCATAAATTCATTCACTATTTGGTCTGCCCCTGCTGCCTTTCTACTCTTAAGTTTAGCTACACACTTGTTTACTTCTTCCCTTGTGAACTCTCTCTATAACCCTTCCGAATGACTAGAGGGGGGGGGGGTGTACTCGATAGGAGAGACGCACTCGATCTCATGCGTGGCCGTAGTCGTATGATGTTGGGGGAGGGTGTTGCTGTTGTTTTTGTTGCTACTGCCGGTGCTGCGATTGTGGTTGCTGCTGCTGCTGCTGCTGATGTTGTCGTTGTTTTGGTTGTTGTTGCTTTTGCAGCGCTGTTGTTACTGCTGCTGCTTCCGGTGCGGTTATGCCTGTCCGTGTGTTGCATTTGAAACGCTCGGCGTTCACCGCCGTACGGAACAAATGCTCTGTTTGATATAAATACTGTCTCCGCCCCTCTTCTCGCCACCCCCCCCCCCCCCCGCCCCCCCCCCCCCCCCCCCCCCGCTCCTCCGATAGCACTTCGTGGAGCACATCGATGGGATCGACAACGGAGTGGAGGTCGCGGAAGGCCCCCTTAGCTACGACGTATCGACGCACCTCAGCGCGCGCGTAGGGAAGCTGAACCCAAGGTACTGTTCGTTTCGTTGCGATTGATGGAAGGAAGGACCTGAAAGAAACACGCGCATACACACGACGTTTTGCTTGTGGTTAATGTTCCACTATTAACAGTGGGTGAAGAAAGGGTTCGAAAGAGCGGTGCTGTGACGGGTCAGTCGCAGGCTACGTAGGAACGTTGACGTTGAGAACATGAGCGGCTTTTCGTTGGGAGGGGGAGGGCGGGAGGAGTGAGTTGTCGGTGTGCGCCTGTTGTTTTCCCCCCGTTTCGTTCGGTATTGAGGCGTTGTTTTTTTTTTTTATGTGAAAATATGACGGTCTTGTGCCTCTGTGCAGGCGGCGAGGCTACGTTGGATGGCAAAACAAGCCTCCGTATATATAATAAAATATATGATTTAGCACCGGGCGCTATACGCCAGCGAACTGCTGACCGCGACGCCCCGCCCCCCTCCGCCCCGCCCAACCAACTCAACCATCGTCTCCCTCCCCCCCCTCCCCCCGCTTCCTCACAGCAGTCATCTCTCTCCTTAGCCATCACCTCCTTGCGCTCTGCCGCAATCCCTTCCCCCCAGGGAGTCATTTTTTGTAGGCTGAAGACTGAGGGTGAAAACGGCATCCCAAACAACATATTTTAAAAAGTTGAAAACGCTTGAGCTGTGATATCGATTTCGTTTTCGAACGGCACCGGGTTTCCGTGTATATTTGTCCCTATCGAGAATGGGGGGGGGGGAAGGGGTTATTTTATGTATCTCTTAACCTGGCTCTATCCCTGACGCTGAACCCTGAAAAAATCCTAGCAACACTGTAAGCGGTATCATACTGTTTGGGCCTCGAATTGACACACGATACGTATTCTAAACGTGAAAGTGTGGTGATCTTGAAGCTTTATTTTTACCAATCCGCCGGAGGATTGAAAAAAAAAACGGTTTTCGGGCCGTAGTTTTTTACCCACGGTGATATAAGGTTACCACCAGATTTTCGAGAAACATGCGTTTTGCAGGGTGTAGCAGGTACCACTATGCCCCGCAATAAGATGACCACTTGTATGCGATATTAGTGTACAAACGGTGTTTATATATTGGGTCAGAGTGGTAAACTTTTGTAGGGGTGCCCGGGTATTTAGCTAGCCGGGTATACCAGGTATACCCGCGTATGTCCAAAACGACCAGGTGGTTGGTACTCGGGTACTCCCGTTTGTGTGCGATATTAATATGCGAACGGTGTTTATATTTCGGGACTTTTTTTAGGGGTGCCCGGGTATTTAGCTAGCAGGGCATACCAGGTATACCCGGGTAATACCAGGTATACCCGGGTATGTCCAAAACGACCAGGTGGTTGGTACTCGAGTAACCCAGAGTTCATATATATGCCGTACTCAAGTACTCCGTCCCGACATTGTAGGGATGCGAGGGTCTGTGGTAATATCATGCGACTACGCCCATGCATGTATGACATGAGTACCCATCGAGTAAGTACCACCCCTCCCCCCCCCCCCCCCCCCACCTCTGAATACCCCCCCACCCCCACCCCCACCCCCCTCGTGCGTGCATCCTTTCTACGGGACAGGACGGGCTGCCACCCAAAGTTATACCCCTCACTAACCGCCCTCCCCCCTCTCCAAAACGCCTCCCTTTTTTTCCCCTGGTATCAGCTGGAACGAAGCGGCGGACCCCGAAGGCCCCGACGGGCCGAACGGTCGGTTCAAGCAGGCTATGTCCCTCACGGGGGGCGAGCTGTCCGCCTACGTGCGGGGGTTGTCGACGTCCTGGTGGCCAGGCCGGGCTATCGTTGCCGAGTCGCTGGCCCGCCGTAAGGAAGACCATCCGTCTGGAGAGGTGCGGTGGGGCGTGATGGGATGGGGGTGTGGGGGGGTGGGGTTGGGATGGGGTGGGGTCTGATGCGGGTGAGGTGGGGTGGGGGTGGGGTTGGGGCGGGTTGGGATATAGGGTGGGGTGGGGTGGGTTGAGATGGGGTGGGGCCTGGTGAGGGTGGGGTGGGGGTGGGGTTGGGGCGGGTTGGGATTGAGTGAGGTGGGGTGGGGTGGGGTGGATGGCGGTGAGGCAGCGCTGAGTTCAACCCGCGCGTGGCCAGGCTCAACTGCGCCTCTTTTCAACCTCGAGTTGTACATTTTTACCGGTGGTCGTATGTTTGAAAAACAACTGTTGAAAAGGTACGAGGTATCTACATAACCTGGTATATATGCCGTATATACCGGTATACCGCACGGGCGTGGAAAAATTGCAAACCCCGATCTCGCGTGCTCCCCCCTCTATTTATCGCAACCTCTGCTTTCTTCCGCTCGCTCCGTTGCCTTGCTTCTTCTCGTCTTTCTGCACTACTGTGCAACCAAACACGGCCTATGCATGATATTGACAGATCATGGTCCTGACCGGCTTCTGCCCCTGGAAGGGGCACCTCTTAGAGCTGGAGGAAGAACTGGGCTTCGCTGGCGAGCTCAAGTTCGTCCTCTACGCGGAAGGAGACCCCAGCGGGAAGTGGCGAATACAGGTGGGCGTCTTGTGTTGAGTTTGCGTCGAAACTCTGACCGAACGAGGAGAGAATTTCCTTTCGGATATGCCCGCACAGCCAAAAAACTATTCCGGGTGGGCTTATGCAGTAATCAGGACCCACGATGGGACCCATCAGCCGTGTATCCCCCTCTATATGTTCACACACCATATATAAAATATATACATTTTTTTTTCCCCTCCTTTATTTTTGTCTTCGCCGCCTTCTTTTCTCTCTCCTTCCTCGTCGTGACTCAGATCCGGTGGCAGCAAAAACAGGCTCTCCTCCCCCCCTCCTCCCCACTTCGGTTATTGATTTTGTACTTTTATCGCGAAAGAGAAGGCTTCGACCCTTTGCCTTCCCTCGTCGACTCGCATCGAATTCCCTGTCTGGTTCTGATTACTGCTGTATGTTTCCCCGTTGATACGTACGTACTGTAAAACCTTTCCGAGCACAATGACCCCCGCGGCACGCCAGCCGAGCAGGCCTCTGGTCAAGCTTTAGGGTTCACAGAATTAGAGCTACTGGTCGGGGTGGTGGTGGTGGTGGTGGTGGTGGTGGTGGTGGTGGTGGTGACCCCGCCGTTATGTATAGCCGAGGCCGAACGAGCGCCCACACCTTATGGGGAAAATAAAAAATGCCTTCCAATCTGGTGGCAAAACCCTTAATCCTAAACTGAACGGAAACAGCATCTTGTTTTTTTGGCGGGTACTTTTTCTGAAGAAGTTTTTGCTTGCGCGGGCGCAGCTCTAGCGCTGCTGCTTTTAGATTGGGTCGGTGACGGTGGTGAAGGCAGGGGCGGGGGCAGGCCGAGGGTACGTAGAGGGGAAGGGTTACATATATATATATACATGCGCTTCCCGTCGCGGGCGGTTCCGCCCGCTACGCTCGCCCACGAGGAAGAAGAATGGAACGGAACAGACGGTCCAAACAATTCGGTGCGAACAGGCGATTTGCAAATGCCAAGAGCTCCATTCTCCATCCAGGAAAAGCACCCGAGCGCCGCATGCCGTACGTACGTACATACCCCAGGTACTCGTAGGGTACTTATTTTTTCCTTTTGATATGACGTATATACGAAAGAGAAAGCACAGCACGGCAGAGCAGCATTGCAGAAACAATGAAAATGAAACCGAGAATTTCAGGAAGAAAACAAGAATCCCCGTCCCCTCTCATGTAATTATTTTTTGCCTGATTGGAACACCTTGAAGTAGCCGAAAAGAAAAAAAAATCGAACAACAGAGCTTCTCTCTCAGCCTCGTACGCCAGCCCGCCCCTCTCGCGACCACCTCGCCACCGATTCGGGCCGGGTAAAACTTTCCTCCCTCTCTGCCACAGTGAGCCTCGTCGCCCGTCTCGTGTGAAGCCCGATGCTCACCGCGGCCCTTGTTCGCCAGCTCGACAATGCTGGTGCTAAGACTGCGTAGCTCTCTCTGTGAACTTCAGCTTGGTCGCAAAAATAACCACTGCTTGAATATTATTTTGCAGACCCAAACGACCCTTATGAACTCGTACATAATAAATAATTCCACACCAGGAGGCCAGACAGAGCCCATTCATGCTTCCCTCGTGTCTCAATGGACACGCGACGCCCTAGCCACGAAAACGGCGACCGCCGCTCCTTGCAACCCCCCCTCTACCCGCCAGCACCCGCTGACACCCCGCGACGACGCGCCTGGCTCGCCCGCGGTGCCGTGCTCTGAGTACACGCACGCACAGGAACCCCCCCCAAAAAAAAGGAAAAAAAAAAAAAAACTTAAAAGTACAAAAATAGAGAAAACGAAGAACCACTGGAAAGGTCCGGCAAGTAATAGACGGAGGCGGTGTCCAAGTGGGAGAGAGCTCTGAGAGCCCAGGGATGTGCCAACCGAACACTCTCAGAGAGAAATTTTATCTGTAAGTAGTTGTAATAGTAGACAATATTATGATGCATTTTGATCTTATCGACAGTCTAGGAGTACGTACTGTATGTAGTTCGAATATAACGCGTGGCAGTATACACGAGAAGGATCAAGCCACGCCGGTGTCGTACCACTCCCTTGCATGGTATATACTCCGTACACCACTTTTTTTTAGGGCTGGCCACGGGTCTCGAGTCAAACAATCCTTGCGGGTCAGCTCGGGTCGGGTCGGGTATAAGGGTGAACCTTGCCCCGACCAGACCCGTGAGAGTTTGAAAACCTCCTGACCCGACCCGACCCGACCCGACCCGACCTGACCCGACCCGCGACTAGTGAAATTTCAAGAAGTGTCCCGGGTCATGGCCCGTAAAGAGCTCTGGAGTTCGTTGCCCCCCCCCCCTCCGTCTCGAAAGGGATGCGTGATCAATGGTTCAAATGACTAAGGCAAGCAACAAATGAGTACGCCCCCCCCCCCCCCCCCCTCTTCCGATCAAAGGTGGTGGCCGATGCTGTGATGGTCAGTATTTTTACTCTGCTGTCTCGAAAGGGGCAACGTGAGGGGTATATGTACATATCGAGATTTATGGTGGGGGTGGTGGTATCTGGCGCTCGTCTTTTTATGAAAAAATGTTGTATTGTAACGAAGCGTGTCGGGAAGGGGGGGGGGGCATGTCATGCATGGCCGTAGTCGTATGACAATAGACCCTCGCATCCCTACGATGCCGGGACGGAGCGCGTCGGGTTGTCACCGACCAGACAGACCTTGCTTGCACCAAGCGCGAAGCGTCGTGAGGTGTTGACGAGTCACATGAAGGGTGAGCTGCATCCTACTAAGAACCGCTTTAGAGGCGGATTTTTCTTACATATGGATGACAGCATCAATGAATTGATTTAATTTCAGGTGTGGCCACTTCCAGAGACAGCAAGGGGTTTACTATGTAACTGCCTCGTGGGTGCCTCACCATATACACACTACGTGATACGATCATCCCCCCTGTGCGGAGCAAAGGTTATTCTCGCACAAAAATTATCTAACTTGACCCCCAGCCGTGGTAGCCTCCAAAAATGACAAGACGAAACAAAACGGTACCCTGACTGTCTAGCTCACGCAATGAGAGGCGTGTTTTACAGCGTCGTCGCCAACCGACACCAACCCAACCTATGTATGTACCACGTATATAATATAGGGGGGGGGGGGGGGTGGGGGTACTCACTTTGTGCTTGTCTTGAGTCATTTGACGATTGACGACGCATCCGGGGGGTCATCAGCAGCCGTGGTGGACATCGAGGGGTTGAGTGGAGTGAAGTTGTGTTTGCCACGTGGTGCTCTCACGGTACGTACGGTGTCGGTGTTGATTCAGCAGGAGAATTTGTCTTTCGCGTGGCATGTTCGCCTGGCTGGGCTGTCGTTGGATCGAATGTTTACCCCTCCCCTGCCCCCCCACTCCTTCCCCCTAGCGGCCACTTTACTGCTGCCGAAGAAAGGACTTGTCGCCTTTTGAGAGGGGTGCGGGGTTAGGGGGGGGGGGGCGGGGGGTCATCTACTTTTGTGTAGGTGTGTATCTGTTTCTCTCTGTCCCCCTCTCCTGCTCTGTATCACCACGGTACAATGTGTATTTCTCCATCTCTCTGTTTCTATTTTTATTTTTTTTTGGTTTTCTCTTGTTCTCTCGGTGCCAACCAACGCTCGTTCGCCTGCCCAACCACCCACCATGAGTAAACTCTCACTGTCACCGGTCTCCTACCCGTTAATCGCTTCCCTACCCCCCCCCCCCCCCCCCCCCCCCCCCCCCCCCCCCCCCGCCCCCCCCATCCCCATCCCCAGGCGGTACCGAAGTCGGAGAACTCCTTCGCCCTTCGCCTATCGTTGGCGACACCGTGGCTGGGATTGAGGGACGAGGAGCTGTCCACGGTTTCAGGCATCGAGGGAGGCGTTTTTGTCCACGTGAACGGTTTCATCGGCGGTAACGCCAGCAAGGCCGGGGCGATGGCCATGGCGTCCAAGTCGTTGGAGATGGCCGCCGCGACCAAAACGGATAGCTAACTTGCGATACACCACTTTGGGTGGAAACATAGTCTCTGTTTCATGTTGACATCAGAGTACAAACGGGTACTATTTTTTCGGCCAGATAGCGATGTATCTGATACCTGGTGTGTGATAGCCCAGCTTCTCCGCTTCTGATCGTGTTTTTGAGATCGATTGGTGAGCGTTTCGAGATGGCTGCGATCGGGGGGTAGCTAGTTCTGACTTGTGACAGCTGGTGGCATAGCTGATAGCTCTTCCGCCTGCCGTGGGTAACGTCTTGAGATTACCGCGATCAGAAGGGATCATCGCCAAGTGTGCTAAGCATTAATAACTGGTAGCTGGTATTAGAGCTCAGCTCCTCCGCCCATGATGATGTTTTGATGGTACTTAGAATTACGGGGGGGGAGAGAGGGGCGAAGGGAAATAACACAAATGAGGCTCGGCTCGTACATGGAAATGTAAAAGCAGAGGGAGGGAGGGGGGGAGGTGGAGGAAAAGAAGAGACAATAGGAAAGGCTGAGGCTGGCATTTTGCAGCTTTCAGCTCTTTTCGCCGTTACGAATCACAGATTACAGGTAGCTCTGTCCACCAGTTGTTTTGAGCATTAGCCAGCGGACAACGGCCGGTGGGGTCTACGAGTACGTACGTAAGAGTACGTGCATACCTGAGATATTAATGCACGACTTTTTACTCTGAAGAAAGTTGGATCTGGGTGCTCGAATCCCCAACGTTATCGTCAACATTTTCCCCCCCAAGACTAAATACGCCTCGTCTTCTTGTCCGTGCGGGTTCTCAATTTTACTTTTATTTTTTCGGCAAGAAGACGATCGTCTCACTTTATTTAATCGGTGCGGATTATCGATTCCCCCGCCCCCCTCAAGACTTACCGCTCTTCGACAAATTGGTGGGCCCAAATCCCTGGAGGCGTTTTTGTTGTGTTTAGGGGCAGCATTCCTGATGTTCGTCAGGGGGCCGTGCGCGGCGGATATTTCCACACGCCACACACCCCTCGTTCGCTGCTCGGTCCCATCGTCGGGTGAAAAACCTCTTTTCGGTCGTGGTCGTGCGCCGTGCGTGCCCACAACAATACTCTATTTTTTATTTTATTTTATTTTTTTATGTCACTTTCACTTTCCAGCTTAACTCCTAGGAGGTTTTACCCTCAGCGACCTTCTGGACAAGCCGTGGTCACGGGTGTCGTCCCTCCTCCCCCCCGGTATACACGTGCCTTCATTTTTATCGCGCACAGGGTTGAGCATTCCCACTGCTCGTCGGTTCTCATCGAATATAGCTAACTCACGCTCTCGCGCTTTCCGCAAACCAATTTTCATGCGAGAAAAAGTCTCTCGTACGAGTATGCACTCGGTGAGACTCGAGCTCACGAAATTGATCGTAGTACGAGCAGCGGAAGGGCCCTAAAACGACGGGTAGGATGATCCTGCTGCGTCCGTGACGTGCGACTCCTTGCATTGTATACTCTGACGCCGATGATTGTGTACCATTCCCCAATCGCGAAGTGGCGGTCTCGCTGCAATCGTCCCCGTTTTCAGCGTCAAGTTTCCCCCCTCCGGTGCCCCGAGAGGGTTCATAGTATAGTATAGTCCTCATAATGTTTTCCGTCAGTTCCTTCCTCTTAAGTCACAAAAAAGGAGGCTTCTTGGGGTTTCAAAACTCGGCGTTGTCTTCAAGAATCGCGAGGATTGGGGACCCAAGAATCGGCCAAGGAATCGAGATAATCGGGGTCTCGATATAAATCGCTTCAATTTTTTCTTTGTACGAGCGCGCGTACTGAACTGTCGTGGCTTGGACTTTTAGTGCGGACGGAAAACCTGAGCGTACACTCTTCGGAAAAGATGATTAGTCTGTGTCTCTGGTGCTATGTACTCGGGCGCTTTGCCGATCCACAGGCACCGAGGTCGGGGAAATTTGTGCGTGTTTTCGCCGTTTACGCATGTGTGTGCACGTGTATGGCGTCGTGCTGTCTATATCGTCGTTCCGATGGCTCGATTTTTCGAAAAGGCACGCCGTGTACGGTGCGAACCGTCGGAGCTAAAGAAAGAGCACAGATAACCGTTCCGTTTCACCTTTCTTGTTCTTGAGAGCGGCCAGTCGTTGCTCGTCCATGATTCAACCAATCAACGGCTACGACAACAGGGATATATATAGAGATCGAGAGATCGATACATATGCGCAGGAGTGCGTTGTACGAGCAAAACCTCAATGTCAACATGAACAAAAACTGGTGATGGGCCCACGCTGCTGCTATACTTTGTACTACCGCAAGTTTACCAGTACAGTACCGCCCAAGGCAATGTCTACAACGCAGCGAAGGTCTCCATGTCAACTCCGCAGGGTGGACGAGGGAAAGGGGTCCCATCGAACAGAAATGCCTCCGTAAGGATGACCCCGTACGGCAGCGGGGGGGGGGGGGGGGGAGGGCGGCTCAACACCGCTGAAAAAATCTTCGCAAAATAAAAAAAAAAACGGCGGCAATTACTTTGCTGTGAAAACAGCTGGCACAAAAACAAACACCCTGTGTCGAATCTTATTTAACACACAACAATTCAGCAAAAAATTATGGACGCAGGACGCAAGGGCGCAAAACGTAAGAAACGAACGAAGCACTGGGCAAAGCTCGCTACCGGGTATTCTCTACCCCCCGCCACAAAATGTTCGTGTTGAACGGCGGGTGTGATGCAAGTGCTACGTGGCACCCAGAGACCTCCTTGCCCACAGGGAAAAAAAAAAGGGTCCAGTAGAAAGCGGTGATACCTGGTATAAATAAAGTAAACCCGCACCTGTCCGAAAACCAACAGGTCGAACATTATAATACATGTATGCACGGCGGTTGCGGGGGGGGAGACTAGCGATACGATTCAGCGGTGGAGGCGGCGGGGGGGGAGGCTGAGTCCTTGCTGGCGCTCTGGTCGCTACCACACCGACGCGGCTATCTTTCCCCTCTCGCCTTGCCGCCTGGATAGCGGCGCATCCCTCCTCCTTCTCTCCTTGATTCAATACCGACCGCGATACACGTGGATGTCTAAAGCAGGAGAGATCTTTTTTTCGTACGAGAAAGCAACGGAGGCAAAAAAATACATAAGAGACGCAAAAACGTGCGCTCGTGCAGACCCCTGCTATTTCGTTTCTACATGCCGCTCAACTTCGCTGTGTGTCTCGCCGCATCACCTTTTACGTAGTATTAATAGTCCCCCGTGCAAAAGACAAGAACAAAAAAAAAAAGGGAACAAAAAACACACGTCCGGAAGAAGAAACAGAGGAAGAAACTTAAACACCACAAACATCACAAAACCCGCCCGCCAGCCCGCCCACCGTTCCCGTCGACAATTCCAGATTAACACACAAAAAACAACAACTTTCATTGCCACCCTTTGTTTAGTGGGAAACACACTAACGCGCGGCCCAAGAAAGAGCCCCTCACCCTAGCCTAACGCGTCGAGCACGCTCTCGTAGGTCAAAAACAGCGCCGAGTTTCCGACAAACGCTCGCACTATCGCAGGCGACAGCCCTCGGTAAAGGCTCGCGACTCCCCTGACCCCGCCGCCGCCCCTCGCCAAAATATGCCGCAGGCCGTCCCCGAAACTCCGGTATTTCGGCGCCTTTATCGAATCGGTCTGGATCAACGACTTCACAGTGTCCATCTGACACACAAGGAGAAAAAGAACGAAGGCAGACGAAAACATGAGGCGGAGGCGGCAGGGGTGGGGGGAGAGGACGCGAGTCAAGGTCATGCAAAAATATAAAACGAAAACACTTACACATATTTTGCCGGTGTGTGGAACTCCACCCTCACACTGGAAGGGGGAAAGGGGGGGGGGGGGGCGTACTCATTTGTTGCTTTCCTTGGTCATTTGACCATTGACCACGCATCCCTTTCGAGACAGAGCGAATCGAGTCGCGGTGGTACACAAAAAACAGAAAACTCTTTCATCTGTCTTTTCGGAAAGCAACTCGCCCACCCACCCACCCACCCACCCACCCACCCACCCACCCACACGGACTGGCAAGATGCCCCGTATGCTCAAGTGTCACTTCACGCGGAAACTCGGTCATCTCGTCGCGGGTGAATTCCCGCCGACGTAGCCGACGCATTCACACACGCAAGCACATCCCGTAACAGTAGAAAATTTGATACGTGCGTATATGCGTACCACACTCGCCGTAAATATAGTGCCCATTTTTTGCAATCTGATGTCAATACGAAACGGTCATTATATTTTCGGTCAGAGCGATACACAAGTGGCCGGGACCCCCCCCCCCCCCCCCCCCCCCCCCCCCCCCCCCCCCCCCCCCCCCCCCCCCCCCCCCCCCCCCCCCCCCCCCTTGCACAATGTGACATCAGAGTCCAAATGTTCACTATATTTACGGCCACCCGTGCAGGCAAAAGACGCACAACATTATCTGCCTTGGCCACTCACGGGGTGCACAGCAGCAGTGTACAGGACTCCCGCAATGCCCCCCGCCGATGCCACGGCGGCGACGCCAGCAGGCTCGCCTTCGGGGGCCCTCCTCGCAAACGCCTGCGAAGGGGTTGGGGGACACGGTTTCGGCATCACGGGGGAGCGGTGAGCAGCCAAAAAAAGGAGGAAAGGGGCAACGAAGGGGTGGTATATTTTAACACGAAAAATGAAAAAAAAGGGGGAAAACAAAAAAAAAAAAAACAGCTGCATCATGAGATCGGGGAAATTTTCGTCGAAACTCAAAAATTGCAAGCTGTGTGTAACCCTTCGGTCGCGCGTACAATATACCAGGTACGGGTTTTATATGACCTCAAGCAGGATGTATGTCCCTCACGTATTGGAGGGAATAAAGTCTGAAGTTCGTACGGCTGAGTAGTTAGCTATATATGTCAATGGCTACCACTGGCGTTGAGGGGGGGGGGTGTACCCAGCTCAGTATAATGCATGGCCGTAGTCGTATGACCATAGACCCTCGCATCCCTACAATGCCGAGACGGAGCACGTCGGGTTTCCACCGACCAGGCAGACATTTTTTGCTCGTACCAAGCGCGAAGCGCCGTGAGGTGTTGGGGCGAGCCGCATGAAGGGTGAGCTGCATCCTACTAAGAACCGCTTTAGAGGCGGATTTTCTTGCATATGGATGACGGCGTCAACGAATCGATTCAATGTCTGGCGTGGCCACTTCCAGAGACAGCAATGGGTTCACTATGTAACTGCTGCCTCGTGGGTGCCTCACCATATACACACTACGTGATACGATCGTCCCCCTTGTGCGGAGTAAAGGTTCTCCCGGCACAAAAAATTATCTGACTTGACCACCGCCAGCCGTGGTAATCGCCAAAAAAAAAAAAAAAAAAAAAAAAGGTAGCCTGGCTGTCTAGCTCACGCGGTGAGAGGCGTGTTTGACAGCGTCGTCACCAACCGACGCCAACCCAACCTATATATATATACGTACCAGGTATATAATATAGCGGGGGGGGGGGGGGGGGGGGGGGGGGGGGGGGGGGGGGGGGGGGGGGGGGGGTGGAACGTTGACGAGGAGAAGGGTACATGAGGGTTTCGACAAGTAGGCAGGCTGGTGTAATGAGGAGGCCTCAAGATGGAAGGGAAGGTGGGATATTTGTTGGCTCGGAGTGACATAAAAAAAAAAACTACTGCTACTGCTGCGGTATTTTAGAGGACGTTCTCATCTATGGGTCGGACTGGAACATGTCCGACACATTCTCGGAACGCAAACGAGAGAATAGAAATGGTACCACGACCATTATGATCACGTTGGTCACGCAGCATGTTGATACGATCACTCACAACAAGCAGTACGCGCGATCGAATGATCTAACACAACACGCAAAGATGAGCTTTTCGACGGGATCCTCTCGATTTCACAGCTGGTGTTCAATTATAATTTTCCTGAATATATATATATATATATATATACAGCAGTAGTACTTCGAAGTACATAGCTACAGAAAAAGGAACGAGGAAGGAAACTTCAGTGTAAAAAAAAAAAGCTACAGGAGGAGGAAAAAGGAAAGAAGCTCCAGGGAAACCAGATACGTACGAGCACACGATAGAGGGTAGTTGATTGTACCGTGCGATACACCGGCGTATGTTGTTGGTGCTGCTGCAGACGATAGCAAACACAGCGGCGACGGCAACGATGGCAGCAGCAAAATAGGCAGGAGCAGCAACAGCAGCAAAAATGCGCGCGTATACGGCAACCTCAATAGCAGCGTTAGCAGCAACAACAACTGCCGTACAACAGCAACTAAAACTACAACAACAGCAACAGCAACAGCAACAACAGCAGCAGCTACCATACATGGCAACAGCAGCGGAAGCAACTATTAATGCCACAACAGCACCAAATGGGCCTACACGCAACTTGCTCGCGATCGGGTATCAATCACACCAGGCAGTCCACAAATAAAAGTCAACGCAACGCAACGCATTTGCCGGGCAAGGTGAAGCGGAGCGAAACATACACGCTGCCATACTTTATTTACACTTCGTGAGCGCACCCACGTGCAAAGAGCGAACAAACAACAAAATAAATACCGGGTATACTACCTACAAGGTTCCCCTCCGGCCCTCCGGGAGGGTGCCTATACGTACATACATAACCACACGAAAACAAACAAAAATAACCCCCAGCACCTCAAACACACGCCACACACCAAAATACAGGCACTACACACCACTTCAATACAAACCACGTATACATTACACACACGAATAAACCAGTGAAACATGAAGCACATATACGGCACACAGAAACACAACAGCACACAAAAAAAAAAAACACACACACACACCGCAACATACATACATATTTTTTTTCTCTCCCCGTTTGTTATCTTCGCCACTCCTAGCTCCTGTTCCCTCCTAGGGTCATCTATTACGGGGGGGGGGCCACAGTAAACAGGACCGAATGTTGTTCGTAAAAATAGGTAAATATATAGGTTTTGTGTGTACCGTGGGTCCTATTTACTATGGTCCCCCGTAATAGCAGGCTCTCCTCCCCCCTCCCCACTATAAAACAAATAAAAACCACGAAATCACAGACAGATATATACAAATAACACCAGACACCAGACAAGCAAAGATAGAGGAGAGGAGAGGAGAGGAGAGGAGAGGAGAGAGGCCACCCACCCAACAACACACCGACAACAGACAAGAGAGTGCCGAGAGGCCCGCCCGTCCGCCCCGCCCGCACCTGCTTGGAGAGCTCGTACGAGCCGAAGAACACGGTGTTGCCGGGAGCCTCCCTCAGGACCATCGTCGAGAACCCCTTATAGCAGCCCTATTGGAACAGCATCAACATTTGTGCACACGTCGGGCAGGTGCTTGTATTATGCTGTATTGTAGATCATCTTCAGACAAAAAAGCAGATCACGATCTCGACAGTAGATCATGTAGGCAGGTCCCTACATACCCTTGCCGTTGTGAGGTGTTGACGTGCAGGGATCTGAACAGCACAGATCTTACCCAGAAAAAAAAAAACAGGTGCTATCGTACACACAGATCGTGCAGAATGTTGTTATACGGCTGCTCCCCATCTGGAAAACATGAGCTACTGCTGTACTGGTAGATCATATACCGCTTTGGACGGAAATACAAGGATTTTTTATACATTAATACAGAATACCAAGCGATCCCTGTATTTCCGGCCAGAGTGGCGTATACCAAGATCAGCACTCTGCAGCACCTCCCCTCGGAAAGATCTATTACGGTACAGACGAAAACTTACATACCAGGTATTTCACTATTTTTACTATTAACAATGTTTGGTCCTATTTACTATGGTCCCCCGTAATGGACCATGATCTATCTGTGGACGATCTATCTGTGTCCGACGCGTGGAAATGTTTTGGTTACGCTGACACGTTGGTATCGCAAGAAAGCACGACTACTACCACTAATGCTACTACTACTGCTACTACTACTACTACTACTACTACTACTACTACTACTACGACTACCGCTACTACTATAATACTACTACTGCTACTACTACTACTACTACTACTACTACTACTACTACTACTACTACTACTACTACTACTACTACTACTACTACTACTACTGCTGCTAATGCTACTACTGCTGCTGCTAATGCTACTACTGCTAATGCTACTACCGGCTGTGTCCTTCGACGGGGCGATCGGATGCTCTTTAGGCAAGAGCGAGAGAGAGGGCGAGAGGGCGAGAGAGAGAGAGAGAGAGAGAGAGGGCGCGTGCTTGCTTGGTTGCGTACGTGGACGAGACAGGTCTACACTCGCCGGAAAAGGCCAATTCTGCCAGAAACCCGAACAACATCAACAACATCAACATCAACAACGACGACGACGAAAGTTATTGGAAGCTTCTCTCGTTTTGGTTGTTGCGTCCAGGGAAGGTCACGGGTCGGGTCGAACCTCACGGGTCAGGTCAGGTCAGGTCAGGTCAGGTCAGGTCGGGTCGGGTCGTGTCGGGTCGGGTCGGGTCGGGTCGGGTCGGGTCGGGTCGGGTCGGGTCGGGTCGGGTCGGGTTGGGTCAGGTCAGGTCAGGTCAGGTCAGGTCAGGTCAGGTCAGGTCAGGTCAGGTCAGGTCGGGTAAGGGTGACCCGACCCGACCCGACCCAATCCGTGAAATTTCAAAAACTTTCTGGCCCGACCCGCGGGCCGGGTTATCACCCCTCGAAGAGCTCTGGTCACATCGTACCGGCACATTATATCGCGTCGGCGTGGTTACCTCCTCCTTTTTTGGTAGTGACGAAACAAAAAACTGTAACACGGAGCGGCAAGGCGGTGCTAAAGCTACCGAAAAACTGAAAAAGTAAGATAGTATATACACGTAAACATACCGGTACAATTTTTCAAAGTTCAGCGTTTTCGTATCCGTTTCCGTTTTTTTTTTTTTTTTCGTTTTTCGTTTCTTTCGACCTGTCGTATTACGTCCGATTAATTCTCCGGCGCCCTCGTCTCGAACAGCAGCGGGCGGGTTTTTACCCCATGTACGTAGCAACAAACGTACCGGCGCATACGTAGTAGGCCTTAGGCGAGCGTACGGTAAGCAAGCGCTCGTTACCGCCACTGCTCAACGCTTAGCCGTCTCGCTGCGAGGCGTCGGGCTGCTTCGGGGTGCGTTGATTGATCTACGAACAGAAAAAAAAAAAAAAACGCGGTGGCGAGCGCACCTACCCCATCCCGCGTACGAGGCCATAAAAAATAGCAAACAAGTCACTATCCACCCCCAGGTCCGGCATCGGACCCGACGCCGGACCTTTCTCCGCACTCGTCCGCCCAAGGACTCGAACCTCAAGATTAAGAAAAAAAAAACCAACGCCGCCGCCGCCGCATCTCGAAGCGGTACCGCTACGCTCGGGACGCACCTTCAACAGTCCGAACTGTCGGTATATTTGGAGCCCAGTGGACCAGACCGTAACGCCGGGAGGTGTCGACCCTCTCAGCACCTGCGCGGGGAGAACAAGAAAGCGGGCCCGTTAAGCTGGTCGGCTCTGGTTGGTTGCGCCAAAAGATGGACGGAACCAACACATGAACGCACGAACACATGGACACATCAGCACATTTTTATATTCTTGACGTATTCTTCCACACGAGCACATTTTTTTTTCTCCCTGGGGTTATTACTCCACTCCAGATATTTCGGGAGGGGCCTATTCTGTGACTACGGACTGGAATTTTGGTGCGGAGTTCAGCTCTTTCGGTGCCGCCGTCCCGTTTGGGGGACAAAACACTCAGGACTTGAGTGGTATTGTCCGCCAAACCGGGACTGCAATTCTAAAAAATGTTACGGTGAGAACAACACCAACAACGTCAAACAGCGAACATCAAAACATCAAAACTTCAAAACTTCAAAACACAAAACTTCGAAAGATCGAAAGATCAAAACATCAAACATTAAAACATCAAAAACATCAAACATTAAAACATCTAAACATCAAGACATCAAAACTTAAGAAACATAAAAAACAACGTAAGCAAACATCTGAGGAGGCGGCGAAAGAGCGCTTTACCCGCGGGCAGCGGCGCGCGCCCCCGAGGCAGAAACGCGCGGCACCGCGCAAACCCGGTCAGTAACTGGGGGCAGGGTTACGAGGAGAAGGAGGAGGAGAAAAAGGGGAGGAGTGGGAGCGAGCGCACCCGGAGATCCATGTGTTGGAAGCTCCAGTCGCCCCATGAGTAGCTTTAAGCTCTCTCTTTTCTTTTTTCTTTTTTTTTTTTTATAATCATCACTTTTACTTTCCAGCCTAAGACCTATGCCAATGGGAAAGCGAAGTATCAATAAAAAGTTTGAATTCCAAAGATACCCGCCAAAAAAATTTAGAACACGCTTCCTATGGGCACGTTCAGAAAAAAAGAAAGTTCCCAACTTGCGGAAAACCCCGAAAAAGGCAAATCTGGGGCCGATGTTGGGCCAAGATCGGCCTGAGAAAAACTCAGGCCGATCTTTGGTTCGAAGCGGCGAGATTCCGAGTCCTCGACAGACATCGATCGACAAAACCAACGACTGCGTCATGAATTCTGAACGGAGTGCGCTCGTTAGGGGCTCCGACCCACCCTAGGGTCACCGTGTTCACACAATGGCCAGTGACGTGCGGCGGGCGCTGGCCAGGCGTACGATAAAAAAACAATTAGCCGCTGGCGTGTACAAAACAGACGACAAAATTTCTCGATCCGTCTCGAATGGCAAAAAAAACAGGTTTTCTTTCAGGTTTGGGGGGATACCGCAGGACGCCGCCGGCAATCTCTCTCCCCCTAGAGCATGTATTCACTTTCTATCTTCGATGCCGTCATCTATACTCGTTGGCCTTGACCGACACCAAGCGGATTGGCCTTGGGCTGAGTCTATATCGAGATCGAGCATCTATCGTCGCACGAGCTCATTTTTATCAGCGTGTTGACAATTTGCAACGAGAGAAAACAAATTGCGCCGCCTGCAGCCGTTGGAAAAAAAAAAAAAAAAATCAAACATTTTTTTCCTTTTTTCCCACAGCGGCGGTACGAGGATATTTTCCAAGGGTGTGTTCGGTACGGTACTACCGAGGCCTACCGGCGGTAAAATACCGCCGGTATACCTGTACCGAGAGGATTCGGTACGTTCGGTCTGGAGTTCTATACCGTACCGACAATTTCGGTACGTTCGGTCTGGAGTTCTATACCCTACCGAACATTTCGGTACGTTCGGCACGATGTCCGTACCCTTACCGGCGGTATCGGTATGATACACCGTACCGATACCGAGAAGCTCGGTATGTTCGGTACGATGCCCATACCGGTACCGAGAATTTCGGTACGTTCGGTACCATGTCCATACCCTTACCGAGAACCTCGGTACGTTCGGTACCATGTCCATATCGTACCGGCGGTATCGGTATGACACAACGTACCGATACCGAGCTTATACCCTACCGAGAGTACCGATCCCGGGCTAATCGGGAAGTTAGGCTCGGGACAACCCGGTGCCGGTACAGTACCGCCACACACATAGCACGCAGCAGCACAGCAGCACAGCAGCGTACCCTGCCTCATCGGTACAGCGGCCCTCATGAGCACCACAACACCCCCCCCCCCAGCAACAACGACAATGATGACCCCGCCGCTGGCGACCAAAGCTCATCATCGCCAGCGCCGGCGCCAGCTCCTCCCGAGGCAGACGTTGTCGAGGCAGAGGTCGTGGACGTTCAGGCAAGACAAATAATACCCGGTGTGGCAAGGCGCCCATCGAACTCTGGAAATGAATGTGATGACAAAACAAAAAAAAAAAAAAAAACTGTCGCAGACACACACATTCTTGATGGGCAATACCATGGTACTGCTGTGGAGCGACGCTCGGTTTGACAAATACCGCTGGTATCTGCGGTACGGTACCGGTATGGAGGTCTATACCGTACCGAGAATTTCGGTACGTTCGGTATGGAGTTCTAAATCGTACCGAGAATTTCGGTACGTTCGGTCTGGAGTTCTATACCCTACCGAAAACTTCGGTACGTTCGGCACGATGTCCGTACCCTTACCGGCGGTATCGGTATGATACACCGTACCGATACCGAGAAGCTCGGTATGTTCGGTACGATGCCCATACCGGTACCGAGAATTTCGGTACGTTCGGTACCATGTCCATACCCTTACCGAGAATTTCGGTACGTTCGGTACCATGTCCATACCGGTACCGAGCGTACCCGTACCGTACCGAACACACCCTTGATATTTTCGGCTGTTTTTTTAAAGCAATATTTTTCAAAAAAAAAAAAAAAAAAACAACAAAAAAAAAAAAAAAAAAAAAAAAAAAAAACAAAAAAAAAAAAAAAAAGAAAAAAAAAGTTTCGGACTTCGCGTTTCCATTGGCATAGGTCTAACTCGTAGGAAGTTTTATCCTCAACGATCTTCAGGACAAGCCGTGGTCACAGGTGTCGTCCGTCCCTTCTCCCCCCCCCCGGTAGACACGTGCCTTCATCTTTTTTGTCTGTCCAGCATTCCCACTGCACATCGATTTTCATCGAATGTAGCTAACTCACGCTCTCGCGCTTTCCGCAAATCAATTTTTTAAGCCACGAAAAAGTCTCTACGAGCACGCACTCGGTGAGACTCGAACCCACGAGAATTGATCTTGATAGGCACGCGGACCACCTACCAAGCCACCGGGGACGCCTCTGCATATATATATATATATAATATTTTTAATACATAAATATCCCCCCACGCGCCATTTTCCGAACACTACAACATAATATTTTTTTTAAAAAAAAACGAAACCATACGTACAAAGCAAAAAAAGTGAGGCACGGTACGGTAGAGGGAGAGGCGTGCACCTAATAGCGTGTTCCGAGGCCCTACACTAATACGTAGTTATTCACCGAAAACACTATCCCCAAGAAAACCTGAAAGCGCAAAACTGACGGAAAATATAATGGTCTGCTGTAGGTACGTATCACAAAAAAAAATGGGACCAATGCCCCGACCAACGGTAAAGGTGGACCGTAGCTGGAACAAGTCCGGCGGGAAGGCCTCATAGCCTACACCTGGTACGTTTTTTCTAGTGGGTGAGCTCGCGCGAGTCCCGCACTCACCCGGAGGAGATTACTCTCTCTCGGGTGGCTGTCTCCACCGTACCTGCCCCTCTCGGGGGTGAGGTCAGGTCGGGTCAACGTGCCCAAGCGCCAGTGGTAACAGCAGCCTGCTCTGATGTTGCAACGGGAGCTATTTATGGGTTAAGTTGACACACGACACGAAATTTGAACGTGGAAGTGTGGTGAGCTTAAGCTTTGTTTTTTACCAATCCGCCGGAGGATAATTTTTTTTTTAAGGAAAAACAATGGTATTGCAGCGACAAGGCATGCCTCGTTGGTTGGTTCGTCCGCGCGCTGTCAGTGCCCTATTACGGGGGTCCACAGTTAATAGGACCTATGGTATACATTAACCCCCTATATATATTTACCTTTTCTACTAACAATATTTGGTCCTATTTAATATGGTCCCCCGTGATAGTTAAGGCATGTTTCTGGGAAAAAAAAAAAAAACGAAATCGTCTTGCCTCTCGTATCGCAGCAGTCGTCGAGTACAGGTACAACAAACTGACAATAAATGAAACAACATGCTATTGCGGTGTATACCTATTAATAGCAAACACAATACAACAATTTAACTGCGTAAACCAGGTATACGAATAAGAGGGAGGGAGGGAGGGAGAGAGAAAACAAAAACAAACAGCAAAAAAACAAGCCCAACGGCTCCACTTTTTCCGGCACCACCCAAATCCCCTCCCTCCCTCCCTCCCTCCCTCCCTCCCTCCCTCCCTCCCTTCCTTCCTTCCTCTTCCTTTCGTTATTTCGTGCGTGCGTTTGTTCGTTCTTTTCTTTGGTTCTTTCGATCGATCCACAATAGTGTTCAACATACATACTATACCTGCATTCGAGTCTTGACGAGCTCTAGGGGGCAGTACGCTATCGCCTCCAGCACACCGGTCCCGGCAGCCGCAGCAATAAACCGTCCGCTCAAGGGCTGCGCTTTGCGGGGAAACAAACACAGGGTGGGGGGTGGCATCGTACCAAAACAGTGTCCAGCGGCGACGGCGGTGGCGGCGGTGGTGGCGACAGCAGAGGGGGGAAATGGCGGGGGGGGGGGGGGGGGGGGGGGGGGGGGGGGGGGGGGGGGGGGGGGGGGGGGGGGTGACTCAGACGTGCAGGCGACTCAACGTTCGGCATTCGTTCGTGCCGGTCAAGGGAGTGTTCACTCGTGCTGGTCAAGGGAGTGTATACTCGCTGCTGCTGCTGCTGCTGCTGCTGCTGCTGCTGCTGCTGCTGCTGCTGCTGCTGTTCCTGCTGCTGCTGCTGCTGCTGTTGATACCGCCGCTACTGCTACTCTTGCAGCGGTTTGTTGTTGTTGTTGTTGCTGCTGCTGCTGCTTCTGCTGCTGCTGCTCCTGCTGCTGCTATTGCTTCGGCTACTGCTGGTGCTGCTACCCTACCCCACTCCACACCCTCATCCACCCACACCATCCCAAACCACCCCCTACCCACTCACCCACTCACCCACTCCCCCACTCCCCTACACGCACCCATCCACCCATCCACCCACCTACCCACCCACCCACCCACCCCCACCCCCACCTGTCGTGAATCCGCTTGGAACAGCTCCTTCAGAGTCCCATTGGCGCCGAACATTACCGAAGCAGCAATCATGCTAGCCACTAGCCGGGACGACATACCCCTGAAAACAGCATCGTCATTATCACCACCGTGGGCGTCAGAAGAAAAACGCCGATATGCGAGGAGGGGGGGGGGGGGGGGGAGAGGGGGGGGGGGGGAGGGAGGGAGGGAGGGATGGGGGGGCGGAGGGGGGGGGGGGGGGGGGAGGGGAGGGGAAGCTTCGTGGGTTATCGCTTCGGGGTGTGGGGATGACGGCCCGTGCACCAGAGTGAGGCTGTCGTCATGATCTGCAATGGTAAAGTAAGTGTCACATTCGACTATGATGCTGCGACTGTCAAGCCTCGCGAGGGGAGCAGCAGCAGCAGCAGCAGGCGCAACATCCAGCGAGACGGAGAGCAACAACAAAAACAACAATGCTAACACCGACAACACCAAACAACACCAAAGCAACAAGCCGGGGGCAAACGAACCGACCAACCAAGTCACCAACCGATCAACAAATCAACCAGAAAACCAACCAACGGAACAATCAACTAACCAACCGAACAATCAACCAACCAACCAACCAACCAACCAGCCAGCCAGCCAGCCGACCAACCATTCTACGAACCTGTACAGCGCAAGTGGCCCGTCTTCTCGAATCGCAACCGAGAAGAAGTCCATCACCCCCGCAGACCCCGGCTGGGTCTGCATCCTGGTTTTCACCGTGTCTAGCGGGTAGGAGGCTAAGCACTCGCCCAGCCCTCCCACGGTGCCTGCCCATCGTCCAATCAGCAGCAAAACCAAAAGCAATCGAGCGCGCGGGGGGGGGGGGGGGGGGGGGGGGGGGGGGGTGTACTCATTGTACTCATTATTATCATGCATGGCCGTAGTCGTATGACCATAGACCCTCGCATCCCTACAATGCCGGGACGGAGCGCGTCGGGTTTTCACCGACCAGGCAGACATTGCTTGCACCAAGCGCGAAGCGCCGTGAGGTGTTGGGGGGGGGGGGGGGGGGGGTCGGCTGGAAGTTATGAGGGACGTCGCACCCCAGGCAGCGGTGTGTTGCATTTGTGCTGTGTGCACACAATTACAATTCCCTATTTTCAGTTGAGAATGAGGAACATATACTATATGACGCTCCAGCTATCTTACCGCTTCTTGATCTGATCCAGGAGAGGAATCACGCCAGCCTTACCGTACCGTATCATATTGTATCGTCGTACCATACCGTACCGTATACCGTATACCGTACCATACCATCGTGTACTGTACCATACCGTTCCGCACCGCATCATACCTCTCCCGTCAGAATACCGTACCGACTGCACCAAACCGTACCGCATCATACCGCAGCGTGCTGCATTCATTGCACCGTATCGTACCGTCCCGTCCTGCATCATGCTGGTACTGTGCTTACTGTACCCCACCGTATATTACAAAACCGCACCGCGTCATACCGCACCGCACCACTGCCAACAATAGAGCAGCGGGCGGTGTTCCGCTGTAGAATACACTATTGCTGTGTACGCGTGTACGCCTTCTCTGCATATGAGCTGCGTATGAGGCGCACCCGGTCTGTCACGAGGGCAGACCCCTATTCGAGCGCAGACGGAAGCATCGAGCCGGCACCAGGGCACCGCAGAGTCGGCGCGAGACAAGAGACGATACCCACAAGCGCACGCAAACGTGTACGATGGTACACACCAGGCAGGTGCTACTACAGGTGGGCGTGTGCAGGGTGCAGGAGCGTCACACAGCTCCGTCGCGTCGCAGCCGAGAGGATTCCCAGTCTTGTTCGTGCGTGGTGTGCCGTGTTGTATCTACGTACTGCACACCAGATACAGCAATATTTTGAACAATGAGCTTGCCATTTACCTACCTAACCCTAACCCTCTCGCCTGAAACACTTTTGCAGCTACGAGTACGTACGATAAACAGCACACTTGCGGCTACCTCCGGCTTGAGGAGTTACAGAGCTATCTGTGTCTCCGTGTTGGCTGGTCGGTGTTACTCGCCCGCGAGTACTTGACTTGTCCGGCGGCTATTGATAGCTCATCTACTAATAGGAGGCACATACGCGTATCATACATCATACCCAGGACATTCTCGAACAAATTGCGACTACACCAGTCCCGCCGGGACACGGCGTGAGCACGGCCAAGGCCACTCCCGAGTCGGGGCAGCCGAGCAAGGCGAGGAACGTCGAGTTATATATGGACAGTTGGGGAAAAAAGGGTCTTCCGCTTATGTCTCTGCTACCAGCTACCGGTGAGGGAAGGCTCTTGTATACTATCAGTCCTACCAGTCGTACGTTGCACTGCTTCTCATCCACGGAAACGCCGAAAAAGCTTCACGTTGACTTTACGTCGACGGCTGTCGTTATACTACTTGTATCCCAATAACAAACGTGTGTGGTAACGGAAGGCTCGCTGATGTTGTTCTCTTCCGCTGCTTAACCGTCGCAACTGCCGCAGTTGCCTGCTCCTACCTGAGTGTATGCCGGTACCAGTGCATCTGCCACAGCTCCATTATTACACTACTAATATGTATCATGTGTGCCACTCTGTTCATGAAATATAAATATCTTTTGTACAGTAATATTGAATGAAACATGTACTTATATTTGGGAACGTAGTGGTATATGACAGCATGAAGGTCCAAGTCACACAAGTACGTTGATCGCACACGGATGAGACACGAGAGGCAGACCGAAAATGACCAAGGTTGTGTTCGGGAAGGTACGGGTATGCTCGGTACCGGTACGGACATCGTACCGAACGTACCGAACTTCTCGGTACCGGTATGGACATCGTACCGAAGGTACCGAACTTCTCGGTACCGGTACGGACATCGTACCGAACGTACCGAAATTCTCGGTACCGGTACGGATTATCGTACCGGCACCACCGGTACCGGTACGAATTTCGTACCGAACGTACCGAACTTCTCGGTACCGGTATAGACACCGTACCGAACGTACCGAGCTTCTCGGTATGGTACGGAAGCCCATACCGGTACCGGTACCGGTACCGGTGATACCGGCGGTGTGTGTGCGGAGCGTCTCTCATATTGCCCGTCCAAAATGTCAATTTCAAAATGCACGTGGAAAAACAAAATTGTTTGTATGTGTGCGTGCAACAATGAAACCATTGAATGAAACCAAACAAAAAAAAAATATTAATATTAATAACAATATTATAGAGTAAATCCGAGACTCTCCCCATTGAAAGTCGAACACAGGAGAGACCAGCAAAATTCAAATTCAAACAAAAACGACAACCGATTTCAATTTCCAAGGTTGTGTTCGAAAATTCAAGATACGAATTTTTGAATTTCAATTCCGAGCTACGAATTGTCCTGTTGCAAAATCAAAACAGGAACGGCCAACAAATCCTAAAACTTAAAACTACTCCTGAGTCCAACTGAAGTACAGGTGCAAGTACCGAACGGACCACTTGGAACTTGTGCACCCACGTGACTAGTAACCAGGAAAATGCCCAGATCATTCCGCCTAAGAATCCTATTCCTCCTCCATGCCAGCGGACATGCCATCGGCTGTCGGCGCCTCCGTGTCGTTGAGGAGGTCGAAGGTGCTTTCAGCCTCCAACAAGTCCTTGTCTTCCCCCGAAAAACGCCCGGGAAGACACGAGCGGATATTCTTCGGAGCGATCATGGGAATGGCACCGTACGCGGGGATGCTATCGAAGTTTGCTTTGAGGAACATCACTATCTCCACCCAGTACGTGTCCATGCGGCTCCGATTCGCGGTCAGGAGGTTACCGCAACCACTGAAATCGCGCTCGATTTGCACAGCAGAGGCCTGGTTCCCGAACACCTGCTGGGCGACAGGGGCCAGGGTGGGGAAGTGGTTCTTGCCTACCTTCCCGATCAGCCCGGTACCGGTATGCTCGGTACCGGTATACGATCGGTACCGATATGAACATCGTACCGAATGTACCGAACTTCTCGGTACCGGTATGGACATCGTACCGAACGTACCGAAGTCCTCGGTACCGGTATGGACATCGTACCGAACGTACCGAACTTCTCGGTACCGGTACGGATTATCGTACCGGTACCACCGGTACCGGTATGGACATCGTACCGAATGTACCGAAAACCTCGGTACCGGTACGGACATCGTACCGAAGGTACCGAAGTCCTCGGTACGGGTACGAACATCATACCGAACGTACCGATATTCTCGGTACCGGTATACCGGAGGTATACTACCGCTGGTACGCCTCGGGATGTACCTTACCGAACACAAGTCCTTCAAATACGTACACAAGTTGAACAGCCCAGGTGTGTGGATTCTGGCTACTGGCCACGTACAGGCTACAGGCTACTAGGTGTGTACTCGGGGATGAAAATCAACTCATGATCACGTGTCGATTTCGATGATTTCGGGTGATTCATTTCAAGCACTGCTGTTATGTGATATATATATATTGTTGATTGTGGATTACCAGGTATATATTAACTACCAGGCAACCATGATTAGTTGAATGTTGAACTTAACCATGATTAGCTGAGTATTTTGAAGAAAAAGGAGGCGTTTCGTGACGTAACCGCAAACAAAATGTGCCTGCGGCGCAATCAAAAGGGATATGTCACAAGCAGCTTCCTCGAAGTTGAATTTATCGTTACAAAGGCACGCATTTGTCTGCGCGGGGAGAGGGTGGGATGTATCATTTTTCTTCATCAAGGCATGGAGCATGGAAGCACAAACTATGAAGCTACTTCTTGCAGCGCAGTTAAGGATACAGTAGTATCGTATATCTATCATGCACGCGATTCGTGCTATCGTAAGCACGCGAAAGGTGGCAAAACATATCGGGGTATTTAGATGCTAAGGGGTGCTTTTAACTTTTTTTTTCTCTTCTTTTTCGTTTCGCGGAAAATGCACGGAAACGGGAAGAAAAAGGCGGTGGGTCGTGTTATCTTAGAGCCCATCTTAACGGGGAACGCTAAATTTTGTTATTTTGCAATAATTTTTCAATTTCAATGAATTTTAATTTGATCCCGAAAAAAAAAACGTGTTTGTATCTTACCGGGAAACGGCGTACTCATTGTCAAACGAAAAGGAATTCGGAACAACCTGAAATAACGGACCGCGTCACACAACGCCCAGCCGACAAACAGCGACGAGCGTAGACGAGAGCGAAGATTTGCGTTGTGGCGTGCGCGCTACCGCCAGCTTCTTTTTCTTTTTGGTGGCACTGGATGGGAAGCTATCACTCTCAGGGTGTCTTGGGTGGGCGGAGGGAGCTCTCAAGCGCCACGTGCGGAACAACAGCGGTGATGCAGCTATAGAGGTCTCGAGCGTATCCTCTGTTTTTTTTGCTCGTTTGCTCGGTTTCCGTGATGGTTGGCCGATCGAGCAGGCCGAAAAGTTGGGTTTGCGGCCGCCATGATCTCTTTTGAGGCACCACCGCCGAGGTACGATGTGCTATGGTCTGTGGCCGTGGGCGCGGCTGTTGCTCCGGTCGCCTGTCGTTGAGGTTCGCGTTTTATCGCCTCGATCGTGGTCACCGAAGCGGCCAAGAATCACCCCAGACTCCACCGGGGGTGTTGACCCACCATGAATATGCTACATCGAGGCTGATCAATTCCCAACTTCCAAATAGAAATTAGAAAAATCACACGAAAAAAGTCCCAAAAGACTTCTCACTCAAATTGTTTTTTTTTTAATTTGCCTTGAGAATGGCTGCTTGGTGATTCACTCTTCGGCCAATCAGATGCAAATTAAATTAGAAAAAAAAAATCAAATCAAATTGGAAAAACCAAAAGTCCTCGATAAGATGGGCCCTCATGTTTCATGAGGTTGCAACGCTCGTCCATCTCATCGAATCGTCAAACCAGCGGCGGGTGCGCAAGCCGTCCGCTTGACCGGTCAGCTAGAGGCGCGACCGTACCTCGCCGTGCGTCGCGAGCGTAGCGTAAATCATCTTCTGGAGCGACAAAGCCCTCCACGACATGAAAGTAGTTGGCAATTTCGTGTGGACCTCGGCTATGTTTATGAGTCGGCTCTTTCGACTGGATGAATAGAGCTCTCGTTGTGTACGGCGCTTTCTGCGACCAGCCACGACCTGGGAATGACCCTGGGGATGACCGTGATCTATCCTGTACAATGCCCAGCGGCGACACGGCGCACACGGCTCACACCGTGCGCCTGCCCGATGTTCTGCGACGATGCGGGACTTTCTCGACGAGACGGGAATTAATTCTTCAGGTATATTTTGAGGTCCCCTTACAATCTGTGAGCTCGGATCTTTAGGTTGGTAGGCTATTCAGGTATTTCGGTTCATGTTGGGATCAAGGTACGGGCGACGACCCAACCCAACCCCTGACCCTAACCCTAACCCTAACCTGTGACCCGAAACCGCAGCCAAAACGGGCCAAAACTGGCCATGCATCTAACCAGGAAATTCTCAATTGCGGACGACGATTCCGAAGTGCAGACCGCGCTACACAGTTTTCAAAGTTAAAAACACGACTAAAGATCCTAGCTCACAGACTGCAAAACTTACTCTATATTTTTGCCGGGGCTGAAAAAATTCCGCGCAACGCGAAAAAAAAAGCTGAGATTCGGGAATTTTCCTCGAAACGCGAAAAAAACGTCCGGATAACCAACGACCCGAAGACCAACTATCATGGGAAATTATTTCTGGGCTCCAGGAACTGATTTAGGCCAAGCATCCGCGTTTTACTCGGCGGAGCAACCAAAAACATCGGTATACTCTTGAAAATGCTCCCCGGAGTTTCCCGAGAGCTTTCTGGAACAGTTTCCCGTTTCTCCAGGGTCTTCGTTTAATTTTGGGAGCAGCCAATCAGCTTGTTCTGGAGGGTAAAAAATAAGGCCTGCCCAGGGTTATTTTGCCGAAAACCCGCGATTTACTCCACGGGACTGTCAAAAACAAGGGTAAACTCCTAACGATGCCCCCCTTAGTTTCCCGAGAGCTTTCTTGAGCAGTTTTCCGCTTCTCCGGGGCCGTACTGTAGTTTTACTGTTCGTCCATACTGGCAGTTCTGAGGACGTCATGATTTCTCATCAAAAATCTTCAAATATCCATTATTTACTGCCCCAATTCTGACAACCTTGTTTTCGACCCTCCAGAGAAAACTGATTGGCTACTCCAAAAATCAAACTAGGACTCTGGAGAAACGGGAAGCCATTCAAGAAAGTTCTCGGAAAACTTCGGGGAGCATTCGGAGGAGTCTACCCCGCCGAGTAGAACGCGTACATTCGGCCTGAAGCCCAGAAACATTATCCCATTACAGCAGTACTGTAGTATTGTTTCTAAGTAGGGCATTCATGATTCCGACACCTTGCATTACTATGTTGTTGTTGTTGTTGTTGTTGTTGTCGCACGTACTCTCGTCGCATTGTACGGTACGCTACACTCGACTATAAGCATAGCCTGGGGGGGGGGGGACTCCGTGCATGGGCGAAACAAGGTGGTTCCATTTGCGCAGCTGGCACCGGAATCTGTGAAATAAACGGTGCAGTGGAAAAACATCAATAAAATCATGTTCTTTTTTTAGACACATTATTGTCGGATGGCAAGGTAATATGCTTCACGACTTGTACGTATAGTACCTGCCTACCCCACTATTAATACGTATCGGCCTTCATTGTCTGGTGTACACCGCGCGATTTCCAGTTTCCCGAGGGATATTCACCCTCAACACTTGTACGTACCACGGATAGACGACTGCCCCTCCTGCTAACAGCAGTCGCAGTTCAATTCAAGCACACCAAAAGCAAAGCTTGGAAGGTCTCGCGGATTGACCCGCCTCTAGCTGCCGAGCCACAACTGCAGCAAGCACCGTTCGCGGCAGACACCGGCAGAAAACATAGACGTGGGGGACGCCCTTCCTTCCGCAGCACGCGCGAGACAGGCTGCCTTCACTATCGCTTGTGCTCCACGCACAAAGACACGGACAGGCTGCAACATGGCGATTTCAGTCGATTTAAAACCTAGCCAAGCAGCAAAAGCCAGGCCAATTATGTCCAGAAAAATGATCATCAGCGCTTGCTGTATCAGACGCCGCAAGCTGACGATCAAGACGGGCACTGTCAGCCAGCACCGACTGCGTTACGTAGCAACAGCGGAGAGGAAGACAGAGCAAAATGGACTGCTTTTGAGCTGGTTGCTGACTGGATGCTTGCAACTACAGCAGTGTTCGGGATATTTTAGAATCGTTCACCTGCCACAAACAGCTTTCCGACGTGCACGAAGAACTCCCCCGGCTCCCTGCCAGCCTCTCTCTCGACGCTACAAACCCCCAACATCTTCCGGCGGGAGGTACGGCTCGCTCATGTCATAGCCTATGGCTAGCACACATCGTAATTTTGAAAGTCTGATTGTTGCGTTTATTGCTGTGTAAACATGCCAACCCATATTGTCGAACTCCTGCCATCACTAGCCCTCTTCTCTCGACCAAACTGCAAAGTCAGACCCCGGACTCGAGAACACACAGCAAAAAAAACCAAGCACCTGCCTTTAGGAAGAAAACTTCGGAAGGACCGAGAGGAATGGCTGCTGAGGAGGCCACCCAAGGGTTGGAGTGCTTCCCTTCAAAGGTGAATCGGCGTGCAGCTTCCCTTTTGCTTTTGGGGCGCTCGGCGCTGCCCTCTCCTCCGAAACAGCCTTTTTTTGTATTTTTGTTTGTTTTTGTTTGCGATCTGCACTCGCTCCCACTTACTGTACTTGCAAAATGCATCATGCCATCTCAAGGACGGGAAGGGGAGGGGGGGCGATGTTGATTCACCCAGAGATCGCCCTCCCTCTACACCCCTCTGCAGATCGTCCGCGGAGGATACATCAGGTGTAGACTTTTAGTAGTTATGGATCGGGCCATGAACGAAGGCAAGGAGAAGGACGAGTTGCAAGGTACTTTCCACCAATCCCGTTCTACGTTTTCGTTTCTTGGCCTGCCCAGCAAATAGTTGATGAATTATCACAGCAGACTGCTCGCGTAAATAGCGCAAAGCGCCGTTGGCGGGCTTCTATCTATTAAATATAGCCGGAGGCTCGGTGTTGCTTGAAACTTGAAACCGGGGGGGGGTGGCTGCGCTGCTGCTCTGTAGGCTCTAGATGTTCTCAGCTGACAACATCGGGGTGCCCTGCGTAGCCAGAAGCGACGATAAATTGCACGCTTGTGGGGTATATAGCAGTACTAACGATGTACCCTCGAGTTAGATAACTCGTAGCGCCGGGTACGTACTCTGTACAAAATCTGTCTCCTCGGCTCGATGCGCACGCGCGAGGTGAAGAACCGTCGTGGCATTTTGGCATTTGTACTCGTACTGACTTGTGCAGAGTGTCCCACGCCGCCTTTGATTGCCAACGGCTACTGCTGTTGCTGCTGCTGCTGCTGCTGCTGCTATCGTACGAGGTAGTAGGTGGCAGAGTGTAGTAGTACTCTACGGTGCGCTGCGCTGCTTTGAGGTGTTAATTTTTGTTTTACGCGATGCGATGCGGTAATATACGGCGGTGCATACACTTTTTTGAGAATCCTGCGGTGCGACGCGGTGCGGGTTAGTCAAACGCGAAATCGTATACGGTGTGGTTCGGTAAAACCGCACTGCGCCGTAAGAAAGAACCGCATCGTGAAAAACTTTGGTGTTTACTGTCAGCAGATACCAGGTACCTGGTATCATATACCAGGTACGGTACACGGCGGTATAGAGCAGAACGGGGGCTGTACTCGTGTTGTTGTTGTTGTTGTTGTTGTTGTTGTTTTCTTCACATTAAACCGTTCTTTCTACCCGTCGACATCCAGCACAACCAGTGTCATTGCCGATTCTTCAATCCTAGAGAGATACAAGTTCTGTGGTCACAAAGCTACGCCACAGAGATACTACGTTGCCACGTATGCAATGCAATGCCATGTCATCATACTGTTGCGTACGACAGGCACGACATACCCATTCCATGACCTAGAGAAACAAATTCGAAACAAAGAGAAATTGTGCCAGGTACTGGGTGTATTAATCACGTTTTGTTACGTGCCGCTGCCCTGTCGGTCGTTGTTATCTTACTATGTATTAATAATACTAACAGCAAGAGGACGGCCTCAGGTGCCGCTGCAGCGATGATGCGCGTACTCGTTGCTATGAGACCCCTGGTGCATGTTATTAGCACCTGCAGGGTGCAGACGCTCGAGCCGTGTGTCGGTACAGCAGCAGAGCCTACCGCTATTCGTACCAGGTATACACGTACCTGCACGAGGCGTACGGGATACTGGTACCAGGTATTCTTATTCAACGGGGGTACGTGTCACACGTGACGCCCGGCGTGTATTATAGTGACCTTGAGTTGATCTGCTGCGGCGGGCGGCGGGTGACCACTGCTGCTGCTACGATGTGCATGGAGACAAGTTTTAATAGTAACAAAAAATTAGGGCAGTTTCAGGATTTACTTTTGCCACGTATTGCCGGTATACCCTGGGTCATGTACGTAGTATGATATGTATCACATGATTCCTATGAATATATTAATATCATACGTCCAACTGGCACCGGGTATACAAATACAACTGGTACCGGGTACCAGGTATACGTTTAACCCTCTTGTGGCACCTGTCATTGTCATCGCATGATTGTCGCTCGAGTACTCGTACCGTGCAACACGTGTGGTAGGTGGTAAGATAAACACGCCCCCTTGGGCGAATTTCCGAACTGGTTTTGTCGACAACGGGTAGAGTGTAAACGCCGAGCGACGCGTCTGTGGGAAGGTCTCAACGAGATCCACAGCAGTACTTGCCCAAGGCCACCACTTTCGGCGTATGTATGTGTGTGTGTGTGTTCTTCACATTAAACCGTTCTTCTACTCGTCGACATCCAGCAAGCCCAGTGTCCGTGCTGATTTTTCACCCTAGAAAGATACGAGCTCTGTGGTCACAGACTACGACACAGAGATAACACACCGTAATGCATTAATAGCCTACGCAATACCATGCCTTCGCACTAGGTGCGGCCGACACAACATACATACATACGTCAGCAACCAAAAATACACCATACAGAAAGAGAAGCAACGAAGAAACCAAACCGAAAAAGAAAAAGAAAAGGAGAAGAATCCCAAATAAATAAATAAAATGGGAAGCCAAAGCTCAGACACATACTTACCCCGAGCATGAGCCAAAAGGGACGTGCAAGGGGGAAGAAACGAGAAGGAAAAAGGGAACTACGCATCCCGGTGAACACTTAACTAAGTAAAAAGAGAACTAATGAGTGGGCCAAAATACGCTCGTCACCCACCCACTATGTAGTACTTCTTTCCTAAGGATAAGAAGGGGAAAATATAGGAAAAAGTTAAGTCATGGAAAAAAAAATCAAAGCACCAAGCCAATACATACCGACCGGCCGCAGCAGTTGGCGGTACGAGTAGCAAAGAAAAGTCCAACCTATTAGTCGGCCTGGTACCTTGCTGCCCTATCTGCGGTCTCTGTGCTACTCTCTTCTACCCGCGGTTTCCCTTCTACTCCTCCTGTTCCCCCCCCTGCCCCCATACACTTGTACGGTGTTCCTTCTACACCTCCTGCTGTTACCCCTCCCCCCCCATTCCCTCTAACACTACCCGCAGCGGATGCACGGCGCTGTCTACTCAGCGTTGCCTCAGCCTCGTGCCACCTGCCCATGAACTGTATGTATGTATGTATGTATGTATCTATGTAAATATGTAAATATTATGTGTGTATATATGTATGCACCGCCCGTGCTTTCGAGAAATCGGGCTTGAAAATCGTTCCTGGGGGGTGTACTATCGTGCGTCCTGGTATGATGTCGAATCGTAGCAGGACAGCAACCGGTGGGGTGTGAAGACTTTGTGAAATTGCTCGTGTCATTGTCGTCAGCACTGAGTAGTACCGCAGTAGTTGTTACTGCTTGTAGCATCAACATTACGTACTGGGTACTATCAATACCCTACTCGTGCAGCCTTGAGCAGGCTTCGGCGGTACGTAGTATTTTCTCTTTTCATTTTTTGGAGCAGAGTATGGTGCCAACAGCCAACAGACAGCGAGCACTCTATATATGGTGCCAACAGCCAACATCGATCAACCAGGTACCAGGTCACTTCTGCACCACGACAGCAGTACGGCTGGCTGGCACAAGGGCTGCAGCTGCAAGCGGTTGGTTGTGTTTTTACCTGGTATAGTATGGAATAGCAGTATTCGTATGATACATGTAACACGTGCCGTCTCTGGTGCAGCCGACCAGGTGCCAGGATTTCACTGTCTTACCTGATACCTGATACCTGTTGATGGTACTCCGATGTATCGCATCGTGTACCTCTGAGGCTGAAAATCCTTCGCCAAAAAAAAAAAAACGAGTACGGCACACCTGGCGCAGTCGGGGTCGGTCGGCGAGGACGATGAAGCAGATCTACCATCACGGGGGGCCATAGTAAATAGGGCCCAATATTGTTAGTAAGAATAGGTAATTACATAGGTTTTTCTGTGTACCATAGGTCCTACTAACTATGGCCCCCCGTAATATATACAGATAACCAAGAGGCGGGCCTCACCGCGAAGGAAACACGGGGAAAAAAAACTCGAAACTACTGGCACGAAATGATGTACGTCTGAGAAAGGGTAGGGAACCACCCCTCGCGGTAAACGACCAACAACACGGCAGTACGAGCGCAACAATAGTAGTTTAAGAATCTCCCATTTGGGCTACAGCTCGCGGCGTGTTACTGTTAACGTGTCAACGTTGAGCGTAGGTTTCTTGAACGCTTGTGTAGACCTGGTTGGCTCTAGGGTGGCGTTCCTCGCTGAGCACAAATGCTTATTAGCTACAATTTTTTTACTTTTCGGAGTATTTCAGCCCGAGTTTCTTTTCACTATTAATATCAAATTATGAACATATGTCGCGTACGTCGTACTATTATACTACTCTGTACGTATCGTAAATGTGTTTATGCCAAGCAAGTCCAACTGGCCCACCGGTATAAGCTGTATAAAAGCATTCGTGCAACACCAACGTTCTTTACGTACACGAGCCTGGTTTCTCCTCTGTCGTTGGCGGCAAGTTATGAGACAGCCTGCAGCAGGAAATATCGGGCTCGTATGCACGTTGTGAATCGAAAGATTCTCTTCATCCAAACTCGAAGCCTTTGTAACAGCTTTTGGGTAGAGAGCGCCGTGCACATGGAACCTGCGGCGAAAACGACCGTCAGCGGTTCTTGAAAAAAACTTTTTTTTTTTTTTTGCGTCACACAAAGATTCAGACGACGGGAAGCATGATGGGAAATGAGAAGAGGGAGGAGGGGGTCACTTCATGAGGTCGCGACGATGAAAAGTAAAAATCGGACACATGTCGGGGCCTGACATCTAATCTCGGTTGGCTGGCTTGGCCACCCAACAGAGCATTGCGGGGGAACCTGGTAATGATCAGAAACCAGAACCAAATATGTGGCATATATGCGGCTCAACCTATTCCAAATGCGGAACAACCTTAGCCAATCAGTTTCAACACATGTAGATAATCTGTTAAAAGCGTAATACAATATAATATCTGCCAATCTGACAATATGGTGTGTAAACATGAGGGTGCAGAGTGTACAAGGTTTTTGGATCCATCTCGGGTTCTGATTCCTGTGCTCTTCCGCAGCTAGTTATTGATGGCCGTGAAATCCAGGCAACTCACTGACCAACTGTACGCAGTATTGTTGGTAGCAATAGTAGGGGGAGAGATTCACGAGCGTGCCCTGGTGCTGGGGGCTGGTACCATGAAAGGCCCGCACGTGGCAGCAGAAGTAATGGTAGTACTAATATTAGTAGTACTAATATTAGTAGTAGTAGTAGTAGTAGTAGTAGTAGTAGTAGTAGTAGTAGTAGTAGTAGTAGTAGTAGTAGTAGTAGTAGTAGTAGTAGTAGTAGTAGTAGCCGTGGTAGTAGTAGTAGTAATATTAGTAGTAGTAGTAGTAGCAGTAGTAGTAGTAGCAGTAGTAGTAGTAGTAGCAGTAGCAGTAGTAGTAGTAGTAGTTAGTAGTAGTAGTAGCAGTAGTAGCAGCAGCAGCAGTAGTAGTAGTAGTAGTAGTAGTAGCCGTGGTAGTAGTAGTAGTAGTAGTAGTAGTAGTAGTAGTAGTAGTAGTAGTAGTAGTAGTAGTAGTAGTAGTAGTAGTAGTAGTAGTAGTAGTAGTAGTAGTAGTAGTAGCAGCAGCAGCAGCACTATAGTAGTAGTAGCACTATAGTAGTAGTAGCAATAATAGCAGTAGTAGCAGCAATAATGGCAGTAGTAGTATTAATAGCAGTAGCAGTATTTAATAGTACAGCAGTAGTCTTAACATTTTATGGAACGACCTCGGCATGAACAATTTTGTCAGGGTTTGGTCTCGCAATGGGCCAACGGTGGATGTTTTTTTCGCTGGGCTTGCCACGCTTTTTCTGGACACCAACTTTGGTTTCGCACCGAGCGGTGGGTACCAAACGAACATGAAGATGGAAGCTAGGGGCAGAGTCAGTGGGCTTCGCTACGAAGAAACAACGATAGTTGGTGCACAATGCGCAGCTTAGTATTTCGGAGGACCATAGTAAATAGGACCTACGGTACACAGAAAACCTATATATTTACTTATTTTTACTCACAATATTTGGTCCCATTTACTATGGTCCCCCGTAATATTTTATAAATTTTGAAATACGTCAGCTGTGAGTTCGACTGATTAAATAGTTGATACTCAACTTTGCAAGCTGCGTAATACGCCTCGTCCATATTCCATTTTTACCGAATTTTACAATTGTTGTGATAAACCGAGCGCGCGTATTCTATATGTGATTCCTTGTCAAAGATATAGGCCAGCGGCTCCCCTGGATGCTGCCCGGGTCAACAGGACAATTTTAACTAATCATTCTGCGCACTGATACTATATTACCCGAACAAGGGATATTGATATTATAGTAATGCGTCGACAGTAGACGTTACAATCAACTCCAGGCGTACAGCAGTGTCCAGTTGGAGACCTTCCACGGTAGCAGCACCGACAGGAACAACAAAAATACTAACACCACCACCACCACCAGCAGCAGCACCATCAGCAAATATGACGAAAGCGACGCAATAACGCCTCCTTAATTAACCCGGTCGAGGTATTCCCCGTACTCTGTCAGGACTGCTGTACCACTTAATGGCGCTCCCAGGGTAACTGGACACTTGAAATATCGTCCGGCACACTCATGCCACGCGCGCTCGCGACGGCGGTGTCGTTCTGCTTTGCAGGTTTTGGACTTCAAGCTTGAGGATGGAGCGGAGCCAAGCGAGGTGAGCACTCTTGAGAGGGAGGCGGTGCCGACGGGGGGGGGGTGGGGGGTCGCATTTTTTTTTTTTTTTTTTTTTGAAGATGTAGGAGAACCCTGCGAATTCGTCGTATGCGCTTCCTCGTCAAGCCTGTTGTTGTTGTGGTTGTATGGTGTTTGGTTGTTGTTGTTGTTGTTGTTGTTGTTGTTGTCGTTGTTGTTGTTGTTGTTGTTGTTGTTGTTGTTGTTGTTGTTGTTGTTGTTGTGTGTTGTTGTTGTATGTTGTTGTGTGTTGCTGTTGTTGCTGCCGTTGCTGCTTTTTGTGCTGTTTCCGGTAGAAGCATATTTTGGTTACGTTGGTGTGTTCTGAGAACCGTCTGCGTTCTGGCGAATACAAGTAACTGCTGGTATGTTTTTCGTGATCCATGCGTCTGACGTTACCCGTTTTTTGTCTTTGGTCCCGTCATGATAAGAAAGCTAACCCCTCCTCCCTCCCCCTCGCCTTCCCCCCCCCCCTCCCTCCCATACCCTCCCCGAACAACTACGACGACGGCAACGATAACGTCAACAGTGCGTCTTGCACCTCTCAAACAAGGGAAGCGCCCACGTAGCGTTCAAGGTCAAGACAACCAAGCCGAAGCGGTAAGCGTGCTGCGGTGGTGATCCTGTCGTTCTGCTCTGTACTGTTGTTGTGGTCCTGGCGGGATACTGTCGTGGGTCGTGTTGTGAGACTGTCGTGATCCTGTCGTGATCCTTTCGTGGTCCCGTCGTGAGGTAAGCCGGTGCTGCTTTCTCTCGTGGTCTCGTCGGTGTTCCTGTCGTGATGCTGTCGCGGCGCTGTCGTGACGCTGCCGAATATGCTGTCGTGCTCCTGTCTTATGATGCTATCCTGATCCTGTCGTGATGCGTCGTGGAGCTGTCGTGATGCTGTCGTGGTCCTGACGTGATGCCCTTTGCGGATGCTTGCCGTGTCCGTGTCGTGACGTGCCGCCATGGGTTGACCAAGGCCCCCCGCGTGTGCCCCTCGCCACGACGACGCCAACCCTCTTGGGTTGTTTTTTTTGCCCTGCCTCTCGCGTCGCCTTGTGTTTCTTGTCCTGCCTCGCATTGTCTTGTCTTGCCTTGTCTTGTCTTGTCTTGCCTTGCCTTGCCTTGTCTTGCCTTGCCTTGCCTTGTCTTGCCTTGTCTTGTCTTGTCTTGTCTTGCCTTGTCTTGCCTTGCCTTGTCTTGCCTTGTCTTGTCTTGTCTTGTCTTGTCTTGCCTTGACTTGTCTTGTCTTGCCTCGCCTTGCCTTGCCGTAAAACGTTTTTTTCAATCGCTTTTGCAATCGCTTTTTCAGTTTTTTTTTTTTTCACCTCGAGTTTTCCTGTTGTTTCTTGTATCCTTGTTGTTGCAGGTACTTGGTACGTCCAAACCAGGGGGTAGTGGCTCCTTCGGGAAACTTGCCCGTGTCCATCGTTCTCCTCGCGGAAGACAAAACGTGAGAAATTTCTGCAGAAATTTCTGGTTGGGGCCACATGAACGACAATAACGCCTCTATGAGGAGACCTTACACCACTAAACACTGTGGAGATTAGGGGGGGTGTAGGTGGTGGGGCGGGGGGGGTAGGAGTCGGGGGGGGCGTATCAATATGTTCTTGTGCACTGCACTCGACAGGACCATGCGCCTCCCGAAGATTTTTTTTTTTGTTGTGTGTCTTGTGCCAGAGCCTATATACCATCGGTGATGTGGAGCGTGTCCAGTGACGGACACCGGTGGCTTTCGATGTGGTGTTGTGTGATGTTGCTGTTGCTGCTGGATTGATGTTGCACACCAAGCGTGGTTTCGGCGTACTGTGATGTTGCAAGATGTGTGCTATGTTGTGATGATGCTGTGCTTCGGTACGGCGTTCTGTGGTGTAGCATACTGCTGCGGTAGGGAGGGCTGGGTTCCGATACGCGGCGCTGCTGTGCAGCAATGCGATGTGATTCGGTGCGAATCGATGCGGCATGCTGTGATGTTGAACGTGACACGCTGTACTGATAGGTGGGTGCAAGTCTGCGCGTGTCGCGCGAGCCCCACCCGGCCCTCCGCCCCTTTGAAAATCACGCCTCTTACTCTATTGGCGGGAAAACCCGTCCGCCCCTCCTCACACCTCCCGCTTCACACCTCCGTTCCTCCCGCGGCGTTCTGTCCCATATTTTTGTTTTTTGCTTTTTTTTTTTTTTTACGTTTTCACCTTCGGTGTTTCAGGAAGCTGTTACAAGAGTTGAGGCTGAACGGCGAATGCAGCGAGAGCAACAAGTTCATGGTGCAGGCACTCGTTCTGGATGAGGCGGATAACCACAACACAGCGGTCGCCGTGGTGAGCTTTCGCATCGCTTGGTTTGGTTTTTGGTTTAGGTTGGTTTGGGCTGGTTTGACTTTGGTTCGGTTTGTACTTGTATTTTTTTTTTTTTAATCCTCCGGCGGATTGGTAAAAATAAAGCTCAATCTCACCACACTTCCACGTTCCAATTTGGTGTCGTGTGTCAATTTAGCCCATAGCTTCCCGTTGCAACATCAGAACAGGCTGCTGTTACCCCTGGAGTTTGGGCACGTTGACCCGCCCTGACCCCCGAGAGGAGCAGGTGCGGTGGAGATAGCCACCCGGGAGAGTAATCTTGTTTGGTTTTGGTTTTGGTTTCATTTCATTTTTTGCTTTTTGTTTTGACTGGATTGGTTAGGGGGTTGCTTTCGTTCGGTTCGGTTCGGTTCGGTTCGGTTCGGTTCGGCTCGGTTCGGCTCGGTAGTATTATTTAACTAGAAGCAGCAGTAGCAGCAGTAGTGGTAGTGGTGATGGTACAATAATAGCAGGGGTAGGGCATTTAGTAACGGTAAACCTGCGCCGCTCGATGAAGGAGGTAGGCACCGTGAAGCCCTCTGAGCAATCAAGCTATACATACGACAAGAACCGGGCGGGGGGAGGCTCCTGTTAAACACGTCGAGCGCAAACACACCTCCCTCCCCACAGCTATTGTACACTAAAACTGGCATACCATGGTAATGGTGTCTGGCCTGCGTTTTTTTTTTTTCCCACGGCACGCTCTACAGCAGTACGATACGCATTGTATCATAGCCACATACTTTTAAGTTCTGCAAAGCGCAGTAAATTGTTATTTTTGCCCGCTGGGTATCTGGCGCCGTGTTCGACAAAAGCGTCTGGACGTCACACTCTTCAGAAAAAAACTGAAAAAACTGACACCAGGTACTACGCATGGTTGTCGGTCCATCATATCATCACCCGTCTGCTACTAGTGTTGCTCGCTGTTTCCAATTACTTCCCCCCCGCCCGCCCAATGGGGTGGTGCACTTCTACTCTACGTTAAGGGTTAACCTGACCTTTTCAGAACCGCGGTCTCGTTTTGGAGACGAACCGCTCGAGTTCTGACTAGTTTGTCCCCGGAGCGGGACTGCTAACAGGGTTAATCAAGTTTGCTTGGTCCACACCGCTGCTGCTGGTGCTGCTGGTGCTGGTGCTGCTGCTGCTGCTGTTGGTGGTGTCCAAGCGGTGTCTCGCGCGATGCCCTTTTTTTTAACTTGTGTTTCGTTTTTTTTTTTTTCGTTTTTGTGCTCGTGTTGTTTTCTGCCGGGGTTTCGACGCGGTGGCGATGAATCGGGGGGGGGGGGGGGGGGGGGGGGGGGGGGGGGGGGGGGGGGGGGGGGGGGGGGGGGGGCAGGAGGGGGGGGGCAGCCTAATGAGCTGTGGGAAGCGGAGAAGTCGAGGGTGCAGCGCAAGAAGCTTATCGTCTGCTTTTCGTTTCCAAGGGGGGTGCCTTCGTCACCAGCCAACGTAACCCTCAAGCAGGTGGGGTTGGGAGGGGAGGAGGGGGGACAAGAGGGGAGGGGAGGGGAGGGAGGAGGGAGCGAAGGGGAGAGGGAGCTGAGGGGAGGTGTTGCTGTTGTTGGTGTTGTTGGTGTTGGTGGTGTTGGTGTTGCTGCTGATGGTGCTGCCGTTGTGATTGTTGTTGTTGTTGCTCTGCTACTCGTGTTGTTTGTTGTTGGTCCTGATGCTGCGGTTGTTTTTGTTGGTGGTGGTGGTGGTGGTGGTATTGGTGGTGTTGTTGTTGCTGCTGTTGGTCGATGCGTATGTTCCTGCTGCTGCTGCTGCTGCTGCTGCTGCTGTTTATGTTTGATGCCGCTGCTGTATATGCTGTTGCCTCTCGATGTTGAACCCTCAGACGTCGAACGGGATCAAAGATGCCCTCGGCGACGGCCCCCGGTCAAGGTTTGGGACCGGGGGAGAAGACGGCTTGCGCGGCGATGGGGGACGACGATGATATGTAAGAGACGAAAATATAGACGGAGGGAGGGAGGGAAAGAGGAAGGAAGGGGCGGGGGGGGGGGTGAGAGGGAGGACTGAAGGGAGGGAGGAAGAGGGTCGGGGGGGGCAGAGAGAGGAAGGACTGAAGGGGTGGACGAACGGAGAGAGGGAGGGGTGAAGGGAGAGGGAGGGAGGGGCGACGGCACGAGGCGTCTGTCTCGTCCTCCTTCCAATTGAAGGCACCGAAATGTAATAAAGTTGCACACATAAATCTGGGGTGGGTGGGAGGGCGGGAAGGATGAAGAAATGGAGAGATAGAAGAAGACAGGGAGGGAGGGAGGGTGTGAGGGATGGAAGGGGGCGTGTTTGCCTTTTCCTTCGAATTGAACAAACCGACAAGTAGACGATCGGGGCGTAAATGTACTTCTATGGAAAGGTGGGAGGGAGGGAGGGAGGGGGGAGGAGGAGGGGAGGAGGCGGGGGGGGGGGGGGGCAGGGCCCGTATGAGAGGTCTTCTTTTTCACGCGAATCATGAACCGAAAATATGATGCATCATGCGTGCGCCGCAGACTGGCGTCACTTTTGCTGCTGCTGCTACTGCTACTGCTGCTGTTCCTGCTGCTGCTGCTGCTTCTGCTGCTGCTGCTGCTCCTGCTGCTGCTGCTGCTGTAATTGTCCCTCCACCGTGCCGCTGTCTCACTCTTTGAGAAACGTGTTTTTGCTTGCCTGTATTCTCGTCTCATCGCTGTGACACCTGCCCGCAGGACGCAAGACCAAATGTGGGCGCAGGCGAAGGCCCTACGGGGGAAGTATGACGACCTCGTGTCCTTTACAATCAACCTCACGGCAGAGAAAGGTTCGGAGATTATTGTCCTTGGGTGTTTTAGTGTTTGTTTAGCAGCGAGAGCTATGGTATGCTGATCGAAATCCTGAACTCTCCGCGTTTTTGTTTTACTCTAGTTTTTTAGCCAGCAACGGGTGAGGTCGAAGAACTGATACGAAGCTCATTGCCTTGTACGATGTACGGTAGTATATGGTAATGATTGTATTACAGGGGTATATAGTTAATAGGACCTATGGTGTACATAAAAACCTATATATTTACCTATTTTTACTAACAAAATTGGTCCCGTTAACTATGGACCCCCGTAATAGTAGTAGTAGTAGTAGTCGTAATAGTAGTAGTAGTACGAATAGTAGCAGTAGTAGTAGTAGTAGTAGTAGTAGCAGTAGTAGTAGTAGTGGTAGTAGTAGTAGTAGAGTAGTAGTAAAAACCTATATATTTACCTATTTTTACTAACAAAATTGGTCCCGTTAACTATGGACCCCCGTAATAGTAGTAGTAGTAGTAGTCGTAATAGTAGTAGTAGTACGAATAGTAGCAGTAGTAGTAGTAGTAGTAGTAGTAGCAGTAGTAGTAGTAGTGGTAGTAGTAGTAGTAGAGTAGTAGTAGTAGTAGTAGTAGTAGTAGTAGTAGTAGTCGTAATAGTAGTAGTAGTACGAATAGTAGCAGTAGTAGTAGTAGTAGCAGCAGCAGTAGCAGTAGCAGCAGCAGTAGCAGCAGCAGCAGCAGCAGTTGTAGTAGTAGTAGTAGTAGCAGTAGTAGTAATAGTAGTAGTAATAGTAGTAGCAGTAGTTGTAGTTGTAGTAGCATTAGCAATAGGAATACTAGTCGATAGGGACAGCGCGCGGACGTCCACTTTTGCTCCTCTTCAAAATTGCACGCCATCAATGTCGACGACAGCGGAACTCCGGAGAGGTTTATAGCCGAAATGAAAACAGCTATTTTCCCCTCTTTCCGCCCTTTCGTCTTCTATTGTCCGGCCCCCGTCGCGCGACTTGGGTTTTCTTGCCTTGCGCCTCGTGCCCTAATTGTTTCACCCTTGGACCTTGTGCCTTGTGCTTTGGGCCTTGTGATTTTGCAGGACCTGATCCAGAGGTCTCTTATGGGAACCAAGGAAGACCTGAAACAGGAGCAGCAGATGCGCAAGCAGTTGGAGACGCAGAGTGAGTTTTTCTGCCCGCGCGATGCTCGCTTGAACAGCGACGTCGTTGTCATGCGCTGCTGGCGAATAAATCACCCACCCGAAGAAACCTTCACTCGAACCATGCAGACACCCAAGGAACCAAAACATGATAACATTATATTTCAATCAACCAAGCGACCGAACAAGCAATAGTACTCAAGCAACCAAGAACCGATCAACCAACCGTTAATAGCCAAAGGGAACCGACCATCGTACATTCCATCAAGAACGCGCCCCGCTCCGCCCTGCCTCCCCCCCCACCTACTCTACACGAGCGTTTCTACTACCGTGTACAGCTGTAGCATCTACTGTGCGCAGCAGTGCGCCAGGAGATGCGGAGGGTGGCTGGATGGACGAGTGCATGCCTCAATGCGCCCGCTACTGTGTGCTTTGGGAGGAGAGGGGGGAGGGGGGTGCCTCCCCTCTTGCCCCTTATGCCCCCCCCCCCCCTCCCGTTCTGTGAGTTTTTTTTGGCATCGGGTGCGCGTGTGTGCGGTTGTATTGACACCGTCGCCCCGCCCCCTGTCCCACCCTACCGCCGCCGCTGCTGCTGCTGCTGCTGCTGCTGCTGCTGCCGCTTCTGCTTCGACTTCCGCGTTTCCTCCGGAAACCTTTTTGTTTTTGCGCAGTGATGGAGCCCGGAGCGAGGCGCGCGGCAGGCACCGCAGGGAAGCTTGCCCCCGCAGAGAGAAGCCCGGTGAGGGCGGTCTTGCTGTGTCGGCGTTTTGTTCTTGGTGGTGGTGTCGGGTGTTGGTGGTGAATGGCGGTGTTCCATGTTTTTGTGTTCCATGTTTTTGGTGGTGTTTCACGGCATGTGATTTTTCGAGTGGTCGCGTTTGTGTTGCCGTTATCGTTGGCTGCTGCTGCTTGTTTGTTGCTGTTTTCGACGTTGCTGTTGCTGTTGAGTCGCTGGTTGTTGCTGCTATTTTGTTGCTGCAGCGTTGGCAGTCGATGTCGGCAAGAAGAGGCGCGTCGTTCGTACGCATAGCCGCCATGTGGCACTTGTCATGTGCTGGTGTGTCGAGCTACATGGCTGTCTTTGGAGACTCGAGGCTGGCATAAAGGCGGTGTGTGCTGTGTGTGTCATATACGTGCAATCGTCGGGACGGGG